>CM028343.1:7646429-7950908 GCA_016618105.1 Dendrobium huoshanense | reverse complement strand
ACTAGGCTGATACGAGCCTCCTTCGTGGTTGTTTCCACTACAAGGGTCCTTCCCAAGTTGGTTCAAACTTTCCACCGAGTTTTCGGTGCCTAAGATAGGCCTCCGAAGAACCAAGACAAGTCGCCTACTTGGAAGGTTCTAGGTCGCACTAACTTATCGTGAGCTTGAATCATTCGGGCTTTGTACAACTCTAAGTTTTGCTGAGCCTGAAGACGACATCCTTCGAGGCTTTCAAGTTCTTCTAAACGGAGTTGTGCATTCTGTTGAGTTGTAATCTGATTCTGAATTGCAATTCTGAGTGAAGGAATTTGAACTTCCAGAGGGAGTACGGCCTCGGATCCATACACTAGTGCAAACGGTGTGGATTGGGTCGGGTTCGATAAGTGGTCCTGTAGGCCCACAGCTTCCACCAACCTCTCATCCCACTGTCGTTTATTATCATCGAGGGTCTTTTTGATGATTTGAACCAAAGTTTTATTGAAGGCTTCAGCCAATCCATTAGCCCGTGGGTAATAGATTGTTGAATATCTCCAATCAATACCATGGCGATTTGCAAAATTGTTGATCTTTGTAGACTTGAAAGCGGACCCATTATCGGATATGATTCTGCGCGGAACGCCGAATCTATATACGATATTGTCACGAAAGAATTTCATTACATGGTGTGATGTTACGTTTCTTAGTGGGACTGCTTCTGCCCACTTTGAAAAGTAGTCAGTCGCTGCTAAAATAAGCGATGACCCTTCGAGGAGGAGGGTCAATTGGCCCGATGATATCCGTGCCCCACTTTCGAAGGGCCACGAGGCTATCGTGGGATGCAACACGTTAGGCGGCTGATGTAAAACCACACCATGTACTTGGCATTGATGACAACACTTTGCAATTTTCATGCAATCGTCAATCATCGTAGCCAGTAGTATCCAAGTCTTTTGATCTTCATTTTCATCTTTGGACCCGATTGATGAGCACCGCACAGTCCAGCATGGACTTCGTTAACGATCTTCAGGGCCTCACATTTGTCTAAACAACGGAGCCACATCTGACCAACGACCGTCGGTACAACGTATTATTGACTAGTGCGTAGGATAGGGCACGTTTCTTAATTTGATGGGCAAGTGATCTCTCGTGAGGGAGCTTGCCTTCTTGAAGATATTCAATTATCGGTTGTCTCCAATCTGTTTCTTCATCGACCGCTGAGAGGTAGAAAGGACTTGGAAAATTTGTTTGTTGACGTGCTCCAAATCTATAGGAGACAGGATTTGGCGGCCCTGCACCTCTATAGGGATGGAGTCTTCTTCTGGACAGGAAAATTCCTTTGCAAGCTTTGCGAGGGCATCCGCCGAAGAATTGCTTCCACGGGAATCCTATACATAGTTACAATCGGAATTTGCTCGAGCAAGTGACAGGTGTATTGATGGTACTTCAGGAGTTTAGGATTCAAAACTTTATAGGTTCCTGCAATCTGGTTGATCACCAGTTGGGAATCACCAAAAATTTTAATCTCTTTAATCTCCATCAGAATTGTAAGTTCCAGGCCAGTTATCAGAGCTTCGTACTCAGCTTCGTTATTCGTACAAGGTTCTGATAAGTGGTAGGAAAAGTACATCATTCCCTTATCCGGTGTTATGAATACCAGGCCAACTCCGGCTTTCCCGGGAATAGTAGATTCAGGTGTTTTGCCCCGTTGAGAGGACGCAGCACCATCAAAATACATTTCCCAGGTTTGAGTAGTGGCTTCCCCAAAACTCATGATTTGCTCATCAGGCAAATCATCGTTTAGAGGAGATTCCGCCGGCAACGGGTGTGCCGCAAGGAAGTCGGCGACGGCCTGCCCTTTCACAGCACGCAGGGGAATGAAAGTGATTTCAATTGGAGCAATATCATAGACCAACGAGCCAAACGTCCTGACAACGTAGGCCTGGTCATAAGATATTGCAAGGGGTTAAAACTGGAAATTAGATTGATATGATGAGAAAGCATGTAATGTCTTAGTTTTTGGGCTGCAAAAACTAAGGCGAGACAGTGTTTCTCAATCGCTGGATACCGAATTTCCGTTGGTAAAAGTCTCCGACTTAGGTAATAGAGAGCATTCTCTTTCCCTTCGTCATTGACTTGAGCAAGGAGGGCCCCGAGAGATTCGTCAAGGGCCGCAGTGTAGAGTATTAAAGGTCTCCCCGGAATAGGGGCTGCCAAGACTGGTGGATTTGTCAGGTATTGTTTGATATTTTCAAAAGCAGATTGACATTTCTCGTCCCAAATGAATTTGGCGTCCTTTTTAGCGAGGACCGAGAATGGTTGACATCTTCCGGAAAGATTAGAGATGAATCTTCTTATATACGCCAGTCTACCTTGAAGAGATCTTAGTTGAGTAAGACTCCTAGGAGGCGGCATATTTAAGATAGCTTCGATTTTAGCAGGATCAATTTCAATTCCACGGTGTCTTACTACGAAACCTAGAAATTTCCCTGACGCGACACCGAAGGCGCACTTCAAAGGATTCATCTTAAGGTTGTAGCGACGCAACCGCTCGAAGACGATTCTTAAGTCATAAAGATGAGCCTCTTTAACTTTACTTTTGATGACTAAATCGTCGATGTAGCATTCGACTTGATTGTGGATTAAGTCGTCAAAATTTGAGTCATAGCCCGCTGGTAGGTTGCACCGGCATTTTTAAGGCCAAATGGCATCACTTTATAACAAAAGATCCCTATAGGACTTCTGAATGCAGTGTTTCTCTCATCTTGTGGGGCCATCTTGATTTGATTATAACCAGACGAGCCGTCCATAAAGGAGAAAACAACATGCGCAGAGGCAATGTCCACCATTATTCGGGAATTGGCAAAGGAAATTCATCCTTAGGACATGCCTTATTCAGGTCTCTATAGTCAACACAGACCCGGATTTGACCATTTTTCTTTCGAACGGGCACAACGCTGGCTACCCAAGAAGGATATTGCTCCTCCCGGATAAATCCGGCTTCGGCCAATTTCTTAACTTCAGAAATGACTTGTTGTTCAATCTCCAGACGCATGCGTCGTGGAGCTTGTTTGACAGGAATGGCATCACACCGGATTCCGAGTTTATGAACTACTATATCGGCGGACAAACCCGGCATTTCGTCGTATGTCCAAGCGAAACAGTCCTTAAACTCGGATAGAAGTTGAATCAGATCCTTAGACTCGTCGTCACTCAACAAAGAACTTATGAATGTGGGGCGAGGGTCATCCTCTGTTCCAAGGTTAATTTCTTTAAGTTCATCAACTGTTGACTTAATCTCTTCTTCAAATTCAGGGGGTGCATCCCGAATTTGATCTTCATCTGAATCATCTAAGGTCTCCAAACAAAGTCTATCGAGCGAATCGACGACTTCAGTAGGGACACTTTCAGATTCAAGATGGATGTTTATCATCAAGCAATATTCATCGTCGTCGAACGAACTAACGGAACCAAAGCCGATACCACTCGTCCAATTTTTATTGAATTTGGAATTCCAAATACCTTGGTGGTATCTAGCTTGACCCTTAGTCCATTGACTCGGAGCAAAACCTTTAGAGATAAGAGCTTTAACACCAAGAGGAAAGTAGCCAAAAGGTAATTCCATTAATTCATTGAAATCCGCCTCTTCAAGGATTACATCACCCTCATTCCTTGAAGAGGAAGTGCCAGGGAAGAACCTCTGGACTTTCTTTACTTTTCCATCTAAGTTAGGGGCATCCTTAGTTACTAACCCTGAGACTCTGTCAGCGGACAGTGGGGTTAAGGCTAAGGATTTAACTGCCCTATTAAGCTTTTCATAAATAGTCAATTCAGGCTCGTCACTTTGAGATTTAGATTTGTTACCCTCTTGGTCGCTATCCGAATCTAAAGTGAGATCAAACTTTGGAAGAGGATTGATTTTTCTGTAGTCGAAAGCAATTCTAGCACCCCTCCTTCTTGGTTCTTCATCTGAACTTGTTTCAAGTTCGATGTACATTGGGGGATTTCTCTTTTCAATGGAAGGGCGGCCTCGACCGCGTGCCCTTTGAGCCATCCTCCCACCTCTTTGAGGTAGATTGATTGGAGGCCTAAAAACCACGCGCTCGACGTCGTCTTCACTATTAGAATCGTCTTCTTTTTGATTCTTGACTTTTTCTTTTCTCAATTTTTGAATTGCTTTCGAACTCTGATTTTCTGCCTTTTCCTCCTTAACGTTGATCTCTACCTTAGATTTGGTAGTGGACCCTTTGGGAACATAGTACGCAGCATCCTCGTAGATCCCGATCTCGTGAATAGAGAATGGTTGCAAATCACCCTTGATTTCAAACTCAATGCCATCTCGTTGGTACTTGATGCACTGATGCAGGGTGGAAGGAACCATCCTATACTCATGGATCCAAGGCCTACCTAGGAGCGCGTTAAAGGACGTAGCCGAATCAATTATATGAAATTTCGCTTCAGTTTTCAACTCTCCTATCTCTAGAAGAAGTGTGATCGAACCTAAAGCCTTCTCGCCTTTTTCATTGAACCCACGAAGCACTAACTTGTCGGTTGAGAGCTTGCTAGTATCAATTCTAAGGTATGCGAGAGTCTTTATGTTCATCACGTTGACCGATGCACCCGGATCAACAAGAACTCTTGATAATTTGAACTTTCCCACATTTACAGTGATGTAAAGTGGGCGATTGTGGTCGGCAGTTCCAAGGAGTAGATCTTCATCGGAGAAGGTTACTCCTGGAATTTCTTTGAAGTACAAAGCTTCATCCTCAGAAGTTGAAGCGAGTTGAGCTAAGCAAATCTCAGGGTCGAGAAGTGCTTTAATTAAAGTCTCCCTCATCTCTTTTGAAAGGATGAGGGCATCGTAGATGCTCAACTTAGCAGGCAACTTTCTAAGGTGAGCTAAGACGTTGTAATCAACACTTGGAACATTAACATCAGGACCCGGTGGATTTGAAAGAGAGTTTGATTGTTGAGTAGAGACTTGAATCGGATCAGTGGAAACAACTTGTTTTCCCTTTTCCTGTGGGGGAAGCCTAGGGGGTAAAACCTTGCCACCACGTAGTTGTACTTGCACGATTTCATCGGAAGGACAGTCTACGGGGAGGTCTACGCTCTCCTTAGGCGGTTGATTGTCATTTTCTGAATGGGAATCTGAATCGGAAAAGTCTATCACAACGGGACTCCCTTGGAAATTAATTTCAGGGGTATCACCATCGGATACGACATTAGATTCATCTTCCACTTGAAGGGTCAAATCTGGAGAGCTGGGTTTTTGAACTTCTTGATTATCCCCAGCTGGCTCCGGGTTATTTTCAACAGAAGAATCATTTAAAATTTCATTCTCAACATTTATCATCAAAATATTCGCAGAAGGATCTTTCTTTTTATTCAATTTTTGACCCTTTGCCTTTGATGGGGCAAAGTAAAAGTCAGATAACTTAAGTGGGGCTAGTGGCTTTGAACCACCATCCACCACTTGTACAGATCTCTCATCAACAAATTTCCTCTCTACAAAATGTTCACTCTTTTTATTTAATACAGTAGTTCCTACAACTACTGGAGAGGAAATCGTCCCAACATCCTCCTGCGATGCCTCCAGCTCAACCTCCCAGATCGGGCCCTGGGCTCTCGTCGGTAACTGTTGAGAAAGACGAAAAGATTGGTTAATCGACTTTTTAAATGCCCGGGATAGTGCTATATCCCAACCATCTTCAATGGACAAAGAAAGATTAGAAATTTTACCTGAAATTGATTTGACAGATCCCTGGTCCGGATTAACCAAATACTCATTTGGAATTATGATGTTACCTTGACGGAAGTTTTTCTCGAGCCAGTCCTTAAAGACTATACAGTCTTCGATTGTGTGGCCCAACATGCGATGGTAGGGGCAAAAGGTCGGATCGTCCTTTTTATTTGCCTCTTCCGGCTTTCTGGCCTCCGGCAATCGAAAATCTGGTTTCTTTAGAAGGCTCTTAAAAATTTCTTAACCGACTCCCTTTTGAATGGATACGAACGAGCCAATCTCTCTTCAAAAGTGGGTCGGTAGTACTCTCTGGTAGGTTGAGAAGTTACCTGAAACGGTTGAGGTTTCTGAGTTTGTTGAACAGCAGAGTTACTTGATTGAACATTGACAGGCTTCTTTCCCTTGTCGACTGCCGAAACCGTTGCTGTCTTTTTCTCAAAGGACTTCAACGGTTTACTAACCTTTTTATCTTCAGTAGAATCCTTCAAGAATGGCATTTTGGGAGCCTCTTCTTGTAGATTACTAGCTTTGTTAAGAAGCTTTTCAAAGGTTTTAATTGTGAACCCCTTCAACAGAAAAGCAATAGGCCCGTGGATGTTCTTTAGAAGAATTTCCACTGCATGTTGCTCTTGCAGTTGGGGTTCACACTTCATCGAGAGGTTTCGCCACCTCAAGATGTAGTCGACTAAAGACTCGCCCGATTTTTGCTTTTCGATGACGAGATCACCAACGGTTACACGTTGTTGAGCTCCTGAGAATCTCTTTAAAAAGAGACCCTCGAGCTCTGTGAAAGTTTTTACAGAACCGTTCGGTAGATCCGCGTACCACTCAAAAGCAATACCGGACAAACTACTCACAAACTGACGAAAGAGTAGAGCATCCGACCCTCCTGCATTGCAACAGCTTGCTCGGAAGTGGGCCAGATGCTGTCTTGGGTTTTCTAAGCCGCTAAAAATTTTGAAAGAAGGTGGCACAAAACCCTTTGGATAAGGAACCAAATCATATTCCTCGGGGTAGGGTCTACCCTTTGGAATAGATACGGTTCCTTGTGAATGGGCTAAGGCCTCCCTTACCTGAGTTTCGATCATCTGGCGAATATCTTTTTCTGGTGGAGGAGCGACTTCTGGAATCTTGAAACTGGAATCAGCCTTCCTGCTGTGCTCGCCCATTGTAAGTACTGTGGGCTGCAACTGCTCGGGTTTAGACTGCTGTGCCTGGAACATCTGATTCTGCATCTGTTCTACTTTTAGCATCATCTCTTCGACCTTCCTTTCCAGAATCTTGATGTAATCATCTTTATCTCTCAGCTTAACGGAGGTGTCGGAATCTGAATCAACTGCTGCTGATTCTTCTTCTTTATCGGAGCGGTGTTTAGAAGGCTCAGCATCTTTAGTTGATGCTCGAGTCTCGACCATGTGGACATCCGCTATCGGTTCTTCCTCGACTAACAGATCATCTTCATCCGGATTGAACTCATCAACGGCCTTCTTCTTGAGAATATCTCTAATTTCTTGAACTACTTCCTCAACCGGCCTCCCATCTATCGCCTCAGCATAAATTGGCAGGTATCCATCGTAGTCCATTACTTGATCATACTCTTTCACATCTAGTTTATCAAAGATATTACTGATCTTAGCATCCTCTTCAGTGATTTCTTCACTAACCAACTGCTCTAACATCTCTTGATCAGGATCTCGGGTCATCTCCTCCCCTCCGACTGTCCCGGGGTCGGTAGTCGCAGGGGTGACATCCTCAGTAGGGTGAGGGACATCCACCTTAATTGGTGATGGAGGGGCTTGAACAGCTGGGGCTCCAACATCAACATGAGTAGAGTCCTCACTTCCCTGAACTGGGAGTCTAGGGAGTTTAACTGGTATCTGAACTTGAGGTTCTCTGAATTGAATCCCAATGGATCTACTGAACTTCTTTCTTGCAAATGATTCGTCTGGCGACATGGGCCTCTTGCCCTTAACATCAACTGGTTTCAGCTCTTTAAAGACTTCTTTAGACCTTGCAATCACTGGGGCCAGCTTTGACAGTTTTGAAGGTGGGGTCGGAGGTCTGCCACTGAGAGAGCGACTCTGGCCAGACCCGGTTAATACTATCTCTTCCGTCTTTGTAGACGGGAGGCGAGGCACCCAGTGGTATCCATCCACCAAGACTGAAGACACAGGTTGTTTGACAAATTTTCTGTTTCTCCTCACTGGTTGAGGAGTCAAGTTCTTGGCTTCAGACTTCTCTTCCTTCAGAACTTCTTTCTCAAGCTTATGTGAAATCACTCCCTTCAAGTGTTTCACATACTGTTCCTTTGTTTGCCCCACTTGAGCAGCACAAGTATGGATGATATTTCTAAGCATCCTGGTTTTCAGAATTTGCTTCTCCTTTGGGGTTCTCTTGACAGAATAGTCTACCGGGCTAGGCGGAGTGCTAGCTATCCGAGCAACTCTCTCCTCCCCTGCAGCAGCTGCGAGGGGGTGGAAACGACTCCCTTTAAGGAGTGGAGAAGAGGCAGGGATTGGCAGCTCCTCGGCAGCCTCAAGATCGACTTTACTTAAGGCCTTCAGTTCGGCCACCTTCTTAGTCTTAGTAATTTTCTTCCTTAACCTCCTGAGGTAGTTCTTCTTAGAATTCTTAGTACCGTACAGGGTCTCAGCGCTAGAAGAACCCTTCTCAAACACTGTCGTGGCTGTAGCGGCAGCTTCCATTTTCAATGCATCTTCCAGGAACTCTTTTGGCGCATTGGCAATATCTAGCGCTGACCACAGACTAGGAGGGGCATCATTCCCGGCTCCTATGGCTAATTGAACTACAGGGGCATCTTTCTCGCCCTCGACAGCAAGGTCAACCAACGTGTTTCCGTTCATCACCAGTCTAAGGGACTTAAACCCTATTCCAAACTGAATTGAGTTCTCGTAGACTAACTCTTCAATCAGCAAGTCACGGTCCATTGAAAACAACAGTTTGCCAGCCATTGCAGTTAATTCGATTTTCTGAGAATTGAGAAGGAGAAGATCTGAATTAGAAACTTGAATTTAAATTTTGAAAATAAATTTATATTTTATCGTATACATCGGGTTATAAGAGCTATAACCCGGTGTAAAACGATAGAATATAGAGTTTGATTTTGACTGAGGTAGAGTTTGAATTGTTGTTGTATATATTCAACTACAGAAGAATTTTGTAGGAAAATATATAACAACAATAATCTGAATTTGATTTGGATAGATTTGAAGAAGATGTTTGAATTTGGAGATGATTGAGTTTTGGAAATTCAAAAATCCGGCAGCATTTCCCCTTATTTTTGGAACTCAATGTGTTGAATTTTCATTCAACAAAAGGTTCACAAATAAACGTCGGGAAAAACGCTAAGAAGGCCTAACTCTTTCAATTTTTAAGGATGAAATGTTAATGGCGAACTTATACCGGATAGAGTTTGAAGGTTTGTTGTATATGTTAACTACGACGATCGTCGTAGAAGAACATACAACAACAGCAATTGATTTGAAATGATTTTAGAAAGAGTTTTGAAAATTCAAAATTTCGGCAGCATCTCCCCTTATTTTGGGACTCGAGGTGTTGGATATTCATCCAACAAAAGGTCCACATTAATTGGGAGATTTATTTACTTGACTCTTTCATTCTCGTTAGTGCACTAAGAATGAAATGTCATAGCTTAACTCTACCGATATAATTGAATTTTAAAACGAACCCTGAAAGTGAGTGTTATGGTTGATCGTATATATCGAATTGAAATTGTTACAATTCAGTATACGGTGATACAATCATAACGATTATCTAGACATTGGAAGGATTAAAACTCTACTAAAAGACTAGAATTTAGATTTTGAAAATTGAGGAGATTTTCTATAAGTTATATAACTTAGCATGCCACTGGTAGCCCGAGCACGCTAGTTTCTAACATTTATAGAAAGGGGTAGGCTTGACTCTTTCGCTCTACCAAATAACTTGGAGGCAAAATGTCCAAGCCTAAATTTAGAGGGAGGCTTCCTACACTCACCTCTCTTTTAACATGTCTTAATTGAGTTGGCCACACTCACCCAAGGAAGAAATGGGTAGAGGGACCAACGGAGAGAAAGGTAGTCAAAACTACCGATGCAATAAAATTTATACCGCTATTAAAGATGGAGAGTGAGATTCTCCCCAGCGGAGTCGCCATTTTTGTTTTGATTAAAAAAAAATATTTATCTAAGTATATATAGTTTTGAAAATATTTAATTATCTTTGGGAAGATTAAACTTGAATTTTAATTTTGAAATCTAACACAACATTAGGAACGATATATATCATCCCAAATGGGAGAATATCATTCACTAATTGGTTCAAATTTCAAAAATCAAAATTTGAAATTAAAATCCAAAAATCATTAATTTCATAATCAAAACTACGATAATAATTGATATACCTTTCCGAAGAAAGGAAATATCAATCATTATCGATCGTTTGAAAATGACGATAATGATCGTTGTATTTTAAATTTCCCGAAAATAATTAATTAGAGATTTTTGAAAGATTTTTTATTTTGAAAATTAGATCTGGGTTTCTAAATCTCCTACGAGCGCAAGCCCTCGTAGTTAATTACATCGTAGAAAATCAGAATTTTCTACGAAAACTCTCGATTAAAATAGCGGTGTAAATTTTATTTAGATTTTCAAAGTTTGATATCAAAGGAAGAAATGGTTGGAATTTTCAATCGGGATTGGATCAATGTTGAGCACTTATTTCTGGAGTCAAAGGAAAAATGTAGGAGGTGTTTTGAGATTCTGAATTACTTCAGAAACACCTCAACCTATCCTAAGTGTTGGGCTTAAATTAGATTGAATGAAATATTTAATTTTAAATGGTCAATTTTATTAGAAAATCGAGATTCAATTCCCGGAGGGTGAGGTCTTATAGCCCGAGCTTGCCTCAGAACCTAAGTCTAAATTGGACACTTAAAAGTGCCCCGAACCTAGCTAATGCAATGCGAGTCTGGTCTTACCCCGGCCTGGATTGGGGAGCCAGCTAAACCACCTAAACGATTTTAAAACATGAGTCCGGTCTTTTTATGTAGAGTGATCGGGACGTTATTTAAGAAAGGTTTTTGAGAACGGGGCCGACATCTAGAGCGGATCCTAATTGGCCCCTTAGACTCATGTTGGGTATTTAATGACTAAATAATGCGATTAAATATTAGACTCTTTTAAATGTGTTGCTAATGCGATGCATGCTAATTGACTCGATTGAATGCAGAATTTGTATGTAGCAGTTTAAAAATTTTTGGCTTAGAAAATAGGTTTTTCCCTAGAGATTGCATAACATCCCCTTGACAGATCGGCACCCTCATAGGTCAGGTGGCCTGCCAGAACCCGCAGGCGGGGAGATGCCTAACAAGGTCGAGAAGGTATAATATGAATGCATGAAAAACCCTCGGCGAGTCCGAGCTTACTTCTTAGGACCGTTTAGAGTTTCTATCTTATCTTAAAAATTTTATTTAATTAAAGTAGAAAAATTTTGACAGACCCCTAAGAGCCTAAATTCGAATTCCAGGTCAAATCAAATACGGCATGCAAGTAAAAAGACTAGAAAAGCAGGAGTTCTAATGCGAAATCAATTAAATAAAATCAATTAAATATATCAATTTGAATGTCCATATGGCAAGTGCCACTTATTATTACATTTCAAAAATTACAATAAATTAAAGTGGCCGGGCACCACTGACTACAACCCGGATTTCTAATCCTAAATCAAATGATTTTGAGACTTGGGATTTTTCTCGTTGTCCGATCCTTCATCTTCTCACGAACATCTTGATTCGTCGGTTCAGGATATCCAAATGGAAAGAAACTCCCCCTTGATCGGGGTGTTATCTTTCCTCTTTGGGTACTTGCAAAGTATCCTAATTTGAATTCCAAATGGAAGAAGACTCTCCCCTTTAGGGATGTCTTCACCTCTTTGGAATTCAAATTGGATATTCATATCCCAATCTCAAAACATTTTAAAGAAATACAACCTTAAATGAATTAAATTTACATTGATAGAAAAAAAAAGAAAATCTAGACTCGATCCTGCAAGGTTATCCTAATAATCAACAGTTGTATATTCAATCCCAAGCAGTTATAATATGAAAATTTAAAATGCATTTTTTTTAGCCACACTTGGCCATGCTCTTTTTATTTAAAGGGGGTCTTAAGCGCGGCAGGTACCTGTGCAAAGAGTTATATTATTTTTTGACTGCCCCCTTTTTATTTTAGCTCCTTGTATGAGCATGGCCACCTGCATAAGATTGCACAAGTATAGTTCGCTCCTAACCTATGGGTAGGTCTAACGCACAATCAAACACAGAGTGCAGAAAGCAAGTAAATAAACACATCAATTCTACACTAGCAAACAGCATGCAGTAAAAGCTCGAAAAACTCGTCACACAACAGCAGAAAGTAAAACACCGGCCTATCCTAAGACTAAAGTCAGTGATCCTAGCAAACCATCTAAAGTGTGTGAGGTAGGTCGTGTGGTTTTGATGTATCCTAATTAGGATTATTAGTTAAAGTTATCTAAAGTTTGATTGGTTGGAAGGTTTAAGGGATTTAAGTTTGAATTCAAATATTAATGGCTTAAGATTAATTTTAAGATTCATTTGATTATTTTTTTGGATATCACCTTTGTTTCACACCGAGGCCGTGAAGTTTATTTCACCTTCCTTGGGGCTAAGTTAATAGCCTCGTAGGCCTGGGTTACCCAGTGGTACCCGATATGATTAAGTGTTTTAGATTGATTAGAGCTTAAGAATTAATGAATTTTATTAGAAATGTTTGTTCGCTGATTTTTAAGATTGATTAATTTAGGTTTGCCATTAATCGATTCGTGGCGTTGTGCCACCAGGCTCGAGGAACCAGCCTCCTTAGGACACGTAGCCCCGCAGCCCGGAGTAGTCCAGCCGATAAACCAAATTAATGTAGTTAAATTAGAAGTTTTAAAAGGTTAGATAATTAATAATTAATCTATTTTTAAGGTTTAACACCCCTTGGAATCCATTCGTGGCGTTGTGCCACCAGGCTCGAGGAACCAGCCTCCTTAGGACACTTAGCCCCGCAGCCCGGAGTAGTCCAGCCAATAAACTTCATCTTTAGGATGCTTGTTGTGTTTTAAAAGGTTTGTTGAATGTTTTAAACATTAAGTTAACATTTTCTGGGATTTTAGAATAATTTTGAATTTTATGAATTTTTTGGAATATTTTAATCATTTAATTAAGGGGTTGAAAATTGACTTTTTGATTAAGTTCAAATTCTGGAATGTTTGTATTTTATTAAAATACTAGACCTTACTACGATCAGTTAGAAGGTAAGTACGTTGAAATCGGATTTTTCTACATTTTATTACGAAGGTTTGAAGTTTTGAACTAGATTTGAACTAGATTTGACCGGTTTGTTGACTTTTTGAAATATTGCAGATTTCTGGAGTTTAACATTTTTAATAAATACTAGGCATTAATAGGAGTTGAATGCAAGTGAGTTTGGGTGATTTCGATTTTTCTGGAATTAGTTATGAAGGTTTGAAGTTTGGGTAATTATTGAATTTTGAAAATTACTTAATTAGAAGGGTCATTTTGTGATTTTTCTCCAAATGAGTCCCAAACTCCTTGAAATCAACTCCAAAGGTCAGAAATGACCTAAGGAGAGATTTCCAAGTGTTTTGGAAATTTTTGGAATTTTTAATATTTTTTAATTAATTATATTAATTAAATATTGATTTTCACTTAAAATTAGATTAAGGTTCCAATTGCTGTCAAATAATTTTGATTTTAATTTTCATGGATTAAGAGTTTAATGTTGGTCAGTTAGAGGGGTTGGTCATAATTTTTGGGTTTAAAATGAATTTATTAGATTTTCCGGAAGGTTTTAAGGCTTAATTAAGGCTTAAACTTGAGAAAAATTAATTAGGAACCTTAATGACTTCTAAATTCAGTGAAACTTTTCCTAGTGGCTGTGCATGTCACTAAGTTTGAGATATTCAAAGTTCAAGTTCAAATGAAGTGTATCCTAATTATAATAAATTTTCTAAGTTGTCTAATCAAGGTCCTTAATTGTTGTCCTTAATGACGCTAAGTTTGAATGGGTTCAAATCAAAGTTTCTCTAACCCTTTAACTCAACACGAGCAAAATGCAATCACACCAAGCAAATCCTAAATCTAGGAGAGCCTAAATCTAAGTGGTGGGTGCACAACCTAGACATACAAAGATTGATAATAATTAAGGTAACAAAACATTTATTAGTGAATGATTAGGATATAATCACTCACCGGTCAATTCCCCGAAAATTTCTATTCAATCAAACTTAATCTATGTTTAAGACTTCAAAAGGGGCTCTCAAGTGCTTAGGGATTTAAAAATATATAGTTTCAAAGTAGATTTTAAAATATATATAAATATATATATAGGTATATATATATATATATATTAAAATAAAGATAATTAAAAATATTATTATAAGAAATTTTGAGGGGTTGAGAGACCCACTGATTTCTTTTAAAATCTTTTGGAAATTAAATTTTTAATTCTCAAAATATTTAATATAATACTTAATTAAATATTAATTCAATATTAAACATATTTAAATAATATGTTTAACATAAATAAAATTGAGTTTTAAATATTGAAAATAGTTTTTTTTTTTTTTTTTTTAATTAAAATACACATGTATTTTAAATATCAACATGTTTTTAAAAAAAAAATTTATTTTCATTAAACATATAATATTGTTTTAATTAAATATTAACTCAAATTAATCAATATTTAAAATATTTTAAAAGACATTAATATTTTAATTTAAGATTAACTTTAAATTAACACTTTTAATTTACTGATAATATTTATATAAGATAAATATTTTTTATAATTTTAAAACAATTTTATGCTAATTTAAAAGAATTCTGTAATTAAAAAGGGTTTAAAAACTCATTTTAAAACATTTTTTTTAAAAAAAAAAAAAAAAAAAGGGCGGCGGCTCCACGTGGCATCTCCGGGTTCGTCCAGCAACCTCGGCGGCGGCAGCAGCTGACGGCCACGTGGCCGCTCCTGGGTCGTTCGATCAGGAGCAGAGGCCGCGGGGGGCGCGTGGCAGCACGGGGGTCACCCGATCAAATGCGCGGCGGCGGCTGAGGCTGCCACGCGGTGCGACGGGATTTGCCAGATCGAAAACGCGGCGGCGGCCGGGGCCCACGCGTTTTTCACTTAAATGAGTCAGCAAGGGTTCGCAACCGTCCGATCAACAGCGGCTTGATCTAACGGTTGCGAAAGATCCCGCGGCTGATTTCGATCTCTGAAAGATCGAACGGTCGAATCCATCCCCGCGGTTCTGAGTCAAGGGCCCAGATTTCGTCGAACCGAAAAACGGGACAACGAAAAGGATACACGGTTGGATTGAACCGCGGAACGGCTCGATCAGGACCGTTGATCGAGCGATCAACGGTCCCGAAACGACAGGCCTGGACTGAGCCGCGATAGCGCCCTAGAACCCGTTTTTTTGCTCGTTCTCTCGATCCGATAGACAAAAAACGTTGAAATTTTAAACCTAGATAGCCTAGGTGAACAGAAATACTGGGGAAATGTTCTCACGACATAATATGCTTCTAATAAAAAACTATTTAGCCTAAGTGTCTTAGACTAGGGTTAGAATTTTACATTGATTTACTGGACGGATTGAACCGCTTTTGGATTCTCTGAACTTGTAGACTGTCCACGCTTATTTGTCCTGTTGAATCCACGTCCTGAGATGCAGCCGATCGAGAGGTAGAGACGCTTGAACTGGAAGTGCTTCGGTTGGCCGGAATCCTCGCCGGCGGCAGCTTTGCACGGGTGGTTTTGGCTTGGGAAATGAAGAGGAGATGGTTGAGGGCTTGAGGGAGCAGAGAACTCGACTGGAGAGGCTTGAGGTGGTGAGAGAATGATGGGATTAGAATGAGGCCTCATTAGGGCATATCTCCCTATTCAAACCTCTCCCAGCCAAATGGATGGCTGGGATTGACTCCTGGGGCTTCCAGATGCTGCCACCTGTCCCTGGGAAAGCTGGGAGGCTGCCCCAAAGGCTGGACACGCCTCATTTCCATTGGGTGGCTTTGGGTGAGTGGGGGGGGACCATTGCCTCTTAAGGCTAAACCAGGGCCTGAGCTTGGTTAGGGGGCCTTGAGTGAGCTTTAGGTGATAAGAGGGTTGGCTAGAGCAGCTCAAATCAGGGAAAAGGGGTTTAGCACATGACAAACCCCCTTTGAGGAGTTTTAAATGGGGTTTGACAAAGTTGACCAGTCAACCAGTCAAAGGGGGCTGAGGTGGCAGCTGACTTGGCATGGAGAGGAGTTCAAGGGCTGGAGTGGTGGATCATTAGGGGTTCAAGTGAGTTGAAATGGCTTGAGCCAAAAGGTTTGACCACTCAAAGGCTTGTTGACCATGTGTTGACTGGTCAATTGACCAAGAGACTGCTGATGTGGCAGCCTAGAGGTCCTAGGGGTTGAATAGGTTGGGTCACAAGCAAAGCCAAGGGAAGGTTTGGAGGTTTGAATTGATTTGGGGTTTGAAATGGGTTTGACCAACTCATAGAGTTGACTTAGTCAACCCTAAATGGGTTGGATTGGCCAAGGTTTAAAACATGGTTGGACCACATTTGGAGTTGATTTTGGAGCTAAGAAATGGATTCAATGGGTTGAATGAGCTAAAGTAGCCCATTAAGGCCTTAAGGGAATTTTGGGTCAACCTAGGTTGACTGGGTCAACTGGGTTGACTCAAGGGGTGGGTCCAAGCTGGGCAAACTTAAAATGATATTTGAAGTCTGGTAACGGTGTTTTCGATGATTGAATTGGTTATTTGAGTCAAAAGGGCTTAATGGGCCCTTAATGGGCCCTTAAGCCAAAATTGGTTGACCTGGTCAACCGACTGGGTTCAGGGTCTGGAAATGGGTTCAACAAGTTCAAAATGTCATCCTGAGTCTACTTGGATGTGGTCCCAGGGTTTGGAGGGGTCAATTTGGTCAAAATCACTATTTGAACCCTTAAGGGCTTGGTTTGGTCAACCTGGGTTGACTTGGTCAACCAGGTTGACCCAGGGTCTGGGTTTGGGCTCAACAGGTTTGAAATGATGTTTTAAGGTTAATGGAGGTGGTTGGATGGCCTAGAGAGGTCATTTGGGTCAAAACACCCATTTGGACCCTTAAGGGGTCACTTGGGTCAACTAAGTTGACTTGGTCAACCAGGTTGACCCAGGGCTTGGAAATGGGTCCAACAGGTTTCAAATGACATTTCAAGACCAATGGAAGTGGTTCCATGGCCTGGAGAGGTCATTTGGGTCAAAAGGCCTATTTGGACCCTTAAGGGGTCTCTTAGGTCAACTAGGTTGACTTGGTCAACCAGGTTGACCCAGAGCTCGGAAAGGGGTCCAACAAGTTTGGTTTGATATTTGAAACTCGCTGGAGGTGGTTGCGTTCAATTCGGAGTTCATTTGGTTTGAAATCACCATTTGAGCCCCATAGGGGTATTTTGGTCATTTTGACCCCTGGTCAACTGGGGGTCAAAGTGGGTCAACCAAAATGCAGTTTACTGCTCAGTGAGTCATAATTAAGGGTCTGGAAGTGACTAGAGGCTTTGGAGAGGGCTCTAAGGTCAAAATCCACTGGGTGGTAGATCCAGTGGCATAGGCCGTAAATATTTGAAGGTTTTACAGCCTTTGGATCTTGATTAAGTTTCTGGGGTTAGAAACCTCGGAATGGGCTCAAATTTGGAGGGTTGCCTCCAGAGACATGTCCCATCAGTATGCAACTGACAGACCCTGAATCGGAGGTCAATTGATTGATTTTGAAGCGTTTGAAAATTTGCTGAAAAAGGCTTTTAGGACTTGCCCTTTTAGCACTGGATTTGGGCCTGGATTTTTTGAATTTGATCTGGATTTGATTGGAATTTGAATTGAACTAAGGTCTGGACATCTCCTAGGGTCTAGAATAGATCCTAACATCTGGATTGGTCTGGAAGAATCCTAGGGTCTAGAGTAGATCCTAGGGTCTAGAATCTAGATTGATGTAGGGTCAGGATTGATCTGGAGTCTAGATGGATCCCTAGTGACCTCATACAAATATGAGGTCAACAACGCCTGGACTTATGGGTTTTGGATCACTAATTTTAATTTTTTGTTTTATGCTGCTGTATTTTGTTATCTGATTATCCCATATTTATCTGGTATCTTGGTTATGTGGGACTTAAAACATGATTTTTTGGGTTATATTGCATTGTTGCTGAATGCTGATGGCTTGCCTCATTGGTGTTGGAGCCTAAGAGCATTGGAGGTATCGTGGTTATATACTTGTATTGCTGATGCCTGATGGCCATGTGGGACTTCAAGTTTAGATTGAATCATTGAAGTGTTGTTACTGCTGTATAACTGCTGCTTGGACTGTTGGACTATTTTGTTCATTCTGCTAATGAACAAGTGTTGTAAACTTGTAGAACTGCTGCTTCTGTAAGTTCTGTTGGTTTGGTTGGTTTTAAACATTTAAATATTTAATGGCTGTGATGAAGAACTTGGTAAAGTGATTTAGATGCAACACACATTTAGATGCAACCAATTTATAATTTGGTATAAATGATTTTGATGGCTTGAGCAGTTGAGCAGATGCTATTAAATTAAATTGATAAAAGCCTTAAAGTCATATTACCAAGTTGTAACTTTGGAGGGCACAATTTTTGGACTTGTTGCAGATGATGTTTCTTTACTAGGTTCGCCCTGAGCCAGTGAGCCTAAGGCATTGGCCTTTGGACCTTTGGTAATTTGGTTACTAGTCTTAGTGTCTTACTAGCAAATAGCAATCAATTATCAATGAATTGTTGCTTTTATTTTTTTTTTCTTTCATTTGCAACATTGCAGCCTTGCAGGTTTTTTAATATTTATAGGTTAAATGGTGATTGCCTGATTGGTGAATGATGACTTGATGAGATGTCATCCAACAAGCGACAACCTACAAGTGACAACCATGGGACATTGAGACTTAAAGCAGAAACTCAGAAAGACTGAAAGAGTGCAAGAGCCTTGTAGGGAACAATTAAGCTTTATAGTTATTAGTTATTTAGTTTATACTTATTTGTACTATATTTTTTAACTTGAAATTTGTAATATATTTTTTAACTTGAAATTTGTAAGTTGTATTGTTGTAACTTGTAATAAATTGTGAATACATTTAAAATTTTGTTGTTTCTCAACTTTCTTTTATATTCAATTATTCAAATATTCAATAATTTGCTCAAGTAAAAAAGAAAAAAAAAATTTGAAAACATTTTCTGGCGGGTTGGCGGGTCGGGTCGACCCGGCTCGGGTTCAGCCGGGTCGGGTTCGGGTTCTGGTTATGAACCCGTTTAGCTAAACGGGTCAGCTTTGAGTCGACCCGTTTAAGCTCGGGTCGGGTCGGGTTCGACCCGAACCCGATGGGTTGACCCGAATTGACAGGCCTACTTGTATCCTTGAGGAAGTGAAGTTAGCTCCCATGTGTCGTTCTTCTCGATTGCCTTGATCTCTTCATCCATAGCACCCTTCCACTCCTTATTTTGTATGGCTTCTTGAAAATTCACAGGCTCACAGTCTGTAAAGAGGCAAAAGTGTGTAAGATTTTTTTGATTATCTGTTACCTCATATATATCTCTTAAGCTCATGAAGCGTAGTATTCTTTCACTTGAGCTTTCTTGATTATTTGTATTTGGTGTTGCTGGTGGAGTAGTAGCCTCCTCTCTTGCTTTCTCCATCATTGGTTGCTCCGTGTCTTCTTCTTCATAATTGCAGTCCTTATTTTGTTATCCCAGTCCCATTCTCCTTATTCATAAAATATAACATCTCAGCTGATAATTGTCTTTCCAATATTCAGATTATATAGCTTGTATCCTTTTGGGTTATTGTCGTAGTCGATGAAAATAAATTTCTTACTTTTATCATCTAACTTACTTCTTTTCATGTCGGGTATGTGTACATGAGTCAGCTTCCAAAAACCTTTAAGTGGGATATGCTGGGCTTTCTTCCGCTCCATGCTTCTTATGGAGTCATTTCCCACACACTTCTTGTTCGTGAACTGTTGGCCAAATAAACTGCACATGAGATCGCTTCTGCCCAAAATTCCTTCGGCAGCTTCTTACTTTTCAGCATACTCCTTTCCATGTCAAGGATGATTCTGTTCTTCCTTTCTGCTACTCCATTTTGTTGAGGGGATCCTGGGACAGTTAAAGATCGATGTATCCCATTAGCATCACAGAATTCTTAGAATTCTTTTGAAGTGAATTCTCCTCCTCGATCTAATCGAATGGCCTTGATGTTGAGTCCACTCTCTTTCTCGACGATGGCCTTGAATTTCTTAAATATGCCAAATACTTCTGATTTTTATTTCAAAAAGTACACCCATATTTTTCGTGAGAAATCATCAATGAAAAGAAGAAAATAGTTACTCGTACCGAGTGAGCTTGGCTTTATTGGTCCACAAACATCTTTATGTATGAGCTCTAATGGCTTTCGAGCTCTTGAACTTGATTCTTTTGGAAAACTTTTCCTGAAATGCTTTCCAAGTAGACATGCTTCACATATTTGATCGGGATGCTTGATGCATGGAAGACCTCTCACCGTCTCATTCTTTGAAAGTAGCTCTAGCTCTCCAAAGTTGAGATGCCCAAATTGGAAGTGCCACAACCAAGAAACATCTTTATAATAACCTTTTAGGCACTTAGCAACGTCATTTTGAATGTTTAGCAAAAACATTCTATTTCTTAACATTGGCACTTTTGCAATTAAAGTGCCGATATTATCTTTTAAGAAAAGATAATTATTTTGTAAATGAATATCATATCCTTTTTTTCAAAATTTGCCCCAAACTTAAAATATTACTCTTCATATTTGGCACAAAATAGGCATTGGAAATAAATTGATGCTTCCCGTTCTTCAAGCGAATAAGGATATTACCTTTGCCTTTTACTTCTATTTTTGAGTCGTCTTCGAAGGATACATTGCCATCCACAAATTCATAAAGCTCCACAAACATGCTTCTTCTTCCGCACATGTGATTACTTGCTACAGTTTCTATGTACCAAGTTCCATCTTCACATCTTTCATTATCTTTGTAGGCTAACAATAATGTGCCATCTTCTTTTCTTTCTTCTTCTATGTAATTGGCTCTTTCATTGACTTTACTTTTGGGTGCTCTATATTCTTTAGCATAATGCCCAAATTTATTACAATTGTAGCACTTGAGATTTCTTGTACCTTGAGTTTGAGCGTCCTCTTCCACGCCCTCTTGTTGAGTGCTCTTCTCTTTCTTGATTGTTTTGTTAAATTCCTTTTCTTGTTTATTTGCACGACGTCATCCTTGTCCACAACCTCTTCCACGGTAGCTTTTATTGTTACTGTTGAATCTTTCATCTTTCTTGACTGATTTGAGATCTAGCTTGAGGAGTTGTTCGGTAATCCCTTCATTCATCTTCTTTCTTTCTTCATAAGCTGGCAAGGAACCTAAGAGTTGCTATATTATCATCTCTTGTAGATCTTTTATCTCTTCAATGATAGTTGTGATACTATCAAATCTTGAATCTAATGATCGAAGAATATTCTCAATGATAGTCACATCTTCTAGTTTCTCACAATTTCTTTTTAGTTGATTAGAAACGACAAAAACTCTTGAAAAATAATCGGAGACTGTTTCGCCTTCTTTCATTTGCAAGCCATCAAATTGTCTTCTTAACGTTTGAAGATGTACCTTTTTAATCTTTTCTTCTCCCTTGTATGATACTTGGAACTTCTCTCACGTTTGTTTGGCTGATGTAGCACTTGAGTTTTTCTCAAAATCGTCATCATCTAACGCTTGATAGATGAGGAAGAGAGTCTTCTTATCTCTCTTTCTTGAATCTCTTAAACTATCCTTTTGTATTAAGGATAGAATAGACTCATCACTTGGCACATCGTAGCATTTCTCTACAATCTCCCAAACGTCATGTAATATTACAATCTGCTCTAGGATCGTCCAGGATGATCTGGATCGTCCTGGGATGATCAGTAGAAAATCAGCTCCAGATTTGTCCAGTTTTGCTCCAGGTGATTTTCTGCATGCATCGTCCAGGCCGATTGGAGACATCGGCCAGGTCGATCGGCACGGTAGAAAATATCGTCCAGACAACAGCCCTGGAAAGATTTCAGGCCGATCCATTTGGTCGGATCGTCCCGGGACGATGCTGCGATCGGCCGGGCCGATCTGAGCATTACTTAAAGGAATTCAGCCGATTTGAAGAGAGAGAAAATCAAAAAAATAAATATCTGATTTACTGTTCTGAGGAGAGAGAAAAAGAGTTTTTGGAAAAGTTGATTTCGGGAAGACGCAGAGCCGTTTTCGATCGAAGTGACTGTTGAGGAAGTTGCTGTGCACGAGGTAAGGCACATTCCGTCTTTCTAAATTTTCAGTTCCGTCGCGGTTGGCGGTATTTTCTGTCCGGATTTCGTTTTCGTTACGGTTTTTTGTCCGTATCTTTTGATTGGTTCAGTTTTTACCGCGTAAGTTTCTGTATGTTGTTGACGTGCAGAGTGTGCACATTTTGGTTATTTTCCGAAAATTTTTGTCCGGGTATTTTTGATTCGGCGATGTTTTTCGTAGACTACAATTTTCTGTGAAATTGTAAATTCTCTGTGCAGTAGAATAAATGTTCTGGAATATGATTATCTATATTCTGTGCGAATTCGGTAAATTTTCTTTGCAGGAAATTTTGTGTAAATTCTGTATACTGCCGTTGTGCTGCCCGATTTTTGGGTAATTTCTGAATTGTCCGGATTTCTTCTGAATTGAAATGCTATGTGTATAAGCTATAAAAAGGGAGTTATAAGGGGCCTGAATCCTATGAGATTCAGTTAGTGAAACGAGAAATCTGAAATGAGATCAAATCTGAAATCTGATATCTGTTCTGTTCCGGATCCGATGAATTCTGTTCTGGTGTTATAAGCACATTTGTTTTGGTGCCGTGAGCACAAAGGGAGACATAAGGGGACTGGATCCTATGAGATTCAGTCAGTGTCTGGGAAGGGAGGCATAAGGGGCCGGAATCCGTAGAGATTCTGTCAGTGTCAGGGCATTTAGCTATATGTATCTGTTCTGTTTTCTGTATCTGTTATGTACGAAATTGTGATTCTGATATGATATGATCTGCGAATCTGATTTCTGATTTCTGTATAATTCTGACTCCGTTGATTTATTCTGTTCTGTGATCTGATCTGTACGATTCTGTTTCTACTTTGATATCTGTCCGTATAAGTTCTGATTTCCGATTCTGTTCCGATTTCTGATCTGATTTCTGTCTGATGAGTTTGGTTTTGGTTTCTGAGAATTTAGATTGGTGGTTTGTTGCTTTGCTGAGCTGTTGAGCTCACCCTTGCTTTTTGGTGGTTTTCAGGTTCTGGGAAAGGCAAGGAAGTCCAGGATTAGTTCAGAGTCGGATCAGTATAGGTACTTTTGTACTTTTGATTTTTGTACAGTCATGGCTTTTCTGTTCTGTCTTTCTTTCTGTTTGAAAGCCATGTACTGTTCTGTAGATGATTATTTTGAGGAAATGAAAAGATAGATGTTTTGTTCCGCTGCATTTGATGTTTTTAGTAGCTCTGTTGTTCTGTGTGTGTCTGTTGAGTTAAATACTTGGAAGATCAGTTCAGTAACCTAATCCAAAGCCAGATCCTGGATAAGAAGGTCTCTCGTCGCGATCCGGTTCGGTGCGGGATCCGTCCCCGTCGGGTCGGGTCGTGACACGTCATGCGGTCCAAGAAGTGTCATCATCTTTTTACTCCAATTATCATAATCTGTTGTCTTGAGCAATGGAACTTGAAGGAAGCCATACCTCCATTCGTCATCTCTAGAAAAGAACTTGGCTTTGATAGTACTTTGTTGAAATAAAAAAGGACTTTTGGAGCTAGAGAAGACTAAAGAGAACAAGAGAAGGAAACTATAAATTTTTATTTCTTACTTTTTGGCTTGATCCAAACTCAAATATATCACCACTATTTATACTAGTAGTACATCGTTAGGATTATGCCAACACATTTCAATCTAAATGACTATCTAGAATATTCTCATATCTCCTATGTCATTAAATGCATATTTTATATTTTTCTAACAATTACTGCTTAAATGAATCTCTAGAGTATTCTCATATCTTCTATCATAAATGACATTAAATGCATATTACTTTTTTAATAGATTTCTAGAGTCTTCTTTAATAGATTTATCTAGATTATAGGCTTCAATCAAAAGCCCAAATAATAATATACCAAATTAAGTTTAATTTTCAACAATATATTATGTTGATTGTGGAACATATGCATTTTGTTTCTGTTTAAAGAACTGTTTATGATTATTATGGATTAATCAAATATATTTGTTAATTGTGTTATGTCATTTCATAAATGTATTGTTGATTTTGGATTCTATTTTTGTGGGTTAAGTATTGCATGTGGCTTGTTGCCCTTAAATATTTTCTTTTATATATGTTTTGAATTATGTACAGGCATTGTGAAAATTGGTGTAAATAGACGGGGCTGACACTTTTTTTTTTGCAAATACTATAGGTTGCCGACGGCTAATCGGCTGTTTAACCGTCGAAAACTTTGATACTAGATAGCTCATTTAGCCGTCGGTCTTTAATATAGCCGCCGATTTTACTGGATAGACCGGCGTTTTCTACGACCGGTACGTCACTGACGATTTAACTGTCGGAATTTAGCCGAAAAATGTTCGTCGGAATGAATTCCTTTCCTACATGGTTTATTCCGGCAGTTTTAAAAATGCCGGAGAGCCGCCAAAAATTTTCAAACCACCGAAAAACTTATCTTAAGTGTCAGAAATGGCCGCCAGTAATTGACCATTTTACTATCGTGTTGGTACAGTAATTGCCTTACATGTCCTCATGGTCGATGTTCCAAGAGGAAGTCATGGTGAGCTAGCTCGTCGTCGGCATGGGCGGATCCCCATTTAGTTGAGGGGGGGCAAATGCCCCCCCTCAAAAATTTTTTTTTTTAAATTTTAGTGAGATATTTTGAAATATTTTGGATATTTTGGGTGTTTTGCCCCCTCTCAAAAAATTTTTTTGCCCTCATTTAATCAATCCTAAGCATTTTTGCCCATCCCCCACAAAAAAAAATTTTTTTGCCCACCCTGAAAAAAGAAGCTGGATCCGCCCCTGGTCGTCGGTGATCGAGGTACCCTCTTCAACTGACATCCCCATGCATCCATTGAATGAGATGCTGCCAAAGGTGTTCGGCATCACTGTAGAGTTGTCGTGATCTCGTAATGGTTTCAGGCTTCACAGAGGCAAAAGTGAAGGTCATTAGTGCTATGGTTTCAGCAAGGAAACATGGAATCTTGGGCGAATTCGACAGTACGTGGCTGCATGTCCAGTTTATATATTTGACTGCTCCAATGCGTTTCAATGCTTTGAAAGGTCGACATCCAAATTGCCACTTGCTGAGCTTGGAATAATGACCACTTCAGTAGGATTCCTGATGTGGTTGTGACATAAATTGCGTGTTTTTTATGAAACGATCAACTACAAACATTTTTTTGTTCTTATTGTTTGAGGGTTCTAATTATCATTCAGAAGCTAAGAGTTGGTATTTGGTAGCTTGGCGGATCAGGCAACTTTAGACGTAGGTAATGACACTATGTTTAAGATTTGGCTAATAAAAATGTGTTAGAGAAAAAAAATTAATTTAAGAGTAGAAGAGGATATGACAAAAGAAGATGAATTTCTATTAGATTTCTTTCTCTCTTGTATCAAATTACAATACTCAAAGTTTTTTATACTTGTACGAAGATCATTTTAAAAACACAATCTAGAGATTTTCATAATAAAAGTTTAACTACTAAACAGTAAAAGTTATTTTATATTCTAGATATTTCTTCCATATATACAATTTTCTAGATACTTAATTTATTTTGATTTACATTTTCAACACTCCCCTTAAACCAAAATTTTTATCAACCACTTCAAAAAGTATCTTTAATTTTATGAACCATTCTACAATTAATTGTTTTGTGAAAATATATGTAATTTGATCTTCATATTTCACATACTCAACTTGAACATCTTTATTATTGATCTGATATCTTATATAATGAAAATGAACATCAATATGTTTGCTTCCCTTATGATAAACTGAATTTTTTGATAATGATATTGTTGATTTATTATCAACATAGATTTTTATAGCTTCGACTTGAGAATATTCAATCTCTTTCAGTAGCTTTTTCAGCCATATTGCATGACATACACATGATGATGTAGCAATATATTTAGCTTCACAAGTAGAGAGAGCAACAACTGGTTATTTTTGTGAGCTCCATGAGAATGCAGTATCACTCATATAAAATAAAAATCTGCTTGTACTTTTTCTATCATCTTAGCCTTCAGCCTAATCACTATTTGAATATCCTGAAAGTTGAAATCCGTTTGAATGAGAATATAAAAGTCCATGATTTTGTGTACTTTAATATATCGAAGAATTATCTTGGTTGCCTTCAAGTGTGTCTTAGTGGATTTTTTCATGTAGCGGCTAACAATTCCAACTGCATATAGAATGTCCGGTCTTGTACTTGTTAATTTCTTTAGATACTTCAAGTTGCATATAAAGACATAGACAAGATAAATAAGTTTCGACTTCAAACTCTCCAAGCCGAATTTGAGACACTTCAAATGAAGGAAGCAGAAAATGTGAAAGACTATTTCATAGGAGTCTTGACTATCGTCAATCAACTACGAAGGTATGAAGAAAAATTAGTAGATATTTGAGTAATTGAAAAAATTCTACGTTCAGTAAATGATAAATTTGAGCATATTGTAGTATCTATTGAGAAAGCTAAAGATTTAGAGACAATAATGAGTTCTTTAATGGCTTATGAGCAAAGAAAAAATAAGAAAAAACATGATACTATTGAACAAGTTCTTCAATCAAAACTCTGATACCACTTGTTAGAATAAAAATTTCTTTAAGAGTAGAAGAGGAAATGACAAAAGAAGATGAATTTCTATTAGATTTCTTTCTCTCTTGCATCAAATGACATGACTCAAAGTCTTTTTATACTTGTACAATGATCATCTAGAAACACAAAATAGAGATTTCCATAATAAAAGTTTAACACAAACCACTAAAAATTATTTCATATTCTAGATATTTCTTCTATACAATTTCTTAGATACTTAATTTATTTTGATTTACATTTTCAAACAAAATGTTCCTTGAAACAATGCAGTGGCTGTCGATGACAGCTGAATGGTTGTTATGCAAGATTTACTATTGATAATGGATGTTAATTTTAGCCTAAACAATGCAACCTGATTGCGGATTAACCCATCATGAAGGGTAATGAGAGGTGTTATGTTGGGTTCTCTGTTAGTTTCTTTTGTAGTTGTTGAAGTTCCATATCAGAGATGTCTCTAATTTGAGTGTGTTTATAGCTATGTTATTGGCGACTTAATTAATAACCAGAGCTTGGTCTATATGAAGTTGCTATTTTCTGATTCATATAGGCAAGGGAGCATGAGCGGAACCAGCCTAGGGTTGTCAATTCGGGTCAACGGATCGGGTTTGAGTCGAACCCGGAATTGAACCGGCACTATTTGGGTCAACCCGAACCCGACCCGTTTTTATAAACGGGTCAGGTTTCCGGAACCGAACTTGACCTTATTTGGGTCCGGGTCAACCCGACCCGACACGAATGACCCGAAGTTGATCTAAAATTGCTAGTTTTTGGGTCAAAATCGAGTCAATCTCGGTTTTTCGGGTCAAATATGAGTTTTCGTGTCAATTTCGGGTCATCTTCGGGTTGCTGGGTCAACTCGAACCCGACTCGATTTTTAAAATGGTTTGATTTGTTGAACCCGACCCGTTTCAGGTCCGGGTTGACCCTAACCCGAATTTTTCAGGATCGGGTTCGGGTCGTGTTTCGGGTCATGTCAAAAATTGACACCCCTAATACCAGCCTTAGGGAGGCAAACTTATAAGAACTGTTGAGAGTCCAAGGGGCAACGTCCCCTCGCGGGATTCGACCTGCTTAAAAAAATGATGATTTCTCAGTACTATTTGTTTGGAGAAATTGCCTAAAGACCATAATATTTTAAAACATTTAGAGAGGGAAATTGCTTAAAAATCTTTATAATAAAGACTAAAAAAGAGATGAATGGGGTCGAATTACCTAAAGAGTAATATAATAAAGAATTTTTTTTTTTTAAATTTTTTCTGAGCTCAACGGAGATCCGCCCATACAAGAGAGTACATCAACTAACTAGTAGACCATCGAAACACATCTTCCTTTAACATTGAGAATTATATATGGTGCGAAACGGTGGCGAGCTTACAGACAGATTTCCTGTAATAAATGGCTAAGATGAGGAAATCTCATAATACTTCTTCTTGAATAAACATTTGAACTATTTAAGGGGAAGTGATATTTGTTTGCTACATGTTTAGCCTGTAAAGGAGGATACCATCAAGAAATACAATACTGAACTATCTCAGGCATGATTTGAGATTATTGTTGATACTATTTTGATATGTGAATTAGGCATTAATGAGAATGAATAATGGTCTCCATATATTTGAAAGACTATTTTATGAATGTTTTTCTTTGCCATGCTGGTTGTATCAAGAGATGCAATTTAGGCTTCATTTGAAACGGTTTTTTTACAGCTTCATAAAACAGCTTTATAATATAAAAATTTAAATTTTTTTATTAAAAAATTGCTTTAAGAAGTCGTAAGAAAGTCATCTCAAATGAGGTCATAAATTTGAAATATATTGTATCATCTATATTTGCTGAGCATTTCATCAATTATTAGGAATAGAAATTTGTTTGGTATGATCATATGATTTAAAAGGCGATAATCTATAAATATTCACCACATGACAATATGAACAAGGACTAGTACGTGATCAAATTAAATTTGATTGCAGTATTTAGTGTATAAATATTTCAACGGTATTTTATGAAAAATTATTCTGTGCGGTCACCGGACAGTATCTGGAGGCAAATCAGAGCGCGTCGGGTCACTTTTTTGTTGTGTACCGGTGCTGTGCACCGCTATATACCGAGTGATATGACGGGTTCTAACTTATCTCCGAACGGTCCGATGACCGCACAGAATAATTTAATTATGGGATGAGATGACAGTAGCATTTGGTGGAATGTTCTCAAGAAGAATTAACTCATTTCTTTTAATCATATTACAATAATGTTTGAATTTTATTCCACTAATTTTAAATTGAAATATGATAACCTTCAACTTATTTATATTAATGTGATCATGGTAACAGTGGTCAACAGTCAACAGTGATGGTAGCATTGGACCATGACAATTATTTAAAAAACACTTAAAGTTATTATTTCAATAATAAATTATTTATTTATTAAAAATAAAAATTAAATATAGTTAAAAAATGCTAAATAAATAAAATATTAAAATGATTTCACATATGTCCTAGAGAGTTTGTTAAAAACTCTAGAAACTTCCAAAAAGGAATAAATATATAATTGAATGATACCCATAACTTTAAAAGTTCAAATTCTTCCTTGTTTATTTTATCCTAATAATCCCATAAGAAAATACTTATAGAATATAAAAAAAATCTAATAAATTAATAACAATCTAATAAATATTAAAAAACCAAAAACTATCATACACATAATAATTCACCAAATTATTAATTACATTCAGAAGAATTTAAAAATATATCATAGAATTATGATGTATATCTCACATTAAAAAATTTATATTTATTTATATAATATCATAAATTTTAAATCATATAAAATATTATTAATATTAAATTATCTAATATATATTGATCTAATTTAATATTTAAATATTATATAAATAAAATAAAATATTAAATATTATACATATAAATAATAAAAAATTAAAATTGTAATATGTTTGTAATTTGTAAATACCCCTCAGATTTACCAAAACGCGCTTACTCAGCTGGAATAGGCAGTTCAAGCGAACTTTTATTTGGTCCGGTGAACGTACGTAGAGCTATGTTCGGCCGGCACTAAGATCGCAGACACAAAACGAGAAATATCGAGCAATATCAACAATAACGAGAAATACCATTATGTGAAGATCAAATACCGAGCAATAACTCAGTATTTTTTGGGATTACTCGGTATTGCTCGGTATTACTCGGTATTGATCTTCACAGAACGACATTCATCGTCATTATCAAATAATATCTAGCAATACCGACTAAATACCTAGCAAAAACCGAGTAACAATCATCTGACCGACGTAGAGCTACGTCCGGTCAGAGGACGTAATAATTGTTCAGAACTTTTATTACGTCCTTTGACCGGACGTAGAGCTACGTTCGGCCACCAATAACATGTAGCCACGTGCTCTTATTCTTTACCGCGCCGCCCGACGACTTGACTCGGATCGGAACCCGGGAATGCTATGTTCGCGTATTGCGAGGTATTACTCGGTATTTGCTCGGTATTGCTAGGTATTGCTTGACAATAATGAGAAATACCGTTCTGTGAAGATCAATACCGAGCAATACCGAGTTGTACCGAGTTTTCTTTTTAGAAAAACTCGGAATTGATCGGTATTCTCGGTATTTGCTCGGTATTGATTATTACCGAGCAAAATCGATCAATACCGAGCAATACCAAGCAAAATCGAGAAATACCGAGTCATCATGAATCCGTTCCGGGTCAGATTATCGGACGCTGTAAATAATGAGAATGGGTGACGCCATTCTACTTTCGGTCGGTTGTCGAAAGTAGAGCTATTTCTTGTGACCGGACCAAATAAAAGTTCCTTAACGTGGGGAGAATGGCTTCCGTCTCCGCGATGCGCCAAGCGACTGTTGCTTAATAATCACCTTTACTCGGTTCTGTTTCTTAATGCCCTTGCTATCGATTTCTTCAACAAATTAGTGTCTTTTGGGATAGATTTGAGTATTTTGATACAATTATTTTTTGGGTGGTATTAACAAGGTATTGCTTCACTGCATCTGCTGCGGTGTTGTCGATTTCGCTCAGATTTGCTTTTCATTTTTTTATCTGGCTGCGATTTTTGGGATTTTCTTTTAAATTTTTCGCGCTGATTAGAATTATCGGCATGTTCACGTTGATTTTTGCCGCAGTTCAAGGTGAAATTAGGGTAAATCTGTGAAGATTTTCTATTTAGTTCAAGTTCTAAGAGTTGTGGATTGAGCTTGGGAGATAAGTCGGCTTCCGGTTGGTGCTAGGAGTAAGGCTAGAGGAGTTACTGAAGGTTAGTTTATAGGGTTATGTGGATTGAGAGTATTGCGTGTTCCATGGTAGGAAGGATGCCAGCGTTTGATCCGCCTTCCTCAAGCATTATAATTAATTTTGAGAATGCTGGAATGAAGTCCAAGAAAGAAAGCAATGAAGTTATTGGTACTATCAATTTAAAAAATAAATTCACGGATACTTTTGATTTGTACTTTTTTTAGCTTTCCTTGCCATTATCAACTTGAATTTCTTGAAAGGAATTGTTAGGATTATTTTTCTTATTTCGATCAATATTGCATTTTATTTTTTGATTTTTGCGAAGTGATCTCATCATATCTTGTTGAACTTTGGTTTTCTTCTTTCGATCTTATCAATTTACATGTTTTCTGTGTTGATTGCAGTAGAATGTATGCAAATTGAAATCCTTAGAAATTTCTTCCTATTTTTTCTTCTGAGCAGTTTCCTTCTCGTCACTGTTTCATGAATCACAGAAGCAGAAATCAGCAGAAACCTGCTTTTATAGCAGACAATTTTAATTCGCTCGAACAGGTATTTTTATTAGCTGTGACTAGAGACTATTTAATTATTTTTTAATTCAATGATTACAATACGATTATACGAGCGAATTTTTTGCTGGTTATTGTATAAGATGTTGGGAATTAGGTGATATATAATTCAAATCACCGCGAATTGAAAAAAAAATCATGAAGCGGTTCAACACACAAAATGCATCTAGAATCATGTACATAATGACTCAATTGATGGTTACATATTGTTGCAGCTGCTACATATTTTACTAAAAAATTTATTGTGGATTTTTACTGCCCTAATCTCTCCGATTTCTCCTCGACCCCAAAATACAGTGCAAATCCCAAAATACTCTTTATAAAATAAATCATAAATATTGGTTCTCAAGTGTTGATCTGTGATTGAGTGTGGATAAGTCATTTCTTTGTAGGGATGAAATTAGGCTCTACAAGTTAACAAGAGAAGATGCTATTTTAATATTTTAGACTTCATTTGGTGTTGATACTTCATTTGGTGTTGATATGCTTTACTAATTACTATGCTACATGAACTAGAAGCCGCGAAAATTCCCCAATAGTCTCAAGAGATGATTGAGCTGCTCTGTAAGTGAGTCCTTTTTTGTAATGCTGAAAAGGGGGTGCTTGCGTTGGAAGAGATATAGATTCTATCTTCCAACAAAAACCAAAACAGCTTTTTTTGGAAAACATCGAGAAAGCAAAGCACATCAACTATTAGCCCTGGTAGCTGCCTTAGTATCACTAGTGCTTAGAACCATCACTGTCTTCGTTTAAATGGTTTGACAATCAAATTCTTTTATGGTGTAGTAGACACTGAGAATGTTTTTATGTTACATGATTGTACATTTTGACGTGCCTTTTGGATATGGTTCAAAGACAAACTGGATGCGTGAAACTGTGTTGCTTGTCTTGCATCATTGTTACATAAGATAAATTCAAATTTGATTGCTGTCTTGCAGAAAGTTCTTGGTTTATGGTAATATTTGTTTGTCGGAGCCAAATTTCCCTCGTTGTGGTATATCTGCAATAAATTTAGCCTATACGCAGTTTCTTAACCTATGTTATGACCTATGAGATCATATTAGCGTATGTTTTTATTTAAATGCTTTAAAGTCCTCTTATCATATACAGGTAACATCAGCATTGAGAGAATCTGGTCTTGAATCATCAAATTTAATCCTCGGCATTGACTTCACAAAAAGCAATGAATGGACAGGTGATATGATGCTTTTAGTAGTATCAACATATTGTTGTTTACCATTTACTACGTTTCTTGTTGTCAGTTTGAGATGTCTAAAAATTAACCTTAGCTGTCAAAATACAACAGGAAGGCGTTCATTTGGAAGGAAATCTCTACATGCTATTGGTAGCACCCCTAACCCATATGAGCAAGCCATTTCTATCATAGGACGCACCCTTTCTACCTTTGATGAAGACAGTTTGATACCTTGTTTTGGATTTGGTGACGGTGAATACGTTCTCTCTTATCTTCTGAGAGTTTGATATGTTTTTTTGCTTCTTGTGACTTTTGATTTTTGCCTTAATGAAATAGCATCCACTCGTGATCAACATGTCTTCAGCTTCTTTGCCGATCATCGACCTTGTCATGGTTTTGTGGAGGCCCTTGAGCGATATAGGCAGATTGCTCCTCATCTTAACCTATCAGGTTTCGTAATTTCCCCAACCTTATAATTTCCTTGAGTAAGAAGAGCTCTTAAGGATGCATTTCATAGGGTCAATCATGGTATTTGTTACTTTTATTATTTTCTAGCTTCCTTTTAAGTTTATGAATTGCTCTTATAGTTTTTAACTGCATCAAGTTATATGATCTGTATAAACATGCTACTTATTCCTCAAGTTACCTCTAATTGTAGGAATATAATTCTTCTACTCATCAATCATCCATAGCCAGTTCATCCTTTTAGAAATTATGGATATGTTCTTTCAAGACAGACTCATTGTCTTTATTAGTCATTGAGATAATTTTTGCCCAGTTGTTTGCAAGATAGTTTTTGTCCCAGTTGTTTGCAATGAGAATTCATGAAGTTAAATGATATAGGCAATGCAAGCGTTCAGGGTTTCTAATGCAAATTTACCTAGACCAATCTATGAATCAGTAGATGTTGGTCTGCCACAACAATTTATAAATTACCTTTGGTATCCACCATCAGTAATAAACTCAATCTCACCTTTCATTTCAGGAATAAGCTGAATAGGTTTTTCTGGTAGGGTGTTGGATGTGAATTCATAAGAGGAGGAAAATAGAAAAGAATCTAAGATACTAGTTGCATTTTTATGAAATAAAGTCAAATTAAATACATTAAAGACATGATTATTATCAGTGCTTATCAAAATTTTAAGTGTCTGTTTTAATTTTAATACATTTCAAAATTTTATACGACTCTATTTTTTTACAATTAATTCTTATGGGCTACCGTAAATATCTTTTTTGGCTTTAGGCGTACCATTAACTTATCTCCTGATTTGAATTTCACTTGCCTCTTTTTTATATTAGCAACAAAATTTTAAGTGCTATACTTTTTCCCTGTGGGAAAAACTCTCAAAGTAGTCCTCAAACTGTTCGTTTGTGGTCAATTAAGTCCCAAAGTATAACCTTTTCTCCAATTAGTCCCTAAATTATACAAAATTGGTCCAAAATGGCCCCTCATGTTATAATTGTTATATCAAAATTGTCCCAATTTAGTCCCACTATATAAAGTTGATCCAATTTAGTTTCAAAAGGATCATTTGGATCAATTTTGTTAGTCAAGGGACTAAATTAGAGAAACATTATATTTTGGAATTAAATTGACCATATACAAATAGTTAAGAGACTATTTGGAAGTATACTCCATTTTTTGTGAATTTCTTCAAGCAAATCATGCATATGCTTTGTAAATGATTGTGCAAATTCACAAGTTATAGATTCAACAAGAAGCGTAACAACGTCTTGTGTTTTCTAGGCTGATAACCTGTGACAACTTCGAATTGACTCTTGTTTTTCAACTTATTAATGAATGAATTTTATGCAAAATCAGCCATTAGTAGTATGAAATCCCATCTAAATGTGTGCTCTTTATTTAGACAACTTAATAGATCACCTAAACTCCCATTAACTATTTTATTTTCATCATCAATTTGTGGGTGATGAAAGTTTAAATTTTAATTGGGCTCCCATTTTTTCCGGAGAGTTCTTCAAAATTTTGTCATAAATGTTATGCCTCTATTAGAGACAATTGTCTTAGGTAACCTTTGCAACTTAACACTTCATTAAAATACAATTTTAATATATGGTACCTGTTAGCAATTTCAAAACATGAAATAAAAAAGTGATCAATCACTATAAAAATAGTGTCATGTTTCATTAGTGTTCATGGAAATTCTATTACATAGTCATTATTCCTATTCAAGATTTGTATGGAATAGGAATCGGTGTATAAGATCAATATTATGTTTGTTTCCTTTAGCTGTCTAGCAGGATCTACTGAACACAAGAAGTTTCAATTAATTCTAATAGTAGTATCTTTTCCTTAAGTCCTCTTTCAGAATTGCTCATAGGCCTAACAAAATAGGAAAATATATCATGGTATTGATCCATATATGTTGATTTGAATTCGATGGGCTGAATTGAAATCATGCAGTACTGAAGTAGACCTACATTATTCAAAAAACTAGAGATGATGTCCTGTTTGCATAGAAACTGGCATCATACATGTTTTACACAATAAGTGAAATAAAATACACTGAGACAACTCATCTAGATCATCAATTTCTATTCTTTTGATTGAATACGCTTTAATTTTTTTTTATGCCAAGTAGTTGTGATAAGGCTAATGATGGCTGTGATGGTGATTTTCGATGACGCATAGTTTTGATGAGGAATGCTCTTCATGGAAATTTCAGCAAGAAAGTATCATAGGGCTTGACAGAGGTTTATTTGTCAATAGAGACGCCATCTCTTGCATAATTATTGTCTCAAGTTTTAAAAAATTTACATTGTTGATATATGAATTCATTGATGATTAATATTCTCCATTAGATTTTAAGAAAAAATTTCTGTTTTGACAGATCTGTTAATGCATTCATGATGATCGAGTTATTCAGCTGGTTTAGAATCATTGCACCAATTCTTATTATAATCGAATAAAGAATATGCTTGATAAAAAACTCATACCAATTTGTTTATTAGTCTTACAATTCTTTCGATTGTCATGCAGGGCCAACCTCATTTGCTCCGTTGATTCACGCAGCAATTGATATTGTTGATAGGAGTAATGGACAATACCATGTGCTTGTGATTATTGCTGATGGGCAGGTTATTAAAGTTTGAATTTCCGTGTGGACCTTTTCAGTTTAAAATGGTTCAAAAATGATTCCGCAATAATGCAGGTTACCAGAAACCCAGACGTACCAAAAGGGAGTTTCAGTCTTCAAGAACGTGCAACAATAGATGCTATTGCTCATGCAAGGTAAAACGCTATAGCTCATTTTTAACATATGGGCTTGCTCTTTGCTTCCACCTGGGCATAGAAGCGGCAGGTATCGTGTGTGGCCTGTCATGTGGCCTGTGTGGAAAGCTGTTATTGCCGCACTCCCATTTAACGAAAAAGTGGCTTTCCTGGCCCCCCTCTTAGGCTTCGTTTGGGACGGCTTTCTTGTTGCTTCTTAAAGCAGCTTTCTAGTTCAAGAATTAATTTTTTTTGTACTAGAATGCTGCTTTAAGAAGCAACAAGAAAGCTGTCCCAAAAAAGCCTTAGGCTTTGTTTGGAACGGCTTTCTTACTGCTTTTTAAAGCAGCTTTTCAGTACAAAAATTACAAATTTTATACTAGAAAGTTGTTTTAAGAAGCAGTAAGAAAGTTGTCCCAACCGAAGCCTTAGAGTCGGGTCTAAGAGAGCAGGGTAGCGCATCAGCCGCATGTGTCCTTGCAATGTTCCCAACAAAGCCTATATATTTCTACTTAGTTTTGAACCTTTTTGACTCTTCAGTCTCTATCCTCTTTCAATCATTATGGTTGGTGTGGGTGATGGACCTTGGCATGCGATGCAGCAGTTTGATGATAGCATTCCTCAGAGAGAATTTGATAACTTCCAGGTACGTTGTTAGGCTGGGAATAGTACATTTTGTCGCTTGAACAAATCAAATAAAATTTGATCAAGTTTATATTCAAATCTGACTTTTCGTGCGTTTTTCTTTACCATTGGGTATACGTGAAAATGGTTTAAAAAGTTTGTTCTAAATAGGAAAATAAAGAGTGAAAGGAAGCTCTCACAGGAGTTTCAGATGGAATTACGAGTAGCATAACATAGTAATAAGTACTCACATTTGCGGTGGAGCAAACAATGTTTCTTTCCCATGACTATATTTCCTTTTTTCTATAGCAGTGTCAATCATCTCATAGACCATGCATGTTCTGCTTCCATGTTTCATATGTATTGTGTAGAGGTGATAGATCAGTGAATCTTGATGGGGATCTACTTAGTATTCTCCGAGTTGGCAGATTTTTGTAGAATTTGTTAGTCACCGCAATTATCATTATAGACTGTTACGGAACTAACCAGACCTCCTGGGCCGGTCCAGTTCTATAGAGGCGGGCTAAGCCGCCTCCTTAATTGGTTTGGCCAACAGGTGGGCCCCCCTTGAGGCGGCAAATAGGAGAGAGAAAGGGGCGGCTAATGCATAAGGAGAGTTTTTGGAATTGGAAGATTTGTATTTAACGATGAGGAGAGGCTAGGGTTAGGGCATGCAAAAATTTGGATTTCTCTTGGAGTCTCTTTGGTGTCTTGGGCTCTAGGCTTCTTGTCTAGAGATTGGGAGAGAACGATCCTCCTCTTGAATTGAGGATCAATTGTATCTTTTTTTCGTTCGTGTTTCGTTTTGCTTTCTATAAGATTATCTATCGTTTGATTGTTCTTCTACCATATTTTCTTTGGTTTTCTCGCTGTTTTACCGATTATTGTTAGGTTTGCTTTCAAACTCAAGTATTTCCCATTAGGGTTACTTGCGAACTCAAGTATTTCCTATCATAGGCCTAGTCTTTTCTGTTTGGTTTCGATTATATACATTCTTCAACTCCTATTTGTCATCTTTATTGATGTCAGCTAAACTTCTGTAATTTTTTATGCTTTTGTTTTGATATCAATACATAGTGCTCTATGTGGTCCTAGCTTTTTTGACAAGTGGTCATACGTGTGTAGTTTGTAAACTTCACGAAGATCATGTCATCAAGCATGGAAATAAGAAAGATGGAAGCAGCATTTGCTTTAGCTGCTCTTATGGAAATTCCATTTCAATATAAAGCAACTCAAGTCCTAAGACCTATAAAGTAAGTCTATAACATCCTTATGTGCTAATTATTCTTTGTAGTATTTAATGTCTTTATTTCTTCTTCCAACCCTTTGTAATTTATCAGAAAAAGAGTAGGTCAAGTTAGCGCATCACCAGTTCGTCCTCCTCCCTCTCAAGTTATTGAAATGGATAATGCAGCAAATTCGGCATCAAGTAGCCAAAGTACTCCAACGGAGCAGGTACTGTGTCTTTACCATTTAGGCTTTAGTTTTCATGACCAAACATCAGATTGCCTTTTGCTGCTGCTCTTGTAGGCCTGTCCTATTTGCTTAACAAACCAGAAGGACATGACATTTGGATGCGGTCATCTGGTAAGATTTAAACATTACATGCCTGAAATGATGTTGAGATGATAATTAAAATTAAATTTAAAGTAGATAAAGCATACAAATTATTATGTTTGTGTTATCAATAGATAATGTTTTATGATTTGTTTTATCAGTTTGCTTAATTAATTTATCAGCTACAATAAATTTGATTTGTTCATTTTTACATTCATGAAGCACTTCTATCATTTTAATTATTTACGACAAGAAGCATGATTTAACAACCTCATGTTTAAGACTAGACTCAATATCTCTTAAAAGCTCATATTCATATTCATGTTCTAATTGCAGTTGCTTTTATATATAATGTTCATTTTAAGTAGGTTCATAATTTCTCGCATTTTCAAATTTAATCTCAAATTTGTGTTCTGATTCTTGCTCAATTTTAGGTTCAAGTTAAGAAGATATGTTATTATAGGCATAAATTTAGATTCTTCATTAAAAGAATTCAATTGTAATTATAAATATTTATTTAATTTATCCTCAGAATAATATTCATAAATTACAGTTTGTTTAATAGGATTAGATTTTGCTATGCATGATTCTCGTGTTAGTAAATGTATTGTTGACTTTGGAGGAGATAATGATTTTTCCTTAGGGACCTTAATTATTATTACAAGAGCTCCTTGCATAATTACTATAATCTAACCCAATAACCAAAGATTTGGATGAATTCTCAAATAGTGTGCTTTTTATTCTTATTTCTTGCCTAAGATTTAATTATTAGAGAATAGTAATTTAATAGTCTCGAGGAAAATGATGTCGAGTAACTAAATCATATGGTTGATCTCTATTATATTATTCAAACATATAATATTCATCTTATTTATAATATTTAAATTGTTAATTTAGTTGATCTTTCTATTCTCCGAATGATATGAATGGATCTTTAAGTTTATGTTTTAGGCCAACCCATATGGCTTTTTCACTTGCAACAAGTTAGAATGATTGCGCCCACCTTACTAGTTTTAACACTCATAGTAGCCTTCTAAATCATCAATGAATGTTGAAATTCCACAAGGGCATACCTCGGTCATAAGTAGAATAAAATTTTCAACATAATAGTGAATCACATAATAATACTATAATAGCCTATATTTATGTTTGATCGACTCTTTTATTATGTCTACATATAGTTGACATGATAATGCACCCATGGTTTTGATAGACCGGCCGATTTAATTGGGAGGGAATTAGGAAGTTTTCTAATTAAAAGTGAATTATTTAGGAAGGTTTTTAATCAAATGGGAATTGCTTACGAAAAATTTTAATTACATTTGGAAGGGAATTATTTAGGGCAAGAGATCTAATTTGAATTCAAAATCTAAGCGGAAATTATTTAGGGAAAAGGAGGAATTAAGGGGGGATTGTTTAGGAAAGTTTTAATTATAATTGGGAGGGAATTAATTATCGAAATAAATCTAATTTGAATTCAAATCTGAGAGTGATTTATTTAGGGAAAGGGGGCTGATTTGGGAGGGAATTATGGGAGCTTATTTAAGGCTAACTATGAGGTGATTTTAGATTATGTTTAGAGTTTGATGAAATTAGAATTTCTTAGGTTATTTGGGCTCTAGCCAGCAGCTAGGTATTTGAGAGAGTCGGATCTTCCTCTCGAATCGAAGATCCAAACATCTTGCAATTTCTTTCATATATCTTGTAATAAAAATAGTTTTGGTGTGTTTTTATCTTTAATTTCTTATTGTCGTTCGCTGATTTCGAGAAAATTGCATGCACTTCCTCTCAGGTTTTCATAAAAAAATTGTTATGTGAAGTCTTGTCTATGATTTATTAATGCAAATGTAGGATGTGATTGATGAACACAAAAAAATCACAATATTATAATTGCACAACATCAAGTTTTAGCAAAAGATTAATTTATTTTGACGCAAAAGCAGAAAACACATTTAATTCAGTATAAATGATCATTCAAGTCTTTCTCAAGAAATTTGGGAACTATCAAAATTCTTGAAATGATCAAGATTTACACCGCCAAACTAGAATCAAAATATAGCCGACCTGTGCAAAAAAAAACTAATTGCAGAGTATGTAGATCTAAAAGAAAAGGGATAGAAGTCTCTAAAGATCAGTATGAGGGGAATGCTTTCTCACAAAACTTTCAATATGACCACATTCAACAGCCAAATTTAAGAGGAATACGAAAATTTATTGTGCCAATGTCGAATTTGGCATACTAAAACTTCATTTGGGACTGCTTTCTTACTGCTTTTTTAAAAGTTAATGATTGTTTTTCTTGCTCACCTATTTACCCTTAAATGAAAAAAACTCGCCGAACTAGTCAAAATATGTTCTGTGCGTGCTTGATGCAGTAGTAGTATGACTACCTATGATTACTAAAACGTGGTCTGCTGGTTCATAACTAACAAATTATTAGATGTTATTCAATGTTCTTATAAAAAAATGGCAAATCTTTATTTAAAAAAAAAACATTTTCATTTATTGTTTCAGACTTGCAAGGGCTGTGGTGCAACATTAGAAAGATGCCCCATATGTCGAGCCGCGATAACCGTGCGTGTGAGGCTTTACGGTTGATGATAGAATAATGCAACACCGGAAAACGCAGCTAAATCATTCTTATGAAGACCGAGATTTCATTTGGGACGATTTTTTTACTGATTCTTAAAGCAGTCTTTCAATATAAAATTTTTTGTATTGAAAAGCTGCTTTAAGAAGTAATAAGAAAATTGTCTTAAACCAAATCTAATATTATCAGTCTTGTGCAGTATTTTTCTTAGTTTTAAACACGTGTGTGTATCTTCTGTGTGCCTTCGGAATTTGGCTTCCAAGGATTCGGAAAGGTTATAAACTGAACCAGATGCATCAAGGACTACTCATTTGGTTCAAGGAATCTATCAGAGTAGCTACCAACCTGTTATTATTTTCGTATTAGTTTCTGTATATACACAGTTCAAGTACAAATCTGTGATAAAATTTCTAATGCGACATGTATTAACTGTTACTGTTTGTTGTGTGTAATTGCTCAATTTTACTGAAAATTGAGCAATTACATTTTATTTCATTAATTGGTTATCTATGAATGCTTAACAAGGACACGCTTGGGACTAGTTTGGAATTTTTTTTTTGGGTTTAAAAAGTATTTTAATTTAATGTATTTTTAAATAAATAAAATTATTTCTGAAAGTGAACAAAATTAGTTTACTTGTTTTGATTTTTTTTTAAAATAATTATCATCATGGGTTGCCTTTATTGTGGCATGGCCATAATAAAACAAATAAATAAATTATATTCTTAAGATTCAAAAAATATTTATTTTTGATAAAATATAAATAAAATAAAAATAGAAAAAATAAAAGTGATCTCAAACTGATTTTTTAGCTATCTATTGTCTATTAACACAGATTATACAGTATCATCACTTTTTAGCTACCTATTGGGTTGTTCCTCACTAAGAGAAGCAGAGATACGACACTACTTTGGACATCAGATGCCGTCTAGATCTCAATGAAAATGTGTCACATTGCCCCCCATTCGGTACTAAGCAGTGCCAAACAGTACCAAGTTCGATATTGTGAAGTATCGAATGGTAAGTTGTATCCAGTGTCCCAACCCAATAATTTCCCACTTCAATGAGCCAATTTAGGCTCTGTTTGAGACTATTTTTTTTAAGGCAGAATTTTAGTACAAAATATTAAAGTTTTTAGTAAAGCTTTGTTTTAAAAAAAATAAAAAATAGTCTTAATCGAAGGCCCTAAAAGCATACGTGACAGACTTCAGCTTCAAGAATCTCCGGCTATAGACCATGTTAGTTGTTCAATCAAGAAGGGAAACATTACAAAAAATAAGCTAATATCTGTGATTCTTTTTATAGTCAAATTCATAAAATTTGTGACTAAGATTTTATTTGGAATAGCTTTCTTAATATTTTTTTAAAATAATATTTTGATAAAAATTTTTTAATTCAATAAAATTTTGGGAGATTTACATATATACATACCATCTTATATTAGTCTATTTACATATTTAACACCTGAAACTTTAATATTACATACATATCACCCATAATTCATTTTCATATCAAATATGAGTGGTATAAATGAAATATATGAGTGGCATGAAAGAAATATAAGTGATATATTTGATATTAAAATAATATAGGGTGGCATGCATGTAATATTAAAATTTTAGGTGTTATATATGTAAATATGATGATATAAAGTGATATATATGTATGTAAATTTCCCTAAATTTTTATATAAAACTATTTAAAAATTTATAAGAAAGTAATCTCAAATAAAACATACATGACAACAACTGTCAAAAATATGACGACAAAAAATCATTGATAGATGTTGTATTGGCTAAAATTTCTGTAGAACTAGAAGTACTGACATACAACTCACTTTGAACTGTTAGTTGAGAGCTTAGGCTTCCAACTAAGAGGTCATGAGTTCAAGTCTTTGTATATGACCACTTGTACTACTACTAATTTTTCCATAGCAAATATTGGCAAAAAAAATCCATTGGTATCACTTTGGAAGCCGAAATAACACTTTTGACACTCAAAGAGCTTAATTACGACTGACACAATTCCTGATATTGATGTTAACCAATTAATGTACAAACATGCAAAAATGTTCTGTATTTTCAGAAATGATATAACATTTTTCATTCATAATGATGCTACCCAGTTTACAAACAACCACTCCTATTCAGCATTGGTAAAACATTTTTCACTTATGAAACTATCAGATAGTAATTAAGCTGCTATTTACTCTATTGATTAAACTGTTCATACAAAGAAGAATTAAACATCTTAAACAAACACCCACTTTTAATTAAACATCTTAATGTAATTAAAACATGCATAGCTTAATTACATCACTTAAACACAAGACTAATCAAGCTCCCTCCACCGTACACAATACGGGGAGGAGCTGCAGGCTTCAAAGCTAAATACATTAACCACGAGTAGCTATTCAGCTTATTATATAACGACATATTATATATAGTCAACAAGAGCAAATTATTGAACACCAAAGCATAAAAACAACCATTAATTAGTTAATTAATCCCTACAGACTGAAACCTCAGCTCCTTATCCACAAACTTTTGCCTGGCATAAACCTCCATATAATCCCCAAACACAAAGCTCGGGTAGGCAGCTTTCTCTATTTCCCCTCCGCCGCTCATCACCGCCGGCTCGATCACCGCCTCCAGCGCAGGGTTATAGAAGGAAGCAACAGAGCGACGGTTTCCGTTGGCCGAAGCGAGCACGCGGTGCAACGCGCTTTTGTAACGCCCGTTGCTTATGACCTCTATCTGATCTCCGATGTTTATTACGATGGTGTTGGCGAGTGGCTGAACGTCGAACCATTGGCCATTTTTTAGTACCTGAAGGCCGCCCACTTTGTCGTCTTGGAAGAGGAGGATGAGTCCGCCGGCGTCGGTGTGGTTGCGTAGGCCTCCGACGCGGTCTGGACGCGGGCAAGGCGGGTAGTGGCTTACTTTGGTGCCGAAGAAGGGGCTGTGGCTGTCATTACCTGAGAAGGTTTGTTTGATGTAGCCTTTGCTGAGGCCAAGGTTGTCTTCCAGGACGTTCAGCATTTTCTCTGCTAACTTCTTCAGCTCCAAACGGTATTCTTTCATTGTTTCTCTGTAGACATTTCATCGGCTCATCCATCAATATCAAGCTTTGTAACAAAAGCTAGAGATTTTGAGTTGAAATCCACATCTAATTAATTTTTAACAATTTATGAGATAAGAATGACAGGTCATGCACATGATGGGGTTTTTATTACAGCATAAAATTCATTAATGAATGATGGTCAACCTTGAAAATAAATGTCTAGGGGAGTGTTGGTATGAAATTTATTAATCATGGTCAACCTTATAATCAAAGTTTCAGCTACTCAAAACAAAGATATCATCGTCCTATTCATTTTTTTCCTGGAAATGGAGTATCCACTCACTCTTATCCTCAAAAGGACGCTTAGCGGTGTGACTAATCTTTGGGTCACATAGAAAAGGCGCCCACCCAAGAAAATCTCCTCCCCCGCACTTGATTGGCCCCACTTAAAAATAGTCACCGTTCGAGGGGAATCTAGTACGGATTAGTGGATTTTCAACCATACTCGCTCACCAACTAAACTAAGCAATGGTGGATAGATCTATCCAAATTAATCAAGAAAAAGTAGGAAATTTTAGGATGGAGTTCAGTGTTCATAATAATTACTTGAATTGAAGTGGAGTGGATGGCCATTGGTTGTCATCCTGCAGGATAAAGACATCCTCCCAGTCCACATCATCCAATATTTTGCAAGCTTCTCCACTATCAATTAAGTCATTCAGAAGCTGAACCGCCTTGGAATCCTTGAAGCCCTCCTCTCTCTCCATCTTATAACACTCAGAACAAACCTTCTTAACCCGGTCAAGAAGATCTAACGGAATACCATGGTTCACCAACTGCAACAGTAATTGTTATAAACACAATTAATTAACATTATCAACACTGGCTAATTAATGAATTAAGGTTGTAAAATGTTGAAGTCCAACCTGAAAGAAGCCCCATTCCTCGCAAGCACTGGCGATCTCCGCCATGGTCCCCGCCCTCTCCGTTCCTTCAAGCTTCGATAAGTCAATAACTGGAACCGCCATTGTTGAAGGCTTCTGCTTGTACTTATCAACTCACAATAGTACTCTTTATGAAAAGGATGAGGAGAATGGAAGAAGAATAGAGCTTTTATAGTGCAATGATGTTGAAGGTCAACTATTAGATTAATGTGAAGGGAATGTGTCATCTGAATAAATTAATGAGGTATCGGTGAGGGCGGTGGCCCTTCGCATTTTATATAAAGTTTTAATGCGGGAATACGCGGGGATAAGGAGTAAGAAATCAAATTCAAAGGTCAATGCTGACGTAGAATTAGAAGAAAATTGCGCTCTTAACAAAGTCTTAATTCTCCTAATTATTGGAAGCATTTAAGAGGACGTGGTGGCGTGAGATGTGGCCATTGTCCACTTATTCCATTTCCAGATAATTAATTATCAAAGAAATATTTTTTTTTAACAGGGTATCTATCCACTGTCACTCTCTTTAGGAGGTACTTGACGGCGTAACTAATTCCTCGATGAGCCTATCAGCCCCATAGGTGCAGGACCTGTAGTTATTTTCTCCACACTTGAGGGGAATCGAACATTGTTTTGAGGGTTCCCAACCATGCTCGCTCATCAACCCAGTTAAGCCCGGTGGGGTTCAAAGAAATTGTAAGAAAATAATATTAAATCAAGAGTATATTTATCCCACTATATTTTAACTACATGAATCATTTTTCTCCATTATGTTCTATAAAAATTCAAATTCTCATTAAAATATAATAATAATAATAAAACTTGTTTCTAATCATATAACCAAGTCATGTTAGTTCTATCTCTACCTTTCTTAACATACATCGGATCTAATACATATATTATCCGATAATTTATGTGACCAAACCATCTAAGGTGACTCTCTATCGTCGGAGCTACTCCAAACTTTTTAATATATACTAGTTTCATATTATGCATCAAAGTGTAAAGCTACTCATCCACTCGGGCATTCTCATTTCTGTAACACATTTTATTTTTGTGCTTTTCTTTTAATGTCCAACATTCTATGCCATAAAGCATTGCGGGTCTCGCCGTCATCTTATGAAATTTTCCCTTAAGTTTGAGAGGAATTTTCTTTCACAAAACATGCTCGATGCATTCTTCTACTTCAACCATCAAATTTGAATTATATTAATAATATCCGCATCTATTTCACCATCACTTTGAGCAATAGACCCGAGATATATAAAATGTATACTCTTTTCAATGAGTTGATCGCCCAAATTCACAATCCCCCCATATTTCTATCACAATGAAAATTATACTCTATGTATTCGATTTTGAATCTACTTAAATAAAAACCATCATACTATAAAGTATATTAGTAGCACATACTATTTAATCAAAATAGAATACTATTTTGAAAGAAAAACTACACTATTTATTCTTCCTTTCTTGTTTTTTTCCTATTGATTATTAAAGCTGCTAGGAGATTTTTACTCTTGCCGACTTCCATTTCTCCAATGAAGCAAATGCTGTGCTCTCTCTTTTGACTTTGTTCACATGGGGTACAAGGAAGCAAGGCAGGTATGACAGGTGAATATTTAATATTTAGCTAATGACCTCCATTGCAATGCTTAATTTCAAGCCTAAATTAACGTGAGATGTGAACTAAATTTTTAATTAGCTATGTACTTAATTATTATGTCAGTACATCTGCATTCATTTAGATCAAATTAATTAAATTATTACAAGAGTCTAAGTAGGATTTTAAAAAATCCATCATATTGAAATGGATTGAATTGCCTACATTTTTTAAGGCTTCATTTGGGGCGGCTTTTTTTTTTGCTTCTTAAAACAGCTTTTTAGTATAAATTTTTTAATTTTTATATTAAAAAGTTGCTTTAAGAAGCAATAAAAAAGCCGTCCCAAACGAGGCCGAAGCCTCTAGTCAATCAATGCTAAATCTTGCCTTGCCCAACAATTAGCCCAAATTTGGCTTTTCATATTGAGGTACTAATCTCCCATAAAAACTCTCAAAGTAGCATATTAATTAAGGCTCTTCACTCAAAGAATACCAATTGAGAAGGGTTTTCATTAAGAGTATTCATGCAACCTTAATCCAAAAACTACCTAAAGTTCTCAACTAGCTAGCAATAAAAAACAAGCTGAACAACTTGTTAGAGACCTAGCCACACAAAGTCCAAATTATGTACTTTTATTCATGGGCAGCAAGGCCAAGGGGAACAATTGCTCCCCCCCGATCAGGTCGAACCCTACCAGGGGGCAACACTTGAATCCCGACATATCTGTGAAGCGTACAATGATTAACAAATATGGGTTGAGAGACAGCGCCATCGGAATAAATTTTGATTGTAAGGATATTTATGAAAAAAAAAAACTATACACTTTTACTTATAAGTCTACCCTCCCTAAAAATTAAGGCTGGATCCGCCCATGCTTTTATTTATACTCAAACAATATTGTCAATATTGATCATTATCTATAAATAAAAGATGATTAGTAGAGTGTAAATACATACAATCTTTATCATTGAGCCAGAAGCTTTGTGCTATCAAATAAATTCATGTAAATCTCCATGCAATGATAGACCAGAATGATTTTAAGCTATCAAAAAGAAGATGTGAAGGAATGAAGAATTTGATATTACAGGGACTGAGTAGCAACAAGCTTTTCAATTCTAAATTATATCATTTGTCATGCAATAATTAACAATAATAAGTTGTAATTAATGAGTTTGATCGACTATACTAAACTAGTCAAATCTAGCCCAACGGACTCAATGCCATTGGGTTTGAGAGCCAATTTGATTTCGTGAGGTTTCTTCTAGCTGACTCAATGAGTTTGCAACTCTGGAGCATCGAATGTCTCATGTACAAAACCTTCTTCAATATGGTATCTTGCCACTAAGCAAATACTATTCATTTGGGATAAAATTTGCAACCATTCAGAAAATTAGAGAAATGATTGCAGGTTGTCTGTGGTGGGAATTTTAGCGACTTTTTTTCCTATTAGATCATGTTGTACAAGTACACTTGAAACGACTAGTGTATCGAACATATGGACAAAATGATTCCTACTACACCAAAAGTGGTTTGAATGCAATCAGATCAAGCTCTTGAAGCACAATAAGAAACTTTAACACATTAATTTTGATGATCAAATAATATTCAAATCTAATGTGTTTATAATCAAATCCAGCATTTCAATGAGAGGAATCCAATGAGGTCAAAATAGTTTAAATTCAGATATCATTAATGCATTTAAATTCCAAAGGACTGTCTATAACCGAGAAATTAATACAAGATCTTCAATAAAGTGTTTTAGATTTTGGTTGTTAATCGGACATGATACTCTTAAGTAAATATAAATTACCCTCACTCTTACATGAAGAGGCACTTGGACCCTAGTTTATTCAAGAGAGCCGAGAGAGTCGAGAAATATAGGAGCTCTACCCGAGCACCATCAAATGATAACCACTGCTTTCATCGAATCTTTATTTGACCACCTCCATAAAACCATTGCTTAATCACCACCATTGAAGCATCGTCTGACCATCCATTAAGCCACCACTATCAGACCATCGTTGCCTATCGACGGTTCTCCAACCACTATTGTTTTATTATAGTCATTTGACTAGCATTGTCCAACTCCAATTCTCTAAACTAATCATCATCACTCAACTATGATCCTCTAACTATTATTGCTTAGCTACATCACGCTCACTAACTTCGCCATTTGTTGCCCATAAGATAAATGCATGACTTATGCTAGTTGCAATTATATTGATTAAGCTATGGTGATTTTTTTACTTTTTTGTATTTTTCATAGATAAAAAACTTTAATATATATTTAATTTTTATATAATACTAAGATAGTAAATGATTTATCATAAATATTATGACACGCAATGCCCATCAAAAGAAGAAGATAAACCTAGAAGATGAGTGTTCTACGAACTTTCTTACTCCAACAACATTACAGTTGATCACGCTTAATAATCTATTCATCTTCACGTCCGGCCATGTGGGAATCCCAGCTAGGTAGCTAGGCCTAGATCAATACGTGTGCTCCGCTTTGTGTTGAAAATCCAGGCCATTGAACAGTGCCCTAATTTTGTTAGTCTTGACTTTGCATAGCGAACTTTTTTAAAAGCTTATCGCTTCATTTCTATACAAAGCTCTATTCCCGAAGTTAACTACCATTAGCGTTGAGTACTTTAACTAATCCGCAAAGAATCTATCTTTTTTTTTTTTTAATTTTAAATTAGTTGGCTTAGCAACACCAATAAATTAGTAATTACTAATTACATCGCTTTGATTTCTGGCATAAGGAGGGCTTGGTATTAGATTTCAGTGTAGATATGATGACACATATTTAGCTGTAGATTCCGCTGGTTAATGCGTGTGATTAGTACCACACCACTAATCTAATTATTGGATCGTGAGCTTAAATTGTGCCGCGTGGATCTGTTTATTTTGGTTCCAATTTTGACACTGTTGTCGATAGGCAAATTTGAATGAGAAGGATAATGATGTGATATATCCGGCTCTGAGTTAGACTCAGATTTGACTCGATGGAGTGATCGTGAGTTGGGCTCAATGGGCTAACGAGTCAAGTTTGAGTCAGTTCGGACTAGACTCACTAGATCACGAGCTTGTTCGTTAAAAAATATTATTAATTATTAAAATATATATTGGTATTTTGAATTTTAAGTATAAATTTGTTAAGGATATTTGAAATTTATATCAAACTTTTTATATCATGTAATTCTTTGTTATTTTTCTTCTATTTTCTCATTCTTTTTACAATTTTATTATAACAATTGTTAGAATCAATTGAGTAGCGACCCAGCTTGAACTCATAAAATACAGCTTAAGCTCGTGCTGGAACTCGATTAAAAGTTTAAGCTCAAGTCACCTCGACTCCTGTACATGTCATTATTACTTTTGTATAGTCAATGAATATTTTGATCCTTTTTGAAAAAATTTGGAGATCAATTCAGTCATTTTCACGAACTAAAAATTTATAGAGAAATGAAGGTTAATTCGGGGTCAGTCTATCTCCCATAAATTTCAAAAAAAGAAAAAAATCTATATAATGATACATAATTTAAAGATTTTATTTTAAATTTAACTTATTATAATATATTCTAAAAAAAAGAGTTATATTTATTAATTTATTATACTTTGGTTAGTCCATGCAGGCCTTCATGTGAGAGAATTTCACGTGTGATATAAAAATGATGATGAATTACTTAAACATTCAACGTGTGAAGAGTATTTTTTTTAATTACTTGAAAACAAAATATTTTATTTATCAATTATTGGTGTAAAATATCTTATTGATCTATTATTTAAAATAAATTTGTTTAAATCAGAATCTCATCGCCTATTTTAAGTTGTGTCAATCTTAGTAAACTCTCTCTCTCTCTAAAACTCTCTAAAATTTAAAAGGGAGATTTACATACATACCACTTAATACTATTCTATTTATATATTTAACACCTAAACCTTTAATATTACATAAATACCACCCATAGCTCATTTTCATACCAAATATGAGTGGTAGAAATGAAATATATGAGTGGTAAGAAAGAAATATAAGTGATATATTTGATATTAAAATAACATAAGGTGGTATGCATGTAATATTAAAGTCTTAGGTGTTAGATATGTAAATAGGATGTTATAAAGTGGTATGTATGTAAATTTCCCAATTTAAAAATTACAAGAAATTTAACCTTTAAAAATATAATTTGCTTACTTTACATCGAATTTAGGTAAATATTTATTTATGATCTATATTATTTTAGCATATCAGTGAATTGATTTCATTTAAAATTTATTTAATATTCTAAATTTAAATTATATATTTGTACATTTGCAGTGAACGATACTAAAATTTGATCGTGATATAAACAACTTTTTAACTCTAATTGATCACGATTAATACTGATGATTATTGCCAGCAACCAACATATCCCCTGACTGTCATCATCTTATACACCTAATTATCTTCATTCAATCATCTTCATTTGATCATTGTCGTTCGACTAACACTTTTTTTTTTTTTTGAACAAAAAAATTATTAAAAACAAATGATACAATGCAAGACCACGTCAGGGCAACATCATGGGGGTTACAATCGAAGAAATACAAACCAAAATCAAAAGAGGATCCAAAAGGACTCAGACTGACACCCAGTTGTCAGGAAGGGGCCATCCAGGGAGGATCAAATAATATGCCAAGAAACCAAGCCAACAAGCACCAAACACACTGGACCACCAAGGTTGCCCAGCCCTGGCCATCAAAGGTGCATGCAGTAAGACTGCTTCCTCATAGTTCTGATCCAAAACAACCATGACAGCCAAAACTAAGAAAAGCCAAAAATCACAACCATGAAAGTAGTCACGGGAAAATCATTTCTTCTTAGTTTTCCTTTTACGGTTCCTAACAAAAGTATCAAGTGTGCCAGTTTCCAAATTGTTATCAAAAATGTCCTTCCCTCCAGTAGACGACAAGTCATCATGAAGCCAATTGCATTGCCACCGAACACTCCCTAGCAAGATGGGCCCGTAAATTAGCATTTGAAATAACAAAAATAGGCACATCCACCAGAGGCACGATGCTAGCCTCCCCTAAGCCAACCAATGACTCATCACCACCATCAACTAAAGAACCAGAATTAGTACCCGATAACTTCACACAATCTGTATGAATATGACTCGCTCTAAAATTAGCACAACAATTACTATCAAACAAAACCGCACTGCCAGAAGCCATACGCGGAGGACCCTCACCCTCACCAGCACCACAAACTCCAACCGGTGAGCCACCCGAATAAGTCGCAGTAACAGATACAGGGACAGCCGGAGAATGAACTTGGCAAGACGGAATGTCCTTGCCATCCAAACTAGGAAATAAATCAACTCCAACATCACCATTAACGTCACCACCCATAGAATTGACGGGCAAACCAACGAGAGACATATCCACACAACTCTCCTAGTTACCAACAGGATTCACAGACGGTAAAATTATAAGAGACAGAACAACTACACTAGGACTAGGATTGATAAAAACAGTATCCCCTAAATCCCTAACATCCCCATCACCCACTGGAATGACAATATATATCATCAGAAACCCGTAAATCCGGTTTATATAAAGAAGGAGCAGCATGCAAGCTAGCATCAAGAGGAGGTCGACAGTCACCAAATGAATGTTCAAGGCGCTTATATTTGGTACAAAAGAAAGGAAAATCCTCCATAGTAACTTGTTGAAAATAACCAAGTTTCTATGGTCCTATCCAAATTTTGTCTGAAATTTTATGCGTTATATTAATTTCCACCAACACACGGGCAACAGACGGGTGAGACCCCAACGTAGTGGCACTATCCACCTTCAGTAAATTACCAAAGAGAAGCCCCAAACCATGTAAGATACAAGGAGAGAAAAAATGGGGACGCAAATTAAGAATGAAATCTAGATCGGGACAATGGGAGGCTCATCCCCAATGTCATCGGAAGGAGACAATTTAGACACTTTCATGAAGCAATTGAAAATCAGATATGACCTATGACAAAAAATCCTATTATAGTCAAGATCATTCTCTAGCTTAATGAGAACATGAGATGAATCCAACAAGGTAACAGAGAAAATGCCATTTAACCGAAGGTAGAAAAAAAAAATTGTATCGACGCGAGAGGAGGCTGCTGCGAAGGGAAGAAACCAACAAGCGAAAACTTATAGGGTTCGGCAAGAGCAAAAAACACCTCTTCTGAAATCAAAAGAGCAGGTATGCCATGAAAAGAAGACCGTTTAAGGTCGTCCGACTAACACTATTGTACTATTGTATCTCTAACATTCTCTCTCACATTTGCAAAAAGATAAACTTAAATTACATATTTTGTAATAATCTCTTTGACAAAGCCCTAAGAGTTTTATCCATTTCAGAATTTTTCATATAAATATTTTTTGATATCTACTATGTTTTTTTTTTTAAAATTTGTTATCTATGTGCATGCTTAATGTTCGTAAGAAGCTAACATGTAAAACTTCTCTCACTATTATCGTTAATCTTCTAGTCAAGATAATGAGAATGATTGATGTGAAAATTAATTATTATATTATTATTTTAATTTAAATCAAATATTTTGGATTTTAATAAGGCTCAACAATTCTAAGTCTTTGTTTGGGGCAGCTTTAGACCACAGTTTTTTCCTTCTTTTTCAAGAGATTTTTGTAATAGGAATTAGCTTTATAAAGCAATAAGAAATCGTCCAAATGTAGTCTAAAGCTTTGCTTGGGACGGCTTTCTTACTGCTTCTTAAAACAGTTTTTAGTACAAAAATTTATTTTTTGTACTAGAAAGCTGCTTTAAGAAGCAATAATTAAAATGCTATCCGATCCCAATGGACGAGAAATTATTTTGTCCGTAGACCAGGTGCAGAACGTCGTCCGGAGACCAACCAGAACACGCCACGTCAGCAGTACGGAGCACAGGGTAACATGGCGCATTCTGGTTGATCTCCGGACGACATTCAACGTCCGCACAGAATAATTTTTCCCTAACCGAAGCCTAAATCCCTTTTAAAAAAAACACTAAACGAGCAGGGGCTTCATGGGCACAGTAAATGCACCATCACATAGTTTAATCATCATGCTAGCCTAACAACAAACAAGTCTGTACTAATTATAGCATAATGATATTTAAGTTGATCGCTTAATTAAGTTGAAATATTTATTATTATAGAATGGTCATGTTTGGGTACGATCGATCACCTAATTAAGTTAGGCCGATCTCGTGTTTGGAGAACAGTACTGTGTTGCTTTTTGCACAAGTAGTTTGCACAATGGCTCTTCCAAGAAATTCTTCAATGAGATATATAACGATTTTATTCTTAGAGCTTATTTATTAAATTTATCATAAAAATATTTCAAGTGTAAATAAAGTTTTGTACATTATAAGCTATCTAAAATAAAGCCAATTAAATTCGTGATCTATTTAAATATTAAATTATTATTTGGCTTATGTGGTATCTCAATTAATTTTGTATGGAATTAATTTGTGTAGAGGCCGGATATTTATTTTATTTTAATGATGGGCTGAAATAAAATAAATATACTTAAAGTATAAAAGGGTCGTGGTCCCCAGTTTAAGCGGTGAAGTTCACATTTCTCTCATTTCTCATCTTGAGTGAAAAGAAGGGATCTCTCGCTCTCTTGGAGAACGCCGCTTCAAACGTGGAAGATCGAAAGACTTCAATTCCGCCCTCAATGGATTCAGGTACGCTTCCGAAAATTCTTCTTGAAGATTTGACATGTCTTTCGGAGACTAACGAATTATTAATTATTTTTTGTCTCCATTAAAATCCTACATTTATAACCAAATTGAATGTGAAATAGGACAACTCTCATACAAACTTCAGAGGCAACAGATTATCATATGAAGGGATATTATTGGGATTCTTATGCTAGTAGAGAATAACTACACATCTCATGCTAAATAAGATTTAGATTTCATTTGGAATAGCTTTCTTTATGTTTCTTAAAGCAACTTTTTAATACAAAAAAAAAATTAATTTGTTTAGCATTCATTTGTGACGGCCTTTTTACTGTTTTTTTTTTGGACATTTAGGTCAATTAAGACAAATTCACGCACACCACGCATACACAAAATTTGGTAGTATATTCACGCACACCACGCATACACAACAATTTCTTAATACCAAAAAATTTTCAATAAGTTCTCCCAAACCGCATTAATTTTCTAAAATACTAATAATAGCTTTCATTTCTAAACTTAAAATTTAATTAATAAATAATCTTCTATTAATATGAAATAGGCTCAACCAAAGCCTCAGGTTATCCATCCTCCCCTACTTTAATCAGCTTCTTCGAGTATCGAGCTTGCTAGTTGAGACCACAAAAATCATTATTAGTACAGAGTTAATTATAAATTAATCTCGCATCTCATGTTAATTTAATGGAAGCCTAAGAGTACATTAAGCCTGAAAGCAATATAATTAATATTTCACTTCTCCTATCTCACCTGCTTACTTGTTCCCCACGTGCAGGAAGTCAACAGAAAGAAAAACAGCATTAGTTTTATGAACCGACGTCGGCAGAGACGAAAATTCAAAAAAAAAAAAAAACCAAATCAATACAATTTTGTTTATTATAAGAGTCATATGGCCATCTGATCTCAAGTATTACCTATCAATCTTCGGAAAACAACGAGAATCCTTCACAAAAGTCCACACAAAATCACGAAAACAGTAAATAATTTGTATTATTTGATGAAAGGAACACAGAAAATAGCAAGATACAGTACTTGATCCTCAATTCGAGAGGAGGATCGATCTCTCCCAAATCTCTATGACTTGTTTTTAGCCGATCAGGATTTTATTTAGAATAACCTTCTTATCGCTTTTTAAAGCACTTGTTTATTATAAAATTTGTTAAACTAAAAATTTTAAACAAAAAAGTTGTTATTGAAAGCAATAAGAAATTTGTTCTAATCTCATATACATAAGAAGATAACACAAGATTTTTTATTTGGTAGCTAAAACTCTCAACTAATAGATCAAAATGAGCTGCCTAAATCCTAGCTAATTAAATTATCTTAAAAAAAATTAAATATGTCAGAATTATCTCCATTAAAAATCTTATGAGTAAGAACTAATTATTAATTATATAATTTAATAGTGATAGAACTTTGCTAATCTTAAAAAAATTCAGATTATTTTTGACTAATTAAATATAATTAAGTATCAAATTTTGATTAATTAAGTGTTGCTATCATTGTTGGGTTCTGGACAGCGTTCGGTGTCCGCACCTAATAATTCACCTCTTTTAGGGTCAGTCGAGGATTAGTCACTCCGTCAAGCTCCTTTTCAGATGTGGCAGCGGGTGGATACTCCGTTAAAAAAAAAAAAAAAAAAAAACTTGCTATGATTAGTTTCCTTAGTTATTTTTACAGCAAATGTTTAATCTTTTGATATTTTTTGTTCTGTTCTTAATTTGGTTCTTTCTCCTTGCAATTAAAATTTTAATTTTTTTTATTTTCATTTTGATAAAAAAAAAATGCTTCTTTTGCTTAAAAAAAATTACAAATCACTCTTATATTTGGAGGTCAAATTCCACCATTTATAACAATACAAATCATAATTCAATTTTGATATGATGACTCATCAGATCAGAGATCTCGATGCTTCAAAAGAGAGCTAAAGTTATGTCAACATTGACCCATACATAGTTTCTTACATCCTTTCTCCGCGTTAAAGCTGTGTAAAATGCGTTAAGGCCACCGCCCAAACCGATACCTCATTTCTTTATTCATATAATACATTCCCTCCACATTAACAAAATGGTTGACCTTCAACATCATTGCACTATAAAAGCTCTTTTCTCCTTCCATTCTCCTCATCCTTTTCATTAAGAGTGTGAGCTGATAAGTAAAAGCAGAAGTCTTCAACAATGGCGGTTCCAGTTATCGACTTATCGAAGCTTGAAGGTTCAGAGAGGGCGGCGACCATGGCGGAGATCGCCAGTGCTTGCGAGGAATGGGGCTTCTTTCAGGTTGGATTTCAACTTTTTACAACCTTAATTCATTAATTAACCAGCGTTGATAATGTTAATTAATTGTGTTTATAACAATTACTGTTGCAGTTGGTGAACCATGGTATTCCCTTAGATCTTCTTGACCGAGTTAAGAAGGTTTGTTCAGAGTGTTATAAGATGGAGAGAGAGGAGGGCTTCAAGGATTCCAAGGCTGTTCAGCTTCTGAATGACTTAATTGATAGTGGAGAAGCTTGGAAAACATTGGATGATGTGGACTGGGAAGATGTCTTCATCCTGCAGGATGACAACCAATGGCCATCCAATCCACTTCAATTCAAGTAATTATTATGAACACTGAACTCCATCCTAATTTTTCCTACTTTTTCTTGATTAATTTGGATAGAACTATTCATCGTTGGTTAGTTTGGTCGGTGAACAAGTACGGTTGAAAACCTCCTAATCCATACTCGAATCCCCTCAAAGGTCAACTCTTCTTCAGTGGGGCCAATCAAGTGCGGGGCAAGAGATTTCTTGGGTGGGTGGCTCTTCTAGGTTAGTCAAAGATTAATCACACCGCCAAGCATCCTTTTGAGGGTGGCAATGAGTTGATACCCCATTTCCAGGGAAAAAAATGGATATGAAGATGATATCATGGTTCTGAGTAGCTGAAACTTTGATTATAAGCTGGTTGACCATCATTAATGAATTTTATACCAGCAGTCCCCTAGACATTTATTTATAAGGTTGACCATCATTAATGAATTTTATGCTGTAATAAAAACCCCATCATGTGCATGACTTGTCATTCTTATCTCATAAACTGTTAAAAAATAAATTAAATGTGGATTTCAACTCAAAATCCGTAGCTTTTGTTACAAATTAAGCTTGATATTGATCGATGAGCCGATGAAATGTCTACAGAGAAACAATGAAAGAATACCGGTTGGAGCTGAAGAAGTTAGCAGAGAAAATGCTGAACATCCTGGAAGACAACCTTGGCCTCAGCCAAGGCTACATCAAACAAACCTTCTCAGGTAATGGCAGCCACAACCCCTTCTTCGGCACCAAAGTAAGCCACTACCCGCCTTGCCCGCGTCCTGACCGCGTCGGAGGCCTACGAAACCACACCGACGCCGGCGGACTCATCCTCCTCTTCCAAGACGACAAATTTGGCGGCCTTCAGGTACTAAAAAATGGCCAATGGTTCGACGTTCAGCCACTCGCCAACACCATCGTAATAAACATCGGAGATCAGATAGAGGTCATAAGCAACGGGCGTTACAAAAGCGCGTTGCACCGCGTGCTCGCTTCGGCCAACGGAAACCGTCGCTCTATTGCTTCCTTCTATAACCCTGCGCTGGAGGCGGTGATCGATCCAGCGGTGATGAGCGGCGGAGGGAAAATAGAGAAAGCTGGCTACCCGAGCTTTGTGTTTGGGGATTATATGGAGGTTTATGCCAAGCAAAAGTTTATGGATAAAGAGCTGAGGTTTCAGTCTGTAGGGATCAATTAATTAACTAATGATTGTTTTTATGCTTTGGTGTTCAATAATTTGCTCTCGTTAACTATATATATTAGCCGGGCTTGTAACTTGTAAGATGTCGTTATACAATAAACTAAATAGCTACTTATGCTTAATTTGTTTAGCTTATTAAAACTGAGTTTTTGTTTAAGATGTTTAGTTCTTCTTTGTATGAACTTTTTAACGAATAGAGTTAAGAGTACCGCAAGCTAATGATGTCGGAAGAAAGAAGTAGCTTGGTTGTTAGCTCTTTGAACCGAGCATTTGATAATGACTTGGTAAATAAATCGGCTAACTGATCTTTAGTAGAGATGTGATGAACTTGGATGCAATTATTTTGAATACATTCTCAGATAAAATGACAATCAATTTCAATGTGTTTTGTCCGAGCATGATAAACTGGATTATTTGCTAAGGCGATAGCTGAGGTGTTATCGCAATACAGAATTGTTGGTTCTTGTTGAGGGCAATCCAGTTCTTGAAGTAGACGACGAAGCCAAATTATTTCAGTTGTAGTTGCAGCTACGGCTCGATATTCAGCTTCAGTAGATGATCTTGCTACGGTCGATTGCTTCTTTACACTCCAAGAAATGAGAGAGTTGCCGAGAAAGTTACAGTATCCTGTCGTCGATTTGCGATCCTGTTGATCACCAGCCCAATCAGAATCAGAATAAGAAGTTAGAGTAAGAGAGTCACTACAGGAAAATCATCCACTTCCGACGGCTTTTTCCGGCGGAATTTGACCAATTTCCGGCGGTTTTTTAATTTTCCGGCGGTTTTCCGGCGGCTTTCGTGCCGCCGGAAAAAACGGCGTAGGAAAATAATTTCCGACGGCTTTTTTCGGCGGCAAATAAATCCGACGGTTTGCCGGCGGTCAAAAACCGCCGGTTGAAATAAAAAAAAAAAAGAACCCGCTCCCGCTAAAACCGCTCCCCGGCGGCTCCCGGCGGCACGCCAGCAACCCGCTCCGGCGGGCGGTCGCACCAGGCCTTGGGTCGCGCCGGACCAGACCGCGTCGCGTCGGACCGGGCTCGCGTGAGCCAGGCGAGCCCGAGTGCGCCAACGAGCCCGCTACCACGCTGCCTTTGCTGAGTTTCTAACCGTGGACCTCCTCACCCGCTGCCCCGCTCCCTGACCACTGCGCCGTTTCTGCAAAATAGTTAAAACTAAGTATTTTTTTTTTATATTAAAAAAGTCTGAATATTATAATTAAACATTATTAATTTAATTTTTTTATTTTAATTGATAATTAAAATAAACTAGTTAAGTAAAGCCGCCGGTATTCCGTCGGAAAGCCGCCGGAAAAATCCGCGGGAAAATTTTGCGGGAAATTAGCCGTCGCAAAATTTTGCGGGGAAATTAGCCGTCGGAAAACCGCCGGAAAGCCACCGGAAAGCCGCCGGAAAAATGACCGCCGGAAAGCCGTCGGAAAATTCCGCCGGTAATAAGTGATTTTCCTGTAGTGAGTTACCTGATAACGGTAGACCATGATGAATCGTTCCACGAATGTAAAGGAGAATTCGTTTCAGCGCAGAAAACTGATGTTCAGTGGGATTGTGCATTGCTTGGCTGGCACGGTTTACCGCATATGCAATATCAGGTCTAGTTAAAGTTAGATACTGCAAAGCTCCTACCAATTGGCGATATAAGGTAGGATTTGAAAAACTGTTGGATTCGACAGAACAGTTATGTTTTGGATGTGCCGGACTTGCCAACGGTTTACAATTTTTCATACCTGCTCTTTCAAGAATGGACTCTGCATATTTGGTTTGATGTAACAGTAAGCCACGAGGCATTTTTTCAGCAGTTATACCAAGAAACTGATGAAGTGAGCCAAGATTACGCATATTAAACCGTCCATGTAAGCTGTCCAGTAATTTCGTGTGTAGAGAGGGATCATTCCTGGTTAATATAATGTCATCTACATACACTAAGATGTACATTAAAGCATTTTGTTTAGAGTATATTAACAGAGATGGATCCGAAGTGCTTGTTTTAAAACCAAATTGATGCAAAAAACCTGTAAATGTTTCAAACCATTTGCGAGGTGCCTGTTTTAGGCCGTACAGAGCTTTGTTTAATTTACAAATGTAAGTAGGATGAGTAGCATCTATAAAGCCAGGAGGCTGCTTCATATAAACCGAATCAGAAAGAGAACCATGTAAAAAAGCATTTGAGATATCTAATTGATGCAACGGCCAATTTCGGTGTAAAGCAATGGTAATAAGAATTCGTAAAGTAGGAATTTTTGCTACCGGACTAAACGTATCAGTGTAATCTATACCAAATTCTTGATTGTATCCAAGAGCAACTAGCCTAGCTTTATATCTCGCAATTGTACCATCCGAATTTGTTTTAGTGCGAAAAATCCATTTACATCCAAGAATATTTAAATTTGGATTAGGGGGAATTAAATTCCAAGTACCTTGCGATTGGAGAGCTTGAAATTCCGTGGACATAGCACGACGCCAATGCTCATGCTTGATCGCTTGAATGTAAGATGTTGGCTCAGGGTCAGTGATTTGATGTGTTAGATCAAACACTTTCTTAGGCCTTAAATGTCCCGTGCGTAATCTTGTTTGCATCGGATGTTGAATAGGTCTGGGGCTGGGAAGAATAGGAGCTGAATCAGAAGATCTCTCAGTTGGTGTGAAAGCAGGCGGCATAGTATGCGTTTGACTGGCATCCGAAGAGAATGATTTCTGAGGCCACTTCTGTAATGCAGTTGTGGGAACTAACAAAAGTGGTGGCAGATATGCAGTGGAACTAGTAGAATTAGGTGAAGAATGCTTACTCAATTGATCATGAAAAGGAAAAATGTTCTCATTAAAAATAACATGCCAGGAGGTGAAAACACGATGAGATTTAGGTTCAAAACATCGGTACCCTTTTTGATTTAGCGCATATCCAATAAATACACAAGGCAACGACATAGAAGACAATTTAGATTTAGCATAGGGGCGTAACCACGGATAACAGAGACAACCAAAAACCTTTAAATGTTTGTATTTAGGAACTTTACCAAATAACTTTTCATATGGAGTGGTGTGATTTAAATTTACAGCGGGCATACGATTTATTAGATAAGTTGTTGTGTAAATGGCATCTACCCACATATAAGTCGGAGCATTAGAATTAAAAGTAAACTACGAACAGTTTCAAGAAGATGACGATTCTTACGCTCAGCTACTCCATTTTGAGCCGGAGTATATGGGCAGGTATACTCATGTTTGATGCCCCATTGAGTACAGTAGGATTGAAACCGATTGTTTAAGTACTCACCACAACCGTCGGTTCGAATAATGCGTAAACGAGAATTAAATTGGTAAGAAATCATTTTATGAAAGTTAATGAAAACAGAAGTAACAACAGATTTATTTGAAAGCGGAAAAATCCAACAGTATTTCGTGTAATCATCTATAAACAATACAAAGTAACGGTAGCCTTGCACATATATAGTAGGAGATGGCCCCCACACATCTGAATGAACTAAATCAAACGGCTTATTCGTGTTTGAAACAGAAGCAGAAAAAGGTAATTGTTTACTTTTGGCTAAGTGACATGTGTTACAATGAGTGTGAGAGTGGTCTGTATAAATGCAAGAATGAAAACGAGACAAAATCTGTAAAGTAGAATGAGCCGGATGCCCAAGCCGTTTGTGCCAAAGAGCAGGAATTGTTTGTACATAAAGTAACGCAAGATCTGCAGGTTGAACGGAGGAGCGAACATGGTAGATACCATTATGGCATGGACCGTTAAGAAGAAGCCGATTGGTCTTCAAATCCTTTATTTGATAACCGTTATAATCAAACCGAATAATACAGTTGTTATCTTGAATCAATTTATGAACAGACAATAGATTGAAAGATAAGTTCGAAAAAAGATGAATATTATGTAAAACAAGATTACCTTATGGAGTAGGTAATATACCTTTCCCTGTATGACGAATAGGGATTTGCTGGCCATTTCCAAGAGTAACTTGAGAATTACCTGTATATGGTTCGGTTGAATTAAGTTGAGAAGAATCGGCTGTTAAGTGGTTGGATGCTCCGCTGTCAAGAACCCAAGTTGATGCGCGTGAATCGTCTGGTATAGTGAACAAGGCGGTCTTTGATGTTTCTTCGGTATAGCTTGGATCTGTTCGATACCAGCATCGAATGGCCGAATGACCATTTTTTGAACAGATCTGGCAGGTTATATTTCTGGCAGGGCGTTCACCACGATTGTTATTCAGATTTGATCCACGACCTCGTTTGCCACGGTATGTGGTATATCTTGCACGACCACGACCTCGAGACGCAAGTAAGGCCGTCGTATTGTCGGATAGCTGAATTTGTTGAAGATCATTTGCTGCTTCTTGAATGAGATTCTGTTCTTCAGTGCAAAGGAGGCTGTACAAATCATCCAAGCTGAGAGGTTGGAGATTTGTGCGGATGGCAGTTTTGAATGCCTGATACATGGCGGGAAGACCATTGAGCGTATAGAGTATCACATCTTCTGGATCGATTTGGCAACCAGCAGCAGCGATGGAGTCTACCTTGGATTTGATGTCAAGAAGATAGGCAGTCATCGTTTTATCACCTTTGGTCAGGTGATGAAGATCTTTTTTCAGCTGGATAACACGCGATCGGGTGGTAGATTGCAGCCGATTGGAAAGGGTTTGCCAAATCTCATAGCAATGATTTAGGGAAAGTACATAAGGAAGAATAGAAGGAGAAATAACCGAATATAAGGCGGCATAAAGATTTTGATCGATAAGAATCCAAAGATCGCGAGATTCAGTAGATGTCGTCGGGCACGACGAAGTTCCGTCCAAGAATCCTTTAAAACCGTTTGCTGAAAAAAAAAATTTCCACTTGAGAGCGCCAGATCGGGTAGATATCCGATGTTAAAGAATTTGGAACTAATTTCTTGAGATTACTCATGAGAAACATGAGTTGAGGTGGAAGAACAATCTGAGAAGAGGGAGCGGTAAAGTCCGCATTTGTGGAAGAGTTGGAGGAGTTGGACATCCTTCCGAAAGACAAGAGAGAAGAGAAAAAAAAATCGGAGGATAAGCTAAAGCTCTGATACCATGATAACCTGTAGGTACCGTGAGGCAGCAGGTTGAAGACAGAGCATAAAATGAAAATGGATATTGTATTATTGATCTCGATACAAGCATACTAAGGTCCTTAAATAGAAATAGAAAGGTACAGGATATCAAGATTAAAGAACAGTACACGTCAGCACAATTAAAGAATCTAAAGTAATTACAATTTTGTATAAGGAAACTTCTAGAGCTATTTATTACTAACAAGTGGCAGCTTAATAAGAAATACGGATTAGATCTATCTTCAAGATTACTGATCTCTGGTAGTTTCATAAATGAAAATTGTGTTTAACAATGCTGAATAGGAGATATTGTTTGGAAATTGGGTAACATCATTATGAGGAAGAATGAGTGTTGTTGAGTGGATAAGGGACAATATGATTTCTGTGCACATGCATGATATGAGATCATATGATCAATTCTATATAGTTTTTGTTGAATTTTTTTGGAGCAATTTTTTTTTTTAAGTTAATTAAGACAAATTAAAACAGATCTTATATATACAATATTCAAATTCAAAACCTTTTTGTGAATAGTCAAAATTTTAAACCAATGGATCAAAATGAGCTATGTTGTTCAGTCCTTTTAATGGCTCTTGATGTTTATATGAAGCCAACTAGAAGCTTGACAAATCTCCATGAACTGCATAATGAAAAGGAATCCCAGAATGTGTGTGCAAAAATCTTTATGGATATTTTTATATGAATTTTGTCTTGAGCAAATTGCCTTTTGTATCCATTAATGATTAATCATACTTTTACAATACTTTTAATGACTTACTGAAACGACTTAAACACCTACTAATTTATTTGCAGCAATTTAGAAACCGTTGCAAATCCTCCGTTGTATTTGCATTCGCTGCAAAGACTTTAGCAGTGATTTCATGAGTGCTACTGTATGAATACTAGCTTTAGCGGCACTTTTATTATATGTTATATATATTGCAAAAAAATAAACTACAGTATTAAAAGCAATTTTCTATTGCATTATCATTTCATTCTTCCATTCAACAAAAGAACAAATTAGAAAGAAACAAAATAGAGAAAAAGAAAAACTACTAGTAGTAAGCCTGCTCATTCAGGTGAAATAGGTAATCCAAGACATTTTTGCACAAAATTGACTTGAATTCAAACTAAAAAACAAAATAATATTTTTCTTCAACCTCAGTACATCACTCAAAAAATAAATAAATTGCAGCGATTATTAAACCGCTGTTATAAAATGTCGCCGAAAAAGTAGTTTTTTCATGGCGATCTAAATTATCAGTGGAGAAAATTGCAGATATTTAAGTTGTTCTCGGCCCACAAAGTTTTCTTAAGGGTGGCTGTCTCGCATCAATATTTGTTTTTTTAAGTCATGTTTTAATAATATTTTGTAATTATTTTTGTATTTATTTTTGAAATAAAACAAATTACTTTTATGTGCGGATTTTAGACGTTGAGATACGTTCGAATTATGAGTGTACATATTATGTACAAAAAATACATTTTGTACACTCACATGTTCGAACGTATCTTTACGTTGGGTCTCCGCACATAACAACTTCTCGATTGTTTTTTGTTTGCTTGACTTTTAAGACAACAACCACAATTTGTTATTGTTTTTTCAAAAAATTTATGGTCTAAACCGATTTTTTGCAACTATAATAGCTATGATGTTTTCCGCAAAATAGTTTTATAATCAATTTTATTAAAAGTTGCAGAAGTCTCAAACAGATCCTAAGTTAACCTAATCTCGTGCGAGGAGAAGTGTACCAACTTGGTTTTTGGATAAGTAGCTAACAATTCCAGAATGAGATAGTCATTTATTTGTTCAATTGGGTATTTAAACTTTAATTTGGAATGTTTTTTCTTTTTAAAATAATGTACAATAAATAATAGATTATACCACCCAAAAAAAAGGTATTGCAGATGTTCAAAATATTATATTATCTTTTAAAAAGTAAATTGCAAAATAGAAAATTTATGCTTTAAAAAGTAATAATTTGACATATTTTTAAATGGTGCAAAATTATAATTGTTTTGTATTATTTATAGAAAAATCTTATAGTTTTTATAAAATATTCTTTTCATTAAATTATGTATTTTATCTAATAAATATTTTTAATAAAAATATATCTGGTTTTTCTAATTAATTTTTTATCAAATAAATTTAAAGTCATTATATTTATTCTTAGATGAATGCAATATACTTTATTTTTCACTCATTTTAAAATAAATTCAAATTTTTAACATTTATTTTTGTCAAATTTTAATAGAAATTATGACTGCAATTTCAAAAATGAAATAGTAAGAAATTTATCTCAAATAAAACCTAAATAATTTATTAATTATTCCACAATTAATTACGACAATTTTAGATCATTGAAAATTGAATAATCCTAATTAATGATCAGAATTTTGATTAATCCTTAAATAATTAAATATAACTAATAATTACTTTTGTTATATATGTATTTGTTAATTATTCATAGTTTATCATTTCTGATAAATATGAAAAATCAATGAGCATGGTTAAAAGTTTCATTAAATTTTGATTAGTCTAAATGAATTATTAATTATTTATAACCTTTTTAATTAATAAAGTAATTACTATTTACTTGCCTTTTATTCATTTATATTACTAAATTTCTAATGAGCTTAATTTAATTCCAATCAAAAATGGGCGCTCAAGCTTAAGCATTGATGAGCTACATTTATTAGCTTATCTCGTCAATCGTCATTAAGTCAACCCATGAGTTAAGATGAGCTTAAGAAAGCTTTCAAATAATTTTTTGACGCTTAAGCAATTGTTAATCAAGCTTAAGTCAACCTCTCGTGCTTTGTATGGTGCATACATCGATAATTATAAGTGTACAAATATCAATCAACATCTCTTATTTGGAGAAATTATTATGTATAGAGCTTAGTTAATACTTTTTTTTTTTTTTTTTTTTTTTTTTTTTTTTTTTTTTTTTTTTTGCGTTTTCTTCTTATATTTACGAAGTTTTTAAAAGGTTAATATTTAATCAAAATCTAATTTATATTTTGATTTCATACTGATTCATACAGATAGTATTTGTAACAAATTTTTAAAATTATTATTATCCAAGAATAAACTTTTGATAAATTGTTATTTCTATCTAATGCAATCTATTTTAAATTTTGTGATTTCAAATCATTGTTGTGACTTATTAATAATTTTTTGGCAGCTAGACACTATTCTCCCCTCCATTCCCCGCCGGCTAAAGTCCCTCCAATCTCTGCAGTCCGTCACCCATCAGTTACGATCCCTGCAACCTCGATCTTTCGCCGACTATAGTCCCTTCGACCTCTATGTACCCCGACAACAGGTCCTTTGACCTCCATTGTGCATGTACTACAGTCCCTCCGACCACTGTCACTGTCCAACTACGGGACTTTGACCGCCGCCAGCCGACTATGATCCCTCTGACTACTATCGACCCAATATGATCATACTGACCAAAAGAAAATGCCAACAATCTCTTGAGAACAACTCTCATATCATTAGATTTTTCCAACTCCTATCATATAATGTATATTTTTACATCAAGTTAATACCTTCCCCAAAGAGAAGGCATCATTTGGAATCAACAATATATACTAGTGGTATAATTTTAACAATACCAGACTCTCGTAATTTTTCTCCTTTTCAAGATTTCCAAGTAAACTTTTTGTTGTTTTTATGACTTGCATATCTCTCTCTTTTATCTGTTTGTGCGTTGGATCTTCGTATAAAATTTGGACGCTATACTCTATATCTTTCTACCATCGCGAATATTTCAAACGTAACAAGCTCGATTCTTATTTGATTAGGATTTGAACAATATTCAAATTTGCATCTAATTTTAAATGTATATAATCTCAAATTTCATTTAAATTTTATATGAATACTATTGGGATCAAATTCAATAACAACCAACTTAAAAAGCATTGATGTTTTGGCCGCCAATGAAATTTTTTAGCACCAAGAAATACGAGTGTCAATTTTTTACACGACCCGAAACCCGACCCGGACTCGACCCGAAAAAATACAGGTTCGGGTTGACTCGGTTAGAAAATGGGTCGGGTTTGGGTTCAGATTTTTGATCCGTTTCAAAAAATTAGTCGGGTTCGCATTGACCCGGAAACCCGAAATCAACTCGACACTGACCCAAAAGTCTAGTTTATCCTGATTTCCGCCCACATTCGCCCTGTCGCCCGCTGCCGCCAGTGCCGCGCTCGCGCCGTCGCGCGGTCAGCCCACGCTCGGTGCTCGAGCCATCGCGCGATCTACCAGCGCCCCGCACTGGTGTCTGACGCACTCGCGTCGTCGCTCCGCACTCGACCGGTCAGCCCAAGCCCCGCATGGCCGCACTCGCACTGTCACGTGGTCCCGACTCCCTTGGACACCGCGCTCATTCTCCGCAATCTGCTAAATCGGGTCGTGTCTGGTCAACCCGGCAACCTGCTCGGGTCAGGTCTGGGTTGAAATATCTGACCCGTTTGCAAAAACTGGTCAGATTCGAGTTGGTCCGAACCCGACCCGAATTGACACCTCTACCAAGAAATGTAAGTCGTGCTTAGTTAGAATTGAGAATAATGATAAATTATTCTGTGCGACATCCAATGGAATGAATCATTCAGATTATGAATATACACATAATGTTTAAATAAGTATAAACATAATATATACACTGATTTAAAATATACTATATACAAATAAATATGCACACAGTATAACATCACGAGAGATTATTAGGTGCAAAGTGCGGATGAGGTGAACCATCCGCACAAATATTGGATACCTAGCGGTACCCGCATTCGATACCGCTAGGCACCCAGTCCTTGCGCAAGTGCCTAATAATTTTTCTACCCTCACGTATCTACCTTCTCCTAATGCCGTCAATAAATAATCAGAATAATGAGCCCTGTACCCAGTTATGCCCTCGTGCTGTCATTCGTAAAACCAAAAACAATCCTCTCGTCAACATTGGCCGGTGCGAATGTGGAGGAAGGGGAAGAGGTATGGCGGCGATTCTGGCGCTGGATTCTCGGCCCAACCGGCAAAGTTCGCCAAGACGGACTCTGACGATGGCAGTGGCGATATAGTCGTCTGCGAGGTCTCAGACTATTTGCCCGTAGTTACGTCTTTTCTCTCTCCGTCTCTCTTACACTTTCTCGGATATGAAAGGCGATCTTTTTTGCTGTTGCAGCTGTCGAAGGGCCGGAGGGTTACTGTGAGAAATTGGCAGGGACGAATTGTGGTGGATATCAGGGAATTTTACTTCAAGGACGGGAAGGAGCTCCCTGGGAAGAAAGGTACCCCTTTTTCTTGCTAGTAATTTTCGTTTTTTACTTTTAACTGCGGCTTTTCTAGAAAAAAAAGTTTAAAACTATCCGGTTAAAACTTAAAACTATCTGGTTTTTAGCCGTTTCTTCCAAGTCTAAAGCTTCTAGGTTCTTGTAGTTTGTTCTCTTCATGCTTTGACCTTGGATAAACCGTCTATTTGTTCTGTTTAAATCCAGCACATAGTGATATTATGGGTACTTGTCTTGAGACGTTTCTTATTTTGATTATACATTTTATTGAAGTTTGAAGCCCTTTTATCTATTCTTATATAATTTGATGTTATTTGCTAATTCATATACAACTATGGCATAATTACCCTTTATAATGAGCTTGCTTATTCTTTTTTTTTTTTTTTTCCAGAAGCTAGTCCCAACTTAACTACTTGTGAGTGACTTGAGACAAGTGAAGTGCTACTGTGTTCAAATTTATCCATTTATTTTCTTATCTATTTCGAGCCAAATTTGAACATCATGACCTGAGTCTTATAATATTATTTAAGCCTTTATTTATTTATTTTTTGATTGGGTTTGAACTATAATGTGCCTAACTATAAGTTGTGAGATGCTAACAGCTTAAACATTTAACATATCTATCAAACATAAATGTATTTATACATGTTCATCAAAATTAATATAATTCACTATTTATGACTTGAGAACTTAGAAATCATTGGTGAGAATTTTCTTTTGTTTTTTGCAACCCAACTGAACAGGGAAATCAAATATAATCCAATCTCCACCCTATTTAAAAAAAAAGAACGCAGTCTATAAGACAAATAGTTAGAGTTGTTATCCCAATACAACTCAACTCCGAACACTTTGATTGATCACCAATATATACCCGTCTTGATACAATTTGAATAAAACCTTTGACAATAGTGATAAAGAATGCTAAATATAAATCAAATCGCATAGATATTTGCTTACTCTATTCATACTTAGAACTTCACTACAATGCCTTATTTCTTAGGTGCATAGTATGGTCAAATTGATACAATAATAGGAACAATTTATTAATATGCATTGAGCTATAATTGAATGGGCATTTCATTTAGCCCTTTGTTAGCTTCTTGTCAAATAAGAAACAATTATATTAACAAACATAAGCGAAGAGTGGTTCAATGTTCTAGCTTGTTATTTTAATGTCAAGTTTTCAATTTTTATTCAAACTTGCTCAATTATTTTAATAAGTTAACATAAACATGCCTTTAAAGAACCAAAATTGAGTTTTTCATCAAGCATATTGGTTTCTTGCACCCATTTGCATGTCCCAACCTGATTGCACAACTCAAAAGCCTAATCTCATATTGTTTTCGAACTTATAGTTGATAAGAACATATTGCATTGCAAAGAAAAATAAAACATAAAGAAATGTAACCATAACTTACTCTAGTTTGAACCAAAGTTAAATTAAAAATAAGCAGAAAGAAAAATAGAACCTTTAAATAAAACTATAGTTTAAAATTGTGCAATTTGCATGTGCCTCACCCTGAGGTGCATGCAAAATGTCTTGAGGCTCTCATCTCACAATAGAGAAAGAGGCATATGTTTCAATTATTTAAGGTGCGCCTTGAGGGAAATGTAATGATGCATATGCCTCTATTTTAGGGTTTAGATGGTGCTAGGATTTTTTTATTTGACAGCCCAAAGCTCAAGTGACATTATAAACAAAATATAATTTACAAAAAGAAAATGTGTGAATTGTTCATGAGATTGATAATAATGAAGATCCTAAGTTTGTCATATATTCATCTTAACGTTCTTATTTATATTCCACTTAATTTATATATCAATGAATTTTTGATAGCTTAATTTTTGTATCCAGACAAGATCATCGATTTTACTGCCGTTTTATAAAATTTCTCTTCAAGCCTTCATTATATCCTCTTAATACGCAAAACTCCAGAGACATTATTTTAACTATTAGCCTTAAGTCTAAAAGTTATATCATCATATGTACCTTCATTCTATTATACAATAAATTCAAGATATTTATGCCTATCACACTTGAGTATCATCTTATCTTTTTTAATAATGTTGAATATTGATTATTAACAACATATCACTAAAATTAGATATCGTGTACTCAATTTTTGTTCTATTAATTCTAGGATCTATATCTTCTAAACATTTCCTCCATCATCTAATTTTTCACATATTTTAGTGGATTTTATATTGTTATGGCTGCAGGCCAAGTGAGGCTAGATTGGCAGACCCAACAGGCAGTGGAGGGGGCCGAACCTAGAACCAAATCCAGGGAGGTTTCGGCCCTTTTTGTGGGACCTAATAAAGTAATAGTTAATTATGTTAGAACGTTTATTAAGGAGGGAATTAATTAGGAAAAGATCTTCTATTTGAATTCAAATAGGAAAGGACAATTAATAAGGAAAGAAGACTGATTTGGGGGCTGATTGGAGGGGATTTATTATGAGATATTTCCTAATTAAAAAGGGCATATTTGGGGTCTGATTTGGAGGAGATTAATTAGGAGATGTTTCCTAATTGAAGAGGATAGATTTGGGGGCTGATTTGAAGGAGATTAATTAGGAGATGTTTTCTAATTAAAGAGGGCAAATTTGAGGGATGATTGGGGGAGGGCTGCTTTGATATTTGTTGTTTATTATTTGCTATAAGTAGTAAGGTTTATGTTATGTTTAGTATGGAGAATTTTATTTGAGAGTTGTTGTAGTTTTCTTTTTGTCAGGGCTTCCTAGCGGTGTCTAGGTTGTTTGGGTGAGCCGATCTACCTCTCGAATTATAGATCACATTTATCTTATTTTTTGTATTGAAGTTATAATCCAAAATAAGCCATTGATATTAATATTTATATAGTTTTCAATTGTTTGTTTGCAGTTTTTTATCTCCATAATATATCCATTAGAATTATATCATCTAAAAAAAACCTACACCAATGAACTTCATTTTGAATGTCTTTTATGAGCATCTCCATAGCCAATAGAGAAAGATAAGAAACTCAAGTCTGATCCTTAATGCAGACCTATTGTAATCGAAAACTCATGGATTATTCCACAATTACTTTTAATACTTGTCAGCTTTTAATCATACACAATTTTTAGCAACGTTAAACACACTCTTTTTTTTCATAATGCACCAAGTAAATTCTTGTGATTTTGGATTAGAGTACTTCTCAAAATCAATAAAAATTGCGTGAACATCTTTTCTTTATTTTCTATGCTTCTTTATTCATTTTCTTAACATAAAAATAGCTTCCATAATAGATCTTCCTGGAATGAAACTAATTTGGTTCTCTGAAATTGATGTAATTTTTTTTTATGCCCATGTTACATTACTCGCTCTCATAGCTTCATTGTATGACTTAAAAGTTTAATATTTTTATAATTAACACAACTTTGAACATTATCTTTGTTCATAAATATTGGTGTTAAATTACTTCTTTCCCAATTATTTGGCCTACTCTTAGTCTTCAACATTCTATTAGAAAAAATTTGTTATACAAAATCATTGAAATATCTTCCAAACTCCCCAAATCTCATTAAGTATCTCCTTTGAGCCCCTTATCTCTTTTTTTAAGTGCTTACTCCTTTTTTTTTTATCAATCTCTAATATACATTACTATGTTATTAATCATGTTCTTACAAAATAATTTCTTTTGTAAATATTTCTTTTAATAATTTCTCAGACTAACATTTTCATTTTTTTTCTTGATGTTTTTATTATTTGAGTTAACCTCCTATTATCAAATTTCTTAAAATTTTAATCAATGGGCTTATATATTCTATATATCTCATTTTCTGCTTTCTTAATACTAAGCTTATTGTATGAATCATAAAAAATTATAGCTTTTGCTTTACTCACTCTCTTACATGGTTGAATTGCGACACAAAACAAGATGTTGCACTCTTAGCATCCTTAAAACTAAAAAAATACTACGCCATACATACTCACATTCACTCTCCTCGTATGATAGCTAATAATGACATGATAGGAAATCTCTCTATCAATGCTCTTTATCAATATTCTTCATCCAGTGATATCCCAATAAATGATCTATATCAATACCTTTGTTTAATTATCTTATCAATGCCATGTCTTAAACTATACTCGTTGTCATTGCTGTGTCTGATTCACACAATTGTCTCTTTCACGAATTGTTTGTGCTTCTCTTATAACACTAGGCAGCCTCTTGGTAACAAAAGCTTTAATTACTTCATCTCTGATCATTATGTTTTTTCAAATATAAGTTCATATCTTCTCTGCCGCATTGAATTTATGGATGAATGTTATCATATCTAAATTATCACGTGTTTAACTTATTTCTAGTTGGAATTTTCATTATTTTCATTATCTTCTTATTATTGAGAAGATTTTTATTTATTATTTATTTCTTGGTTGTCATTATCTATTACCTATATATAGATATGTATATGCTTGTACTAGTATGACAAATTCAATAAAGATGTAATATTTTTCAATTCTCTCTCTCCCTCTCTCTCTTCCTCTCTCTCTCTCTCTCTCTCTCTCTCACACACACACACACAGACACACACACGCACACATCTAACAATCTCATATTGTGGTAGATATGCATTAAAAAAGGGCTGGCATTAGTCCCTTGCTGAAGAATATATCTTCCCTTTCTGGCCACAGTAGAGATCATTATGAAGTTTGCGTTTGTTTTTTGTTTCTTATTGGACTTTGGAGGGTCTTAAAGGATTGAGTACTTGTCGTGCATTATGAGACTGCTAAAGTATAACAGTGAAACTAGTTAGTACTTGTTGCTGCATGCCTATGCTAAGTTCTGTTATATGCTAATTATTTCTTCTCCCAATTTTCTTGCCAGTTTTATTGATGATAAGGATAGTTTAATAAGGAGTGCTTCAAATGAATAGGTGTTCTTGACTGGTTTTATCACTAGCATGCTAATTCCCCAAAGATATATGTTTTTTTCTTTTTGGAGCTTGTTATTTATTTTGTTATTGGGGCCTTACTATCCTTTTGATCAGTCGTCACCGGTTAACACACCATCTTTTCCAGCATGCTTAGGTTTTGATGAAGAGAAGGTTATTATCTGCGTTGGCATTTTAAATGATTTTATTTTGGATCAGTGAAATTCGGATATTCAAGAGAAGCAAATTTGCAATTAATGGAAGAACAATAAAGGATCGGCTTCTAGTTTAACACGTAGCAATTATGTGATGTAAGTGTTGAACAATAAAAAAACCCGCTAAAACTATAGTGTGGTAGAAATACAACAACAACAAGCTTTTATCCCGCTACGCGGGTTCGGCTATATGAATCCTTTTTTCTTTATCGTGTCCTATTAAGATTCAAATTCTCATTTGAATCTAATTAAAAAAAAAAATCATTTATAAAACTTTCTAACCAACTCTTTTTAGGTCTACCTCTACCTTTCTTAATATAGGCCGGATATAATTTATCTACTCTCCTCATTGGGCCATCATAAGGTCGATGTTTTATGTGACCAAACCATCTAAGGCGACTCTCTCTAATCTTATCTGCCACTGGAGCTACTCCAACATTTTCACATATATATTGGTTTTACTAATACGACGATGAAAATAAAAATATCTATTTTAATTTATGTAGTTAAGGTCATTAACGTCAATCGTATTCTCACAAATTTCATTGAAAATTTTAATGAAATATTTCATCTGCCTATATAAAATATCATTTTTTAAGAAAACCACTCTTTTTATTTTCATCCTTAATAATGCACTTCACTTGAACTTGATTCTTACTTCTTACATCTCTTTGTTTGACTAACTTGTACATACATCTCTCACCCTTTTTTGTATTTAATCAATTATATAAATTATTAAAAATTAAATTCTTTACATTGCATGTTGCTTTCTTGGAGTCCATATGTATTTATTTATATCTTTTTCAATTTTTTGAACTTTTATATCTAAATCATTTTTTATAATAAAGTTTATTTTTTAAAAAATTTTTTCTTGTAAATTTTGATTTCACCAACAACTAAGTTTACTAATTGAAGTTTTAGATTTTGATTGTCCATGTATCTATTTTGCAACATTTTTAATATCACTAGCTATTTTTTCCCACATACTATTATATTAGTTTCTCATGAATAATCCAAATCTTGAGACTTTGAATCTTGAATCTTATTCCTAAAAATATTTTATTAGCGTTCTTTAAATGCTTTCATCAAATCCTAGGACAATATTTCACTTTATTTTTCATATTCCATATCTTCATCTTAAAGTCCAAAAATAATAAATGATTTTGGATACATAATTTTAACTTGGAACGACTTTCATTTTTCTTATAAAAAAATAATCAAACTGAGTTTTATTATATCCCATTCTTAAAGTGATGAAGCTAACATCTTTTTTTAAAATAAGATATTAGCAACTACCAAATCATAAGCTAGAGCAGAATCTAATATGGTCAAATCCACCTTCATTAGTCGCTCTAAATTCATAACCATAATGATTAAAATCTTTTTTTTTTTCATATCAACATGTATATTTAAATCTCCTCCAATAAAAACTCTTTTTTTAAGAGGTGTTTTTAATATTTTTTTCTAGTAATTCCAAAATTTTAATTTTGAAAACACTAAAATGTACTTTAGAAGCATAAACAATTATAATATTAATAAGCTTAGTATCAATAACAATCTTTAAAGATATAGTTATATCTCCAATTTTATTAATTGCTACAACATCATTCTTCAAACTCTTACCTATATATTACACCTATATTATTTTTAGCACGACTCTTATTTGAATATTGTAGTTAAATCCTAAACTATCTTCTTAGCCTTTTCTTCTGCCTATTTTTTTAATATATAGAATATTTATCTTTCTATGAATCATAATATCTATCAATTTCATTAATTTGTTTGTAAAAGAATTTATATTTCAAGTTCCTAGCCTAATTCTAGTTTCATGGGCTAGATTCTTTGTTTACATTCGCCTATGATATGGGAACCCTTGCTTAATTAACATTATACCCGGGTCCCAGTGCAATGACCCTTGCATACTTTTCGCTGTATTCAGGCCATACAATGCGTCACTTTCAAGGAATATCCTAACATTAACACAATATATTAAGAGCTTAATGACATCTAACACAACCCTTCATTTATCTCATTCAGAGCTTCAGACTCAATAATGGTAGTGGTAGAGATGAGAATGTTATTAAATGCTTTTATTCAAATAAAGTTGGTGGTAGTGCCTATTAAACACAAGATAATTTCATCTTGTCTATTGGAGGGTAGAAGTAATGTGAAGATAAATGATTATTGTCAAGGGGATAAAGGTTGACCAAAAGTAAATTTAGAAGTGGTTGAAAATATCTACTAAACTAGAGTTAAATAGTTAATGTTAACACTCAAAATAAATTATTGGGGGATGATTTATGATTTATAACGTAATGCAAAATAGTTGGGATAAAATTAATGATGATGATTATATAAAAGCTTGGATCAAATATCAACGTTCAAGATATCTTCTTAATTTGCATTCTCATATGCATGATATGTATTATTATTAGGGTTATAAACAATTTGAGTCGAGTTTATTTTATGGCTAACTTGAGCTCAACTAGCTAGAATAATAATAAGCTTGAGCACGGCTTACAAGCTCTAGCCAAAATTTCGAAATCCTTACAAGAGGCATTCAATAATATTGATTGGAGCTCATTGGAGATGGAATCGACGGGAGAAGTCATCGAGCGAACTATTAACAAGGGGGAAGTCTCGACGGGAGCTTGCTAGAGAAGGCAATGATCAGACTAGAAACAAGGGGGGAAGTTGTGATTGAAGCTTTTTGGAGAAGCTTGTGATTGTACCCGCAGGCAAGGGGGAAGTTCGTGGTGGTATCTTGCTAGATAAGGCAACGATGGAATCACTGATGTTCGCGGAAGTCACAATAGAAGCTCATTGGAGCAGGTAGCAAAGAGATCGATGATGTTTGAAGAAGATGAGGATTGTGTGACTCAACAAGCTGTAAATCCACAGGTAGGAATGAAGAATATGGTTTTAATCGAGTCGGTTTCACAAGTAAAAGAGTTGAGGGTCAAGCTCAATGATGCGGACATCCAACAGTCCATGGCTATCCGAGGAGCTGAAGATCAACGGCTGTCATCATCCCACATTATCTTATATTTTATTTGTAATTTTTAAATTTTTTATTATGAATTTTTCGTTTTTACCCTCACTTAAGAGAGTCGTCCTATGTAAGCCTTAGAGGCATATGTGTCTTGTTTTAGTTTCTTAGGCCTATATATAGAGGCCCTTTCTTATGTAATGGGATGATGAATGGTTAATGAAAATTTGCTTTTTGCGTTCTCTTTGTGAGTTCCATCTTTTAGATCTCTTAGTGAGTTCTTTTTTTCTTTTGAGATCTCTTAGTGAGTTTTCTACTTTGTGTTCTCTTTGTGAGTGCATCTCTCTCAAATCTCTTAGTGAGTTTTGAGAAGAGCAATATCTCTTTGTGAGTTCTAGGCATTCTTCTCCATTATCTTTGTGATCAATTGGTGTGGGAAATCAAGGTAAATCCGTGGCATAGTAATCCCTAGTAGAATTGCCCATTTCCTCCCTCCTTGGATCCTTGCCGCCGCCCCTTTCCCCTAGCCAACCGCCGGCCAGAAAACCGCCCAGCGGCCCACCGTCCACCGTGGAGTCATGCCGCCGGCCACCCGTGAAGCCTTGCCGCCAGTTCCCCTCTAGCCCACCTATTCGAATTTTGAATTCTCCTCCCCTAATGAATTTCCTAATTAAGTCAAGTTAAATTAGGATATTAATTACGGGGAGTTACAATCTTTTTGAAATTTAAATTCTTTCCCAATTTTCTTTAAAGAAGGGAGTTACATGATATAATTAAAATCTGAAATCTAAATTTTAGATTTTGATTAATTAATTGTGGTCCCCACCTACTTAAAATTTCCCATCTCTCTCATATCTCATTAATAGGCCCCCTCATTAAGCCTCCATAATTACCTCCCACAATTCCCTCTCATCCAATTTAATTCTCCCCATTAAATTTGAGTTTAAATTCAAATTCATCCCGCCAATTCCACTTAATCTGAAATTTAATTTCAGACTTCCATTCTCTCTCCCCAAATTGATTTGGGATTTAATTAATCTTGCCACCTAGGCAAGTAAATGGCATTTACGTTTCACATCAGTTTGGTATCAGAGCATGGTTACCTGGGATGCGGACTCGACGGAGTCGAGCTCTTTTTCACCCCGGGAGAATGATGCGGACATCCAACAGTCCATGGCTATTCGAGGAGCTGAAGATCAACGGCTGTCATCGTCCCACATTATCTTATATTTTATTTGTAATTTTTTATTTTTTTATTATGAATTTTGCGTTTTTACCCTCACTTAAGAGGGTCGTCCTATGTAAGCCTTAGGGGCATATGTGTCTTGTTTTAGTTTCTTAGGCCTATATATAGAGGCCCTTTCTTATGTAATGGGATGATGAATGGTTAATGAAAATTTGCTTTTTACGTTCTCTTTGTGAGTTCCATCTTTTAGATCTCTTAGTGAGTTCTTTTTTTCTTTTGAGATCTCTTAGTGAGTTCTCTACTTTGTGTTCTCTTTGTGAGTGCATCTCTCTCTCAAATCTCTTAGTGAGTTTTGAGAAGAGCTAGATCTCTTTGTGAATTCTAGGCCTTCTTCTCCATTATCTTTGTGATCAATTGGTGTGGGAAATCAAGGTAAATCTGTGGCATAGTAATCCCTAGTAGAATTGCCCATTTCCTCCCTCCTTGGATCCTTGCCGCCGCCCCTTTCCCCTAGCCAACCGCCGGCCAGAAAACCGCCCAGCGGCCCACCGTCCACCGTGGAGTCCTTGCCGCCGGCCACCCGTGAAGCCTTGCCGCCAGTTTCCCTCTAGCCCACCTATTCGAATTTTGAATTCTCCTCCCCTAATGAATTTCCTAATTAAGTCAAGTTAAATTAGGATATTAATTATGGGGAGTTACAATCTTTTTGAAATTTAAATTCCCTCCCAATTTTCTTTAAAGAAGGGAGTTACATGATATAATTAAAATCTGAAATCTAAATTTCAGATTTTGATTAATTAATTGTGGTCCCCACCTACTTAAAATTTCCCATCTCTCTCCTATCTCATTAATAGGCCCCCTCATTAAGCCTCCATAATTACCTCCTACAATTCCCTCTCATCCAATTTAATTCTCCCCATTAAATTTGAGTTTAAATTCAAATTCATCCCGCCAATTCCACTTAATCTGAAATTTAATTTCAGACTTCCATTCTCTCTCCCCAAATTGATTTGAGATTTAATTAATCTTGCCACCTAGGCAAGTAAATGACATTTACGTTTCACATCACTCAAACTCGAGTTGGTATATGAGACAAGTTGTAATCTTCAACTCAAGCTAAAAGCTCGTGCTTGATAAGCTCAACTCATGAGCTCATTAACAAGACATATTTGATTAGGCTTAGCTCACATACACCCCTAATTTTTATATGATTTGCTCCTCCAATGGCAACATTAGCTGTGTTTTTTCATACTAGTTGAACCTTGCAACAAAAAAAAAAGGATGAACCAGATCTTTTGTTGTAATTCATATTGTTGATTTCTCTGAGAAATTAATAACTCGCGTTGCTTAGATGTTTTTCTCTTCTCCAGATTGCTTTTATTCTTGCCAATAGTTTTATCCTTATAACTATCGGATACAGCATACCTTCATAAATAGGTGTATCGGTGCAACATAGCTTATAAGTTTTCTGTTCCATTTTCTACCAATTCTAATTTGATTACACTAAGGTCAGAGATAAAAAATGAAATTAAGCCTGAATCATACTCAAAAGTTAAAACATTTTTTTGTGCCAACGGTTCGCTGCTTATATCACAGAGGGTTTTGGTTTAACAGTAATAGATTTTTTTTTTTTTTTTGGGTTGCCAGCATGGGAGTCATTGTGTACCTATTTGGTAAAAAAGTTTATCTGTAGGTAAGTAATGCTGCTTATTTTACATTCCGTTCTGGAGATTTTAGTCCTCTGTGTAGATAGCTAGAAATAAAACTACATAAACTCATCATCACCTGCCATCTAATCATTTTGATGATTTAAGCATTTTAGAATTCTTAGTAATTATTCACTTATTTTATGCTTTTATTCTTCTACATACAGGTATCTCTCTACCCTTGGATCAGGTACATGAACATCTTCCTTTCACAATTATATTTCTCGCTGTACCATTGAACAAATCCCAATTCTTCTTCTTCAGCTCTAACGTTCTATTCTCTCATGTGAAGTGGGAAGTACTGCGGGATCATATCGACGAAATCAATGAGGCAGTGATGGAGAATGCTTAAAGTCTCAATTGTATTGTGGGATTCAGTTCTGAAGGTTCATCTCTCTCCAGAATTTGACTATGCTGCATTTTACTTGCTTCCAATATTTTGCTAGCATGTTGTAACTAAAGTTGTGCATTGTAATACATATATGAGAGGAATGGTAGTAATACACAAATTTGATGAAGCATAAACTCAGATTAAGCAAGCTAACACTCACTTTCTTGCCATTATTTTCTTGGAGGAGCACCAGAAGTTCATGCATTCTTGTTAGAAATTAGTATGTTAGTGCGTTCGAGCGTGAGCTGATGGCGAGGAGTGAAAGCTCATGATCATTCAACCATAGCGGTGACGTTGGATATTTAGATCAATTAAGACAAATTCATACACATTACATATCTAAGGTTTTGTTTGGAAAAACTTTTTTATTACTTCTTAAAGCGGGTTTTTAGCACAGAAATTAAAATTTTTATACTAAAAAGCTGCTTAAAGAAGTAAAAAAGTCATCCCAAACAAAGCCTAAGACTCAAACTCAAGACTTCTTAATTGGTAGTTAAAACTATCAACCAACATACTAAGATGAACTGTGTAATGGTGATGCATTCAAGTAGAAAAAAATTATTGTTTAATAACGTAAATTTTTTTAAGCTTGAATGTACTCAAAACACACTTAGTAAGTGTGTTTTGAGTACATTCAAGCTTTTTAAAATAAATTTTTAAGTACATTCAAGCTTTTTAATTTTTTTACTAAAAAAATATTTTAAAAAACAGTAATAAAGAAGTCCCCAACGAAGTCTCGGAAAAATTATTACATCCGTGTTGACCCTAATACTAGTGTCGAGTCGAGTCGACCGCGCAAGGAGGGTTTCAAAAGCGAAAGAGCTCGAAATCGCGCAAAATCTCACCCGACGTGTGTCGACCAAAAACTCAAAATCGCCGAGACGATCTCTGTTCGCGAAACGGATAGCGCCAATGCGTCCGGAGCAACGGAAACAGCTAAGATTGACACCCATATTGGTGGGGGTCGACGGTCGGCGAAAATTTTAATTTTGGGCGCGCGAATCGAGACGACGACTTGTGCGAGCGACGACGCGACGACCAACTCGATGCAATGTTAAAAATTTATTTTTATTTTTGTGCAATATAATTAAAAAAAATTAGAAAAGAGAGAGAAAGAGAGCTTTTAATAAAAAAAATGAATTTTCCTTTAATAAAAAATCATAAAAATGCCCTAAATACCCACTTAACCTCATAACTCCTCACTCCCTCACACTCTCACGCCACTCTCACGACATTTCCACGCCAAAGACCGCCCGCCCTCTCCTCTTTTGCGATCCTCCAAGCCGCCGGCCTCCCTCCTCCTCCAAGCAAGGTAAATTTCTTCTTCTTCCTCCTCTTTTCTTCTTCCTCCTCCATTCTTCTTCTCCATTTTCTTCTTCTTCTTCCTTCCTTCTTCTTCTTCTCTCCCATTTTTCTTTTTCTTTCTTCATCCCTCCAAGTTTTTCACCATTTCCTTCAATTTTCTTCCTCCCCTCTCTTCTCCTTCCTCTCCTTCATCTTCTTCTTCCTCCTCCAACTTTTTTTCTCAAAACCTACACCAAACCCTAACCCTAATTATTTTTTTCTCTCACTTCCACTCACCAAACCACATACATTCCTTCACAAAAAACACTTCCCTACACTTCCTACACCCTTCCAACAAAAAAAATTTTCGTCCTTCATTTTCTCTCTCTAACCTAGAGAGAGAAAATTTTCTCTCTCTAGAAATCTCTTCATGAATAGCTCCATCTCCACCCCAAACATCTTCCCTCTCCACCATACCTCCAAATTCCTTCTCTAGAGGGAGAAAACAATTGCACACACTCTCTTTCTCTCTCCAAAATTGAGAGAAGAGGGAGTTTCTCTCTCTAAATTGCTCCTCTCACTTCCTTGTACCTCCTAAACCCTCTCTACGCAAATTCCCCTCAAATTCCATCTTTCCCCTCTCTTTCTCTCTCTAGAAAGAGAGTTTCCTTCTCTCTTTCTCTCTCTAAAAATTAGAGAAAGAGAGATTTTCTCTCTCTAACTTCACTCCCCCAATTTCCTACACACCCTAAACCCCTTCCACCAAAAATCCCTTCTTTCCCTCTCTTTCCCTCTCTTTCTCTCTCTAGAAAGAGAGCTCTCTTCCTTTCCTTTCTCTCTCTAGCTTCTTTTTTAAATAAAAATATGATTAATTAAATTGCACAAGTAAAATATTTTTTTAATTATGCATCGCAGGTTGCTACGTCGCCGTCATCCGCTTTCGCCGCCTCGATTGCTGCACACCCAAGGTAAAAATTAGTATTTACTTTTTGTGCATGAAATAAGTACTCGTGACCGCTTTTCTTAGCGGGCGAGGAAAAACTTAAGTACCCGTGACGCACTGAGCGAGCGGGGAAATTCGTATGCATGAAAACATAAGTACCCGTGACTGCTTTTCTTAGCAGGCGGGGAAATTTGTTATTTGTAAAAAAAATTGTTTAATTAAGTACCTGTCACTGCTTTTAGGCGGGGAAAAATGTCATATTTTAAATCTGTGCTCAAAGACCCGTGACCGCTTTTCTTAGCGAGCGGGGGTTAATACTGCGGCCGCGGTGTCACTCGACACCTACCGTGACTGCCTTTCTTGGCAGGCGGGAAGACCTTACACACTCTGATGCAGCCCCCTACGCGGGGACGACGCCGGAGTACTGCCGAATTTCTATTTGAAAATATTAAGGACTTAAACAAAAAGTGAACTTGAATTTTGATCTTGAACTCACACTTGATTTGAAAATCAATAGATATGAGCAAAGACATGAATAAACCTGGAATCAGCCTTGAACTATAGGAAACTCAAATCACAACTAGAACTTGAATGAACAAACCATAGAACCAATCTCTTGACAGTGTAGAGTTGGAACCAAGCATGAAGGAGCTTAATATCTCAAAGTGAAGTTATAGCAATTCTTAATTAAATGCAAGAGGTACACACTGGATATAATAGTAGAGCCTCATGGACAACAACAATTCACATTCAATGAATGTAGCACCTTATAGCCCAATGCAAGAAAGAAGTTGAAAGGATATCATCCACTAATCAAATGATGATAAAGACTCATGGAATCAAATGATACTAGAAGGGTTTGATGCGTAATGGGCATAACAAGTCTTCATATTCAATGGAATGTGGATATCAAACAAATGTTGAACATTAAGACCCTACGCATATTGTAACACATATTGAGAATCAATGAGAATGAGTGGATGTGGAACTCATGGTGAGCAAGAATTCAATTGTCATTTGATTGCAAACAATCCTCAACAAGAAACTTTTGGAGGACATTCAAATGAACAATTAAGATATAGAGGTTCAATAATCAAATATTGATCATTCAAGCTGGTACAGATGACCAGATAAAGATGTATATTGGACAAGGAAGGTCCCTACTACATCTCATTCACAAGTAACAAGTAAGAGGAAGGCCTATGCATAATCAATGATGTTCAACTCCAAGAAGGTTTATTAATTCTACTACAAACAACAACACTTCATGTAGTGGTTTTATAAGTACATGTAGAAGTCTCTACGAGTCGCCGCAGAAGACTCCTTATTTATACAACAGATCCCCTTGGATAAAAGAATTCAATATGTAACAAATATAGTGGATTTTAATGCTTGTGGCACCTCAAATGATAGCAGAAGCTTCTATATTTGCAATGTATATAACATCCCTACAAGCAATACTAGAAGAATTGACATACAATGAACATACGAGCTACATGATGACAGTGACACTCTCTGTAAGCATACATAAGAAAGATGAAATAGAGATGCACTTAATAACATTGTGAAATGTGCAAAGATGTCTCATATACTTGGTGATATAGTAGGAATTCTCCAGGCATCCGGTATCAACATAAATCAAACTAATAATGAAGAGGTATTCGAGAATTTGGAATAAATACTGCCTTCATGCAATCAAATGTAGGTGAATACATCATTCTCCAATCAATAAGCATGTACGACATGCAACAGATAGAAATACCCACAGGTCTTTGTAGGGGACTTGCTATGTACATGAAATGTCATCTATGAACGAAATGCAAGGAGAATACAAAATGAATGAAAATTCCTATGGACCGCTGTGGAAGACTTATCATATACGCCATATGTCACCTACAAGCAAAATACCGATTGATTACAACAAGTGTAAGTTTCTACAAACGAAGGCAGGAGATTCGTTAGTGCACTACAATCTTCTTGCACAAATCATGCAAGTAGTGCACGACAGTCTACCTGTACAAAGCAGCAAACAATTCAATCCATAAGCTGCTGCAACCCGCCACCGGATCTGCATCACAAATACAAGCAGACAGAAGGCGTCTATAAGTTGCAATGCCCCGCCACCGGATCTGCATCACAAATACAAGCAGACAGAAGGCGTCTATAAGTTGCAATGCCCCGCCACCGGATCCGCAACACTCGTACTAGCGGACAGAAGGCGTACATAATCTCTCAAATGAAATGTTATGTGCATTCAAGTTACAATTACTTGCACAACTAACATATTTCAAAATCCCCCTGCACTTATACCGTAGTTTGTATACACATAGGTACACTAAGGGGGAAAATACGATCTCGACCCGCATGGGCCCCGGCGAGCGTGTTATTGGTACACACGTGATGCCTAGGAATGTTGCGCGGGCCAACAAGTGAATTCAAGTCCGAATCCGATCCTTCTATACGGATCAATAGAAGTCGACAGGGTTCGGACCATCAAATAAATATACGGTTGTGGGGACCGGTGTATTTATTTTAGTACACTCATATTAGGCCTTCAAGGCCTATAATCAATAGAATTCACTCACAAAGGCATAAAGCCTACAAAACCCGATCCTCTGTCGACATCCAGACAGAGTTGATAAGGTTCAAACTATAAATGAAAAGGACCCCACCCAAATGATGGCCGCGTTGAACAAAAATCTCAACCAGAGGGTTCCATTCCAAATAATTTCCAATGTCGTTCAAAATATCCAAAAATCTAAAAAATCTCAAAGCTCCACCCAAAATCCAAAAAAATCCGAAAACTCCACAAAAATCTCAAAATCCCAAAAATCATAAAAATATTTAAAATTGAAATAAATCCATTAACGCACTTAAAGCAAAATCCATCCGCCCTCCGCAACAATTTGCTGAGGCGGACAAATTGGAATTTACTCTAGCTCACAAAGAGCGAAATGCCTAGTCGAAAATATCACTATGATTCATCCTCAAACAATCTCCTGTCAATAAGGACGTGGTACGTGTCCTCTGACCGGCGGTTTGCCGCCAAATGGCACCGCAGGATAAACGGTTATGACCCGGGGCCCTCTGAACCGAGTGGTTTTGCCGCCAAATGGCACCACGAAATACCGGTTATGGCCAGAGCCAATACGTTCCTTGTTGGCATCAAATCTTTGAGATATGAATCAATAGGATACGATCGATAGGGCACAAAGCCCTCTGTTAGCTAAGGTGGATTCAAATTTGTCCACTTAGGCAAACATTCAACCCCGGTCTACAAGGTCCCCTTGGACGAAGCAACCCATGGCTGCCGACAAGGATCCTTCTGTCAGGTTGGGTCGACTACCTCCTCTGACTAAGTAGACCAGGGACCACGATGGCCCGGGACGACGGAACCATGGGATCTTGATCGGGTCCATCATCCATTCCCCCACCATCCGCTTTAAGTGCAAGATGGTGAAATTTCTAATTTTAAATTTCAAACCATTTCAACCCAAACATCCAAACTTCCAAATATTTCAAAATCCATATACATTGCTGCTACTATATGCCAGATACCACGTATCTTTACGTATCTGATTAACGACTAGCCTTAATCGAAAGTTCTCTCTCGTGATCGGGAGGGGTAATTAACTATAGGGGCTTGCGCCTATAGGAAACCAGAACTCAGATCATAAAGTCCTCACAAAATGAGGGCGAAATCTCTGGGTAGTGTCTTATCTACAAACCCATCTGCCTTCCAAAATTTACCTCGGAACTTAGTTCGTTAAAACTCCCTCGCCGAATAAGAAAAGCGAGCGGAGGCCGGGGCCGAATTTTCGGAGCCCACAGATTTCAGGCGACTCCGCTGGGGAATGGTTTCTCTTTCCATCTCTGGCTAGTCACTTATATGCTATAGTAGCAGTTAAAAAAAATGATGACGATATTGAGCTATGTACGGTGAACATCAGGATGTGACATTTGGTCATTGTGTCCAAAAATTCATCACTGAAAGGTCCCGATAGAGCTAAAAGCCAACAATCGGAGTCGCCCACAGATTTCTGGCGACTCCGCTGGGGATTGGTTTCTCTTTCCATCTTTGGCTAGTCGTATATTTAAGCTATAGTAGCAGCAAAATTTGATGAGTTAAGATTTAAATGTCTTTTTAATTGAACTCATTAAAAATTCTCTAAAAAGTATTTTGAAATTATATGGATTATATGTTTATCATTTCGTTCTGTTGAGTCCCTGCGCTTTGAAAGTATGGGGGAATATATCAGATCTTGATTACTAATCCCCATCTTTCATTTTGTGCAGAATGGACCTCCAGAACACTCCTTTCACCGTTCAACTAGGAAGTGGTGCCAACATCCAACTAGCAAATGCTATCATTAACACGGGAAACTCTGGAGCCACTATTCAATTCGGTGGGCTACAATTCTCTGCAGCTACTGCAAGCGCTGCTGCCGTTCCAGTATACGGCATTAACACTGAAAAGCCTGCCAGGAGGCCTTATGCTGCTGATGTTGCTGCTCGTCGCGTGCATCCACTGCCACAACGACCACAACCAGCCCGAGTTGTTAATGCTAATGAGTTCCCCCATAAGAGGGTCTCAGTCTTCAAAAGGCTATCAAATTCTGAAACCCCGACAACAAGAAGGGTCATTACTGGGAAACAAATTTCTGTGATTCCTGCTGCTACCACCACTCTGCCGACTAGGATATCTATGCCTGGAAGGAATGATGCTGAGGCCTCCTCATCTGGAGGAAGGCCGTCAAGAAGGCAGAGGAGAAGGATAAACGCTGAATTGCGAGCTCAGCAGATGCTACAAGTCCACCCATCCACACTACCTGCTCAGGAACCAGAAGCGAGTGTTCCTACCCAGAATAAGTTTAAAAATCTGAAATGGGTAAAACGGAACAGCTCTACTGGTGAACTTAAACAATCATTTTGGGAACAACAACCCCAAGCCCTTGCTCCTCAAAAGAAGAAAGAGCCCGAGACTTTGTCCGCCAAAGTGCATAGGGTCCTGAAAACAGTGAAAGAAAAGGGGTTGATGAAAAAGAAATACCAAAGGCCAGTGGTGATTGAGGCCAGAAGATCTCCACCAAGAGAGTTGCCACCTTTGGTGACTCGAGGAAAATTTAAGTCAAGTTCGCAGGAAGCACATCGGGGTGTGACACTTGGACCACGTGTCCAAGAATCTGCCGTCGAAAGGGCCCAGCGAAAAGACAAACAAGTTTGGAGGTCAAGACCATATGAAAGAAGAGCACTTGACAAACAAACAAGTACGGGCGTGACATCTGGTGCAGCCTCCCAGAGATCCGCTCCCATTAATAGAAATCATCAAAAATGGGTCCCTAAGAAGGTCCCAATTGATCATTCCTTTGATGGTCGACACCTTGGAGAATCCTCCAGGGGATCCCATCATCAACCAACTGCATCATCCCAAGAAGAAACTAACTTCGATCGCAGCCCAAGGATCGAAGAGTTTTTTGTGCCAAGTAATGAACCGGAGATTCAGTGGAGACGCCGCTCAGAGATCCGTACACAAGAAGATGATGATGAAGAGATCATGGGAGTTGAAGTGGTCTATATGGTGGAACATGATGATGAACGACCGCCTTTGCGGGTATACCAGCGGCAATATGGGGCTGGATCCACTGCCGGTAGAGATGCTGACTCCTCGGAGAATGAAGAAGAGGAGGGGTTCGAAGAAAATCCTTTGTTCCCTGATGCTACCACACTAGCTGAGGCACAAAGGCAGATGCATCGTCAGATGAAGGCAAAGGATAAAGAAATTGCTCAGTTAAATGCCAAAATGACTGAGATGATGACGCAAATGACTATGATGATGCAAATGATGCAGAGAAATATCACTGCTAATCCTACACCTGCTCAACAAACCAATCATAAGGCGATAAGTAGTGGTCTCGCTAATCCGCCAGCTCATCCTGCACCCCAAGTGTCGGGAGTACGAGGTTCACATGAAGGAGGAATTGAGAATGATTGTTTGGTCCGCCAACCTACTCCTCAAAATGTAGCAAGCACATCTGAGCCTGTGACAGTGGCACAGTTGGAGACAATCATCAATGAGAAGATTAAAGCTGTCATAGCTTTGGATCAGGCAGAAAAATTGGTGAGCAAAGGCCGTCCATATCCTGCTGAATTTGACCAGGTGTCATATCCAAAGGGGTATTCTGTCCCGAAGTTTAACACATTCAATGGTAATAGTAACCCCAAACAGCATTTGGCTCAGTTTAAAGCCACATGTGGTAATACGGGAGGTGTTGACGCTCTACTCTTCAGACAATTTGTCAGTAGTTTAACCTCGACTGCGTTCGAATGGTATGCTGAATTGCCGAATGACTCTGTGAGAACATTTGCAGAGTTAGAAGCCATGTTTTGTGAAAAATTCGCCAACAACGCGACCGAAAGATAACAATCGCTGATCTCGCTTTAGATAAACGAAGGAGGGATGAGTCAGTGACAAAATATAACTCGCTGGCGCAATTTGCATGAAATGTGAGAGCAATTTGAAGAAGAACATGCCGCGTGCAATTGTTAATGGGAAACATCGATGACAAGATGCAACCATTCTTATGTATGGCCACCATCACCACATTTCAGGATTTGCTGGACAGAGTGGCAAAGTTCGAAAAATTGAACTTATCAAAATCAGAAAATCACTCTGATAAGCTCAAGAAGGCTAAAGCCTCGGTGCCAGAAGGGGTGATACAGACTCTACATTTTTCTCCAGAGTTAATAAAGGAAAACAAGTGGCTTACAATGTAGATAAAGGCAAGCACCGATACAGTATGAAGACAAGCCGAAACAAGTCTATAACCCTAACCCCCAACCAAAGTTGACACTTGGGGGAAATGACAAACCACGATTGTTTCAGGGTGGAGGAGAACGCCCGAGGCAAATAACGGGAAGTGGTGATCGAACGTTCCCGTCCCTAAGGGAAAGAATGAATAAAGAGTATTCATTTAAGAGGGAGAGTGTTGCCAAATTATTTCGACAAGCATTAAAAGCAGGCCTAGAACTGCCAGAGTGCAAGAGGCCCGAAGAATCGAAACATACTGGTGACCCGAACTATTGCCCATACCACCGAGTACTTAGTCATCCTATTGAAGATTGCTACATCTTTAAGGATTGGTTGGAAAGAAAATATCAAAAGGGGGAAGTCACATTGTCTGATAATGTGTTGGTACACCTCAGAAAAGAGTCGACTCGAATGGTTACGTCCTCTTCCGTACCCCCGACTAAAGAAGAAAGAAACAAAAAAGAATCGGCCCAAGAAGGGAAGTGGGAGACTGCGGTCTCCAAGAAGACTGTAAAAATGTTAAAACAACTCGAAGGAGTTCCATTTGTGAAGTGGAAATCTCCTACCCACCCGGTGCTGGATTTGAAAGGGATGCCTGTGGCACGAGCATCAACTTCTAAGCAATATCCCAACCAAGCCGGTTATTTAAAATCCGAAAAAATACAGTCTTCCAAAAGAAGGACCAAACTAAAGAAGCTTAAGGAGAAGAAAACAACAACTCAAAGGGTCATCGACAGTTTGGATGAATATTACCAAACTGTTAGACGTCCCATTAAGCTCGCTGACTTTATGTCAAAGCTTAAAGTGGCTGAAGCAGAAGAAGCGGGTGAGGATTCTCTTCCTGTGGAAACTTTGTCGGGTTATTTCAGTAACACCAGTGACTCCAACAAAAGAAAAATACGTTGAAGAAGCAACTTATGAAACTTGTCTTGTGGCATCATCAATGGACTATAGTTCGGAAGAAGATCTATTTTTTCCAAATGAGAATGAGTCCGAGCAGGATATAGCGTCACAAATGGGACATGTGAGATTGGAGGGTGATTCTGAACAAGAAAATGAGTCTTTGGATGCTATGATGGCTGATTCTGAGGAAGATGCTCCATCAAATGAGCCTGTGGATGAAATAGCGCAAGTGCAATTAAGAAGCGGTAAGGTGTTGCCAACTCCGCTAAAGAAGGAAATCTCTAATAAAGATAAGGGGAAGGAGATAGTTGTTAATGAAGATATCATCCCCAAGGACTCCAAAAAGAAAGACACTCCAATCAATGGGATAGATTACAATATCTTATCTCATCTGCGGAAAATCCCGGCGCAGCTCAGCATATACGATGCTCTAGTCATGTCTAAAGACCTACGGGAGACTTTGATTCAGGCTCTCAAAGACCCCGAAAGGTACGAGGCATATTTTGCTGAACGTAACATGACGGAAGTCTTGCAAGCCCGTAACGAGCCGTTCATCACCTTCTCCGAGGAAGACATGATGCTTGGGACGGCAGATCATAACCGCCCTCTGTACGTTACTGCAGAGAGCGACGAAATGATAATCAGTCGAATTCTGATCGACCCTGGGTCCTCCATCAACCTTATAAGCTTGAAAGCGCTGAGATCGTTATGCCTCGACGTGCAGCATCTCGGGTCAGATAAACTAATGGTGCATGGTTTCAACGAGAAAAGGGCAGAAGACCCTAGGATCATTCATGCTCTCCCTAACATTTGGGGAGCTTCATACAGAAGCCAAATTTCATGTGATTGATGCAGATACTTCATTCAAGGCGCTCCTGGGTCGTCCTTGGTTGCATGAGTATGGCATTGTCCCATCAACACTACATCAGTGCATGAAGTACCTTAAGGATGGAGACGAGTTCAGGATCTCTGGTGACATCCAACCTTTTGCAGTGCACGAAGCTACAATCTATGAGGATGCCAAGTATTTCATTCCAAAGAAGCAGAAGCCATCGAGCTCTCTTGAGGTCCAGGCATCAAGTACTAAAACTACAAAGCGACCAAAACAAGAAGGTGAAAAGAAGCAGGTTGGGAGAAAGAAGGCAACGCCAACTCTTTCCAAAGCAGCGATCGCTACTAAAGAAAGAAAACATGTACCGCACCTAGGGAGCGACACAGATGAAGATAAGGTCACCCCTACAAAATCTTGGAAGGCATGTCAGTCAATTGTCAAAGGGAAAAAGAAGGCTGAATACTCAGATTCTGACTATGATTATGAGTCTACCTATACAAGCAATGTGCAGTGTGTATTCTCAAGAAGGATGGGTAACTTGTCAATCTCGGACAGCGTATTCGTAGTCACGCGCATTCCCATGCAACATTTCAAGGAAATTATTCCCCGGGAGGTACATCATATCGAAGAACTTGTAACATTCTATGTGCCACCTCATAGAAAAGGGCGGGCCAGGAAGTTTATTCTATAAAGGTGGAGAGCGCGAAGAAGAATCAAATCGCGACTGGTTTTGTAAGCTCGTTAATTCTGGAGAGCTAATACCTACGAGAAATGCCTAGGTTTTAATACCAAAAATATTCGGAAAATGTTGCGAAATCAAATCAACATTCCTACCTCTAAACAACAACTTCGCTTTTGCCTGAGCATTTGGTATGGAAGACATCCACGTCCATTACGAAAGAAAGATTTTGCTGCAAGGAGAGGTCTCGGATTCATCGTGCAGAAATATCCCCAAAAGGAGACTTGCCAAGCAATCACATGCGCGGAAGTCAAATTAGATGATAGCAAACGATGAGGAAATATTGAAGTTGATACTTATGATGATCAGCCCGTAGAGGCCAAGCCTGCACCTGAAGAATTAGAAGATGGTGGACAGACGGCTACTATGGATGAGCTAAAAGAAGTCAACTTGGGGACTGAAGAAGACCCTCGCCCAACCTTTTAGCTCCCTTTTATCAGAAGACCAAGCGGAAGAAATGAAAGAGCTTCTCTGTGAATTCAGGGATTGTTTGCTTTGCCTGGACATATGCCGAGATGCCCGGCTTATCCCCTATTGTGGCAGTTCACAAGTTAGCCATCAAGCACGATGCAGTACCCGTAAAGCAAGCTCCAAGGAGAATGAGATTGGAGATCGAAGAACAGGTGATTGCAGAGACAAAAAAAGCTTATAGAAGCAGGCTTTATCCGCGAAGAAAAATATGCTGATTGGATTGCCAATATTGTCCCTGTTAAGAAGAAGAACGGTCAGATTCGTATCTGTATCGACTTCAGGGACCTCAACAAGGCGTGCCCAAAAGACGATTTTCCGCTCCCAGTATCAGAACTTCTAGTTGACAAACACTTCCAACTACGATATGTTTCTCCTTCATGGATGGATCGTCGGGCTACAATCAAATCAAGATGGCGCCTGAAGATGAAAAGCATACATCATTTAGGACGCCCATCGGGATTTTCTGTTATACAGTTATGCCCTTTGGCCTTAAGAACGCTGGTGCCACTTATCAACGGGCAATGACGTGTATATTTGATGAGTTAATACATCAAAAGGTCGAGTGCTATGTGGATGACCTTGTTGTCAAGAGCGTAGACGAAGAGACCACTTGAATGACTTAAGGATTGTATTTGAAAGAATCAGGAAGTATGATCTGAAGATGAACCCTCTCAAGTGTGCTTTTGGAGTCTCTTCCGGCAAATTTTTGGGGTACGTTGTTCGACACCGAGGCATCGAGGTCGACCCCAATAAGATCAAGGTGATTATAGAGATGCCACCTCCCAGAAACCTCCGTCAACTTCGCTCGTTGCAAGGGCAACTAGCTTTCATTCGACGATTCATATCGAATCTGTCGGGTAGGTGCCAGCCATTTTCAAAGTTGATGAAGAAAGATGTCCGCTTTAAATGGGATGATGAATGCCAAGAAGCATTTGATAGTATCAAGAGATATTTATTGAACCCTCCTATTCTTGCGGCATCAATTCCGGGGAAGCCTCTTATATTATATACAGCGGCATTAGAAGAGTCTCTCGGAGCACTGTTGGCCCAGCATAACGAAGTAGGCAAGGAAAATGCGTTATACTACATCAGTCGGAGGTTGATTGGAGCAGAAATTCGCTATTCCCCAATTGAGAAGCATTGTTTGGCATTAATCTTTGCAGTTCAGAAACTCCGCCACTATATGCTTTCGCACAAAATCACCCTGATATCGAAGATCGATCCGCTGAAGTTCTTAATGTCAAGACCAGCGTTGACAGGTCGTCTGGCCAGGTGGGCAGTATTATTATTACAGTTTGATATCACGTACATGCCACAGAAGACAGTGAAAGGTCAAGCATTGGCAGATTTTCTTGCTGCACACCCAATCCCGGCTGATTCTCCACTAAATGATGATTTGCCCGATGAGCAAATAATGCAGGTCGAGGAGAATGAAAGGCTACCATCCTGGGAAATGTACTTCGACGGGGCATCGTCGATTTGACCTGTCCGACCTCCAAATATTGCAAGAGCCCGAGCCGGCATTGGTCTCATTTTCGTAGCACCCGAGGGAGGCATAATGAGGTTTTCATTCAGTTTGACTGAACCTCGGACCAACAATGAAGCCGAATACGAAGCTCTAATAGCAGGGCTGGAGATTGCAATCGATATCAAAATTCAAAATCTTCAAATCTTCGGCGACTCTCAACTGGTGATAAATCAAGTCTTGGGCATTTATAAGATTTGTAAGGTTGAGCTGGCTCATTATCACCGGCGGACCCTTGAGCTCCTGAAGCAGGTGCCAAATGTTAAAATAGTTCAAGTTCCCCGAGGACAAAATGCCAAAGCAGATTGCTTGGCCAAATTGGCCAAGGAAATGGCGAATACCAACGAGGAGAGACCTATATATATCGGAGTTTATAACCGTCGGGTGTTGGAACCCGCCCTGTTGCAATTCCCGCGGGCAGAAGAAGTATCAGATTCAAGCAAACGAGATACGACTCCGAGTGACCCTCAACCTCTTCACCAGATTATTATGGAAAATTATCCAGAAGGATATCATGTAGCCAAGAGACGTAAAGCTAGTCAAGCTTCAGAATCATGGTTGCATTGCTTAGAAGTTGAAGTAGAAGATGATTGGAGGCAACCCTTCATCGAATATTTCAAAGAAAGCAAACTCCCAACAGATAAATCTCTTGCCACACAAATTAGGAAGAGAGCATTGCGGTATGCATTTGTTAACGACACGTTATACCGACGAGCTTTTGATCAAATATGGCTAAGATGCCTAGGGACCAAGGAAGCTGATAGAGTGGTGACAGAAGTTCACGAAGGACTTTGTGGTGCACATCAGTCAGGTCCCAAGATGGCGGCTAAAATTAAAAGAATGGGTTATTATTGGCCAACAATGGTGAGGGACAGTATCGACCACGCTAAGAGGTGTCACGAGTGTCAAATCCACGGTGATGTTATACATCAACCTCCAAATCCTCTGCACCCAACAATAGCATCATGGCCATTTGAATGCTGGGGCACAGATATAATCGGACCGATAGATCCGCCATCATCAGCCGGGCACCGCTTTATTTTGGCAGCAACAGACTACTTCTCGAAGTGGGCAGAAGCGGCTCCATTCAGAGAGGTCACATCCGAGCATGTGATCAACTTCTTTACCCATAACGTTGTCTACAGATTTGGTGTACCACGCCGCATAATCTCAGATAACGGCACAGCATTCAAAAGCACCAAATTTACAAGTTTGTTGATCGACACAAGATCGATTGGAGGTATTCATCAATATACAATCCAAGAGCGAATGGCTTGGCAGAAGCCTTTAATAAGACGCTGGTGAAACTGTTGAAGAAGATTCTCACAAAAAATAAAAGGGAGTGGCACACGAAGATGGCAGAAGCGCTATGGGCCTATCGTACAACTTGCAAAACGTCAACCAAAGCCACTCCTTATTCACTCGTATTCGGAGTTGAAGCAGTGTTGCCACTAGAGATTGAACTGCCGTCACTTCGAGTGGCAATTCAGCATGATCTAACCCAGGAACAAAATGCTCGCCTAAGAATGGAGGAACTTGATGCACTCGATGAGATTAGATTGCAAGCTCAACAGAACTTGGAGATCTATCAAGCAAGGATGGTGAAATCATTTGATCGGATGGTGCGCAATCGATCATTTCAAGAAGGAGAATTGGTTCTGGTGCTGAGAAGACCAATCATCCCGCATCGAAAAATCGGTGGCAAATTTCGTATCCATTGGGAAGGCCCATTCGTTCGAAAAGGTGTACCAAGGAGGAGCCTATCACTTATCGATCTGCAAGGTCAAAGGCCCATGCCGCCGATCAATGGTCGATACCTAAAGAAGTATTACGCGTAAAATTGCCCAAGAAAATATTTTGTTTACTGCGCTATGTATTTTAAACATGCTTACTAGCATATATGCTTTATATTTTGAAATTCTCTTGTGTCACAAGAATGCATTTCAAATAACTCATAAAAATCTCCCATAAGACTGGGGGCATTTTAAATATTTATTCGGGTCGACATCGTGCCACGTGCTGAAATCCCCGAATAAATATTTAAAATCTCAAAATACAAGATTTATATGAAATCTTCCTGCGAGATAGGGGGCATTTTAAATATTTATTTGGATTGACATCGTGCTATACGGCGAGATCCCCAAATAAATATTTAAAATTTTGAATTCCAATTTTATTCTATTCTAAAATGACCCTTTGAAGCAGGGGGCATTTTAAATATTTATTCGGGTCGACATCGCGCTGCATGCCGAGATCCCTGAATAAATATTTAAAATTACCAATGCAAGTACTTTCTTAAAGAAGATACAATGAATTCTTTTCAAAGTATGTACAAGTGATCTTCAAGAAGTTTAAGACTCCGTCTTCTCCAATGTACCAAGATTCAAAAGTCTGGAAAGAGATTTTTGTAACTACACAATCCAACAAATTGAGTCAGAAAAGCTTGAAGTCTTTCGACAGCCTAAAGCTTAAGGTTCGAATGGGTGTAAAAGGTCGGATCCAACACGCCCAAATATGGCCGGATCGCTGACAGCTCTGTCTACTCAATACGCCATAAGAACGGCCGTAGTAGCGGAACCCCCACTTCATCAACCCGTCAGTAAGGACTGTAGGAAGAACGAATGCTGATTTGACTCGACAAGTTCAAGTAATTGTAGTCTACTAAACTCTCCTAATTGACCGGAGAATCAAAATTTCAGTGGGAAGAAGGAAGTGTCACGAGCAACTACTAATTGTGCGTAGGATCCAAAATCCTCAACCACAAAGGAGAACTCCAAATCTACCAACTCCAATGAAATCAACATTGGGAAGCATATTTCTCATGGCTCAAGTCTGAAGCCCGAATGGGTGTAAAAGGTCGGATCCAACAAGCCCAAATATGGCCGGATCGCTGGCAGCTCCATCTACTCAACAAGCCATAAGAAAGGCCGCAGTAGAGGAACCCCCATTTCAGCAACCAGAGGATAAAGGGCTATCAAATCATAGCTCTCCTGATCTGATGACTCAAGTGATTCAGATTAAAGTCTCCTCAAATGGTTAAGGATTAAGATACTACCTACATTTGATAGTATCGACTAAATCTAAAACTTACAAATCCTTCAACAAATCCGTAAAGCACAAAGCGAGGATCGAAGGAATTCTTCTTCAACAAGTCCGCCAAAGCACAAAGCAGAGGACCGAAGAAAGCTATCTTAAAGTTCATCAAAAGCCTATGACTGAACTAAGAGGATTTCGTCATCAACAAGTCCGTTATCCACAAAACTTTGGACCGATGACTATCTAATCATTAACCTAATGCAAGCCCCGAGGGCTGGGTTATCAACATGCACTCCTTCATCAAGCCCGTCAAAGCATAATTAAAAGGGCAGATGGAATGCAAATTTCCTGACAAGTCAATGAGGACAAATCAGGTAACCCTTCATCAAGTCCGCCGCAGAAAGCACAGGACAGAAGGAAGCAAACTCTTAAATGTTAAGTGACATTCGTCGTCATTAAGTCCATTAGCACAAAGCGTCGGACTAATAATAATTCCAACTGGTTCAATAAGCTATTATAGCCGAGCCAAAAGCAATTGCAAATTTGACACTTAGGTCAATACGCAAACATATATGCGAAGAGAGTACAAGAAAGAGAACAAAGATACATAAAGAGGGTTGCATAATCTTCAACAAAGAGCAATATGAAATTATGATTAGAGTAACCGATTTTGTAGATCTTGAAGTTGTGACATCACTTCGGCAAGGGTCTGATGTTCGGTCTCATCGACATGCAATTCTTCTACAGCCCGAGTAAGTGCAGCCTCAGCATCTTGCACAGCGCGGTGGAAAATCTGATAACGATCACGCTCCCTCTCGATTACTCGTGCTTGCACTTTTTGTTTTTTCTGGAGGTCATCCTTGCGGGACATTGAATCTTTGATTTCCCTCCAGAGATTCTTTATCTTTGAAGAAAGTTTGTCCACGTCAGTTGAAGTATTGTCAGATCTCTCGTTATATCGTCTCATAGCATCAGCAGTCCTTGTGAAGTTATCATGGGCAGTATCGGCAATTTCTCGGCAAATTCTAACCTTCTCGCGAAGATCATGTAATGAGACCCTGGTTTGTATGATTGACAGAGACTTCAATCGTCGGACATAAAACTCAGCCTCACGGCACAACCCTTCCCAGAACATTATTTCATCTTCTTCCATTCCAATCTGTGATAACATTTTAAGGTAGCATTGGCAGTGTTCGTAAATTGATCCAATGATTCAGGCGAGCCTGGGTTCAGTCTGGCAATCACTTCACGTAGGAATTGCATGCTTTGATCGCGCATGTCCATATTCCTATATCAGGGAATCGTGGAATGTGACAGAATATTTCTGATTGATAATCTGCTCCTTCTGGCACTATAAAAGGGTGATGGAAGATATTAAAAAAAAAAAAGAGAAAAAAAAGAGGAGGCGAACATAGATGACATAACAAAAAAATGAATGTTCATACCTGTGCTAGATTCCACAAAGTGTGCTGGTGGGTTGTCAATGAAAGGGGCTTCAACCACTGGAGCTAGCTCGAAAAAAGTCGGAGTGTACTCTGGCACACTAGACCCTCCAGCAGGTGGTGACTCCCTTGCTGTAGATGTTTCTCCAGGCCAATATGACGAGGAGGCTGTTGGAAAGAGTGTCTCCACGAAAGAAGACCCCGCTTCAGGTATAGGGGAGGGTATGCGCATGCTGGAAAAGCCCCCTTCATAATCATCAGAAGGAATGTGTCTGGCGTCCACAGACATTCGATAAGAGTCAAAAGGTACTTCATCATGGGGGAACAACTGTTGTGGTAAAGGGCTCGCTGTCCAATCAGCTGAAGCACGCGGAGGCTCCATAGGACGAGAACGTACACGACGACGTCCCGATGAAGGGACATTGGCATAGCTTGGAGAGGGTTCCCTTGCTCGCACTCGTGATGGGGAAGATGTAATCCCCTCGGTGGTATGTTGATCACCCTGCCCGCCTACACTCAAATTAAAAGTGGAAAGATGTGTAAAAAAAAAAAAAGAAGAAAAAAAATGAAGATGATAAAAAGTGCATATACCTTCATTGGTTCCCTCATGTGCTGAGCCTCTTCGAGACCTTTGACCCCGAGGAGCTCCTAATGATCGCACCCGTCGTTCGTATTTACGGGCTCCGTGCTCCATAAAGGGTGCATATGATAATTTCACCCAAGTCAATCTAGTGTAGCTGACTCCGGTAAGGTTGCCGGGGGGTGCTATACGAAATCTACTACCTGTGCCAAGCCTAAGCAAATGAATCCACGTCAGTGAAGCGACGTACATGCGGGTTTCCGCGGGTACTGTATTCAACCCGCTAACATCCGTAACACCAGGAAGACGCGGCAAACCATCATATGCTGTAGCTTGTGAAAGGCCGAATTGCCTGGCAGTTCTATTGGGTTGATATCTTTCCAAGATCACCGATTGCCCGTAACGATAGCACAACCATCCAGGTCGCATGCTAATGAAATATTCAGCAACAATTAAAGAGCGCCCTTTAAAAAGCAAGGTATACCTGCCGTGGCGATCAGTGTCATCGACGATGTCTGTTCCTATCAAATTACTGGGTAGGTTGCCAAGCTCTGGCTGATGTACTAAGCGAAAACGGTCTGCAACAAGGTGTGGTGCGAAAAAGAATAATCGTACGCGCTCCTGCTCCAGTGTTGACGAAGCCCTCAAAAGTTGCATGATGATTGGGTACCCCTTATATGAGAAGTAAGAGGGATATTCCAGACAGCTAAATGCTCCCTGAATGTGAATGTGAACTCAAGCATATATATATTGCCAAGGGAGGGTTGTATCATGCCCATCGAGTGTGGGGTTCTCTGAAATAGCTCTGAATGTTCTAAAAATTTTATTGAGAACTACGGGGGCAAGAGAAATACGCTCTCCATGTGCCAAGAGACTGGCCGCCAGTAAAGCATTGCACCGAATAGCGCCTCCCTTAGCAGGGAGGACAAATATGCACAGCCAGCAAACTAAAAATCCGACGAGAAATAACTCTTCGCTCATACCTAAAAGAGCGGGAGACATGTACCCTACGTCAGTGGAGGGTTCGGCAAGGTCTTCTGATAAAGCATCGGCGTACTCCACGCCTAGTTCAAAAGGATCTTGTATATGAGCGGTGATTTGATTGAGTTCCTCCTCCCTAATGAAACTGTGAATCCAGATGTCTAAAGGGATAGTGGCCCTGGAACGCCTCGATAGCTTGGCTTCTTTACAAACTCGCCGATAATGACTCAGTGCAGCAGGAAATACTGTGGGTAAAATTAGTTCTCCCCTCCTATTCCTGCTGGAAGAAACTCGCCTACGGAATAACTCCTCATCTGGAGGAATGCATTCTTCATATCGACGTCCAAAGATCGGCAGACCAGAGACTGCCTGCAGCTCCCACAGCGTCATTGTCAATTCCTCGGAGCCCATCCAGCAAGTGTTAGTCGTCGGGTCCCAAAATTCTATCACCCCCTTTATCCAAGAGTGGGGAATATTCTCGAAGCTGAACATTGAAGCATATATAGCTTCGTATATACCTGCCCTTTTCAAAATAGTTTTATGGGCTCTTAAGACATACCTTGCCCAAGATACATACCCACGTGCAGGTCTAGAAAGTTGCCCAACTGGAGAATCTCTAGGCCACTCATGTGCAGCTGGTTGTAGTTGTCGGTGACTCAATAGTTTCGATTGCCCAACTTTCTCAATAATATCGGCGGCTGGCTCCAGAATGTCGCACATACCAGAGCTCACTTGAGCAATGGTACTCTCCAAGGGGTTGTAATCCCCGCATTTCAACCTGATGGTGGTCACCCACTCAGCAGGATCTTCATATACTGAGGGAGCAAGCTCAGAGCGTGGCAGAAGCGGCGAGCGTACGAAGAATTCGCCATAAGTACTGCGGCCCCTCAGCATCTCCTCGTGTTGCTCCAGCCTATCAGCCATATTAGCAGTCCCGCAAGGATCGTGCTTGTCAATCAATTCCCAAATGGCCTCTTCACTAGGCTCATTTCGCGGCATTCCCTCATGTCTACTCCAGTTGAACATCTTTCCTGACAAAAGATAAAAGAATCATAAGAAAGCATGCAAGCTGAGAGGAATGGAGCATAAAAATACTTTATATATTTCGCTCCTATCTTGCGTTGACATCCAAAGAAAAAGGAGGGGAAGAAAATCTTGGAGATCCGCAATGTCAACTGTGTACAACAAACATGGTCCGCTTTAGGCGCGCACCATATTTGTTGGGGGGCATTTGTTGACCCTAATACTAGTGTCGAGTCGAGTCGACCGCGCAAGGAGGGTTTCAAAAGCGAAAGAGCTCGAAATCGCGCAAAATCTCACCCGACGCGTGTCGACCAAAAACTCAAAATCGCCGAGACGATCTCTGTTCGCGAAACGGACAGCGTCAATGCGTCCGGAGCAACGGAAACAGCTAAGATTGACACCCATATTGGTGGGGGTCGACGGTCGGCGAAAATTTTAATTTTGGGCGCGCGAATCGAGACGACGACTTGTGCGAGCGACGACGCGACGACCAACTCGATGCAATGTTAAAAATTTATTTTTATTTTTGTGCAATATAATTAAAAAAATTAGAAAAGAGAGAGAAAGAGAGCTTTTAATAAAAAAAATGAATTTTCCTTTAATAAAAAATCCTAAAAATGCCCTAAATACCCACTTAACCTCATAACTCCTCACTCCCTCACACTCTCACGCCACTCTCACGACATTTCCACGCCAAAGACCGCCCGCCCTCTCCTCTTTTGCGATCCTCCAAGCCGCCGGCCTCCCTCCTCCTCCAAGCAAGGTAAATTTCTTCTTCTTCCTCCTCTTTTCTTCTTCCTCCTCCATTCTTCTTCTCCATTTTCTTCTTCTTCTTCCTTCCTTCTTCTTCTTCTCTCCCATTTTTCTTTTTCTTTCTTCATCCCTCCAAGTTTTTCACCATTTCCTTCAATTTTCTTCCTCCCCTCTCTTCTCCTTCCTCTCCTTCATCTTCTTCTTCCTCCTCCAACCTTTTTTCTCAAAACCTACACCAAACCCTAACCCTAATTATTTTTTTCTCTCACTTCCACTCACCAAACCACATACATTCCTTCACAAAAAACACTTCCCTACACTTCCTACACCTTTCCAACAAAAAAAATTTTCGTCCTTCATTTTCTCTCTCTAACCTAGAGAGAAAATTTTCTCTCTCTAGAAATCTCTTCATGAATAGCTCCATCTCCACCCCAAACATCTTCCCTCTCCACCATACCTCCAAATTCCTTCTCTAGAGGGAGAAAACAATTGCACACTCTCTCTTTCTCTCTCCAAAATTGAGAGAAGAGGGAGTTTCTCTCTCTAAATTGCTCCTCTCACTTCCTTGTACCTCCTAAACCCTCTCTACGCAAATTCCCCTCAAATTCCATCTTTCCCCTCTCTTTCTCTCTCTAGAAAGAGAGTTTCCTTCTCTCTTTCTCTCTCTAAAAATTAGAGAAAGAGAGATTTTCTCTCTCTAACTTCACTCCCCCAATTTCCTACACACCCTAAACCCCTTCCACCAAAAATCCCTTCTTTCCCTCTCTTTCCCTCTCTTTCTCTCTCTAGAAAGAGAGCTCTCTTCCTTTCCTTTCTCTCTCTAGCTTCTTTTTTAAATAAAAATATGATTAATTAAATTACACAAGTAAAATATTTTTTTAATTATGCATCGCAGGTTGCTACGTCGCCGTCATCCGCTTTCGCCGCCTCGATTGCTGCACACCCAAGGTAAAAATTAGTATTTACTTTTTGTGCATGAAATAAGTACTCGTGACCGCTTTTCTTAGCGGGCGAGGAAAAACTTAAGTACCCGTGACGCACTGAGCGAGCGGGGAAATTCGTATGCATGAAAACATAAGTACCCGTGACTGCTTTTCTTAGCAGGCGGGGAAATTTGTTATTTGTAAAAAAAATTGTTTAATTAAGTACCCGTCACTGCTTTTAGGCGGGGAAAAATGTCATATTTTAAATCTGCGCTCAAAGACCCGTGACCGCTTTTCTTAGCGAGCGGGGGTTAATACTGCGGCCGCGGTGTCACTCGACACCTACCGTGATTGCCTTTCTTGGCAGGCGGGAAGGCCTTACACACTCTGATGCAGCCCCCTACGCGGGGACGACGCCGGAGTACTGCCGAATTTCTATTTGAAAATATTAAGGACTTAAACAAAAAGTGAACTTGAATTTTGATCTTGAACTCACACTTGATTTGAAAATCAATAGATATGAGCAAAGACATGAATAAACCTGGAATCAGCCTTGAACTATAGGAAACTCAAATCACAACTAGAACTTGAATGAACAAACCATAGAACCAATCTCTTGACAGTGTAGAGTTGGAACCAAGCATGAAGGAGCTTAATATCTCAAAGTGAAGTTATAGCAATTCTTAATTAAATGCAAGAGGTACACACTGGATATAATAGTAGAGCCTCATGGACAACAACAATTCACATTCAATGAATGTAGCACCTTATAGCCCAATGCAAGAAAGAAGTGAAAAGGATATCATCCACTAATCAAATGATGATAAAGACTCATGGAATCAAATGATACTAGAAGGGTTTGATGCGTAATGGGCATAACAAGTCTTCATATTCAATGGAATGTGGATATCAAACAAATGTTGAACATTAAGACCCTACGCATATTGTAACACATATTGAGAATCAATGAGAATGAGTGGATGTGGAACTCATGGTGAGCAAGAATTCAATTGTCATTTGATTGCAAACAATCCTCAACAAGAAACTTTTGGAGGACATTCAAATGAACAATTAAGATATAGAGGTTCAATAATCAAATATTGATCATTCAAGCTGGTACATATGACCAGATAAAGATGTATATTGGACAAGGAAGGTCCCTACTACATCTCATTCACAAGTAACAAGTAAGAGGAAGGCCTATGCATAATCAATGATGTTCAACTCCAAGAAGGTTTATTAATTCTACTACAAACAACAACACTTCATGTAGTGGTTTTATAAGTACATGTAGAAGTCTCTACGAGTCGCCGCAGAAGACTCCTTATTTATACAACAGATCCCCTTGGATAAAAGAATTCAATATGTAACAAATATAGTGGATTTTAATGCTTGTGGCACCTCAAATGATAGCAGAAGCTTCTATATTTGCAATGTATATAACATCCCTACAAGCAATACTAGAAGAATTGACATACAATGAACATACGAGCTACATGATGACAGTGACACTCTCTGTAAGCATACATAAGAAAGATGAAATAGAGATGCACTTAATAACATTGTGAAATGTGCAAAGATGTCTCATATACTTGGTGATATAGTAGGAATTCTCCAGGCATCCGGTATCAACATAAATCAAACTAATAATGAAGAGGTATTCGAGAATTTGGAATGAATACTGCCTTCATGCAATCAAATGTAGGTGAATACATCATTCTCCAATCAATAAGCATGTACGACATGCAACAGATAGAAATACCCACAGGTCTTTGTAGGGGACTTGCTATGTACATGAAATGTCATCTATGAACGAAATGCAAGGAGAATACAAAATGAAAGAAAATTCCTATGGACCGCTGTGGAAGACTTATCATATACGCCATATGTCACCTACAAGCAAAATACCGATTGATTACAACAAGTGTAAGTTTCTACAAATGAAGGCAGGAGATTCGTTAGTGCACTACAATCTTCTTGCACAAATCATGCAAGTAGTGCACGACAGTCTACCTGTACAAAGCAGCAAACAATTCAATCCATAAGCTGCTGCAACCCGCCACCGGATCTGCATCACAAATACAAGCAGACAGAAGGCGTCTATAAGTTGCAATGCCCCGCCACCGGATCTGCATCACAAATACAAGCAGACAGAAGGCGTCTATAAGTTGCAATGCCCCGCCACCGGATCCGCAACACTCGTACTAGCGGACAGAAGGCGTACATAATCTCTCAAATGAAATGTTATGTGCATTCAAGTTACAATTACTTGCACAACTAACATATTTCAAAATCCCCCTGCACTTATACCGTAGTTTGTATACACATAGGTACACTAAGGGGGAAAATACGATCTCGACCCGCATGGGCCCCGGCGAGCGTGTTATTGGTACACACGTGATGCCTAGGAATGTTGCGCGGGCCAACAAGTGAATTCAAGTCCGAATCCGATCCTTCTATACGGATCAATAGAAGTCGACAGGGTTCGGACCATCAAATAAATATACGGTTGTGGGGACCGGTGTATTTATTTTAGTACACTCATATTAGGCCTTCAAGGCCTATAATCAATAGAATTCACTCACAAAGGCATAAAGCCTACAAAACCCGATCCTCTGTCGACATCCAGACAGAGTTGACAAGGTTCAAACTATAAATGAAAAGGACCCCACCCAAATGATGGCCGCGTTGAACAAAAATCTCAACCAGAGGGTTTCCATTCCAAATAATTTCCAATGTCGTTCAAAATATCCAAAAATCTAAAAAATCTCAAAGCTCCACCCAAAATCCAAAAAAATCCGAAAACTCCACAAAAATCTCAAAATCCCAAAAATCATAAAAATATTTAAAATTGAAATAAATCCATTAACGCACTTAAAGCAAAATCCATCCGCCCTCCGCAACAATTTGCTGAGGCGGACAAATTGGAATTTACTCTAGCTCACAAAGAGCGAAATGCCTAGTCGAAAATATCACTATGATTCATCCTCAAACAATCTCCTGTCAATAAGGACGTGGTACGTGTCCTCTGACCGGCGGTTTGCCGCCAAATGGCACCGCAGGATAAACGGTTATGACCCGGGGCCCTCTGAACCGAGTGGTTTTTTGCCGCCAAATGGCACCACGAAATACCGGTTATGGCCAGAGCCAATACGTTCCTTGTTGGCATCAAATCTTTGAGATATGAATCAATAGGATACGATCGATAGGGCACAAAGCCCTCTGTTAGCTAAGGTGGATTCAAATTTGTCCACTTAGGCAAACATTCAACCCCGGTCTACAAGGTCCCCTTGGACGAAGCAACCCATGGCTGCCGACAAGGATCCTTCTGTCAGGTTGGGTCGACTACCTCCTCTGACTAAGTAGACCAGGGACCACGATGGCCCGGGACGACGGAACCATGGGATCTTGATCGGGTCCATCATCCATTCCCCCACCATCCGCTTTAAGTGCAAGATGGTGAAATTTCTAATTTTAAATTTCAAACCATTTCAACCCAAACATCCAAACTTCCAAATATTTCAAAATCCATATACATTGCTGCTACTATATGCCAGATACCACGTATCTTTACGTATCTGATTAACGACTAGCCTTAATCGAAAGTTCTCTCTCGTGATCGGGAGGGGGTAATTAACTATAGGGGCTTGCGCCTATAGGAAACCAGAACTCAGATCATAAAGTCCTCACAAAATGAGGGCGAAATCTCTGGGTAGTGTCTTATCTACAAACCCATCTGCCTTCCAAAATTTACCTCGGAACTTAGTTCGTTAAAACTCCCTCGCCGAATAAGAAAAGCGAGCGGAGGCCGGGGCCGAATTTTCGGAGCCCACAATCCGGTGAAAATATCGAGCATACTGAGTGTACCGAGTGCTGTACTGAGCGCTTTAGTGATGTGGAGTTTTGTTATTGGTCTCTGGATGCATTCGATGTCCGGACAAAATAATTACTCCAATTAATGCTAGATGGTTTAGTTTGGCCAAAAGAATCAACCAAATAAGAAAGTATTAAATAATTATTGTTTAATAATATAAAATTTATTAAATTTAAAATGGATAAATAATTGATTAATAAGTTTATAAATATTATCAATAGTTAATTGATAAGTTAATAAATATTTCCGCCTTTCAATAAAAGGACATCTTCAAGCTTTCATCTCTTCTCATGTTAGTTACAATAAAATTATTGAAATTAATTATTCTAAAATTTTCAAATTATCTTAAAATTAGTTGGATTGGCTCAGTAAAGCTCTAAAAATATTAAATTTATGTTTAAAAAAGTTTTTAGTGAGCACAAAAAATTTGGGAATGTTCCTGTCAGCCGGTCGAATAATTATTACGTTCGGTCAAATCGGAACGTATCTGAATATATACCGAGCAATACCGAGTGCTCAATACCGAGTTTTAGGTGATGTGGCTCGTGGGTATTGGTATCTGAATGCATTTGGTGACTGGACGTAATAATTGCCCCAACCGGTCAGTCATAGCTGTCGACGGTGTGAACGTGCTTGGTGCCACTTTTTGGGCTGCTGCAGAAAACAGAGGAAAATAATTTAAAAGAAATTTTTGTTTTGGCTAAATATTTCTTTAGAAAATGTTCATATTTACTATTTTTTTAAAATAAATTTTTATTAAAAAAAAAAAAACTTGTTTTTTTTACTAAAAGACCGCTTTAAAAAATATTTAAAAAGCCATCCCAAAGAAGCCTTAGAAAATGTTCATACAAAGAAATGGTTTTTATGCGTATGCTAAATTGTAAACGTTTTCTTTAGAAGACTTTTAATTAAAGTAAACATTTACATATATAAGCAGAAATTGTTTATATGCATGTGTTGAATTTAGAGATGACAAATGTTTGTGTCTTTGATTATAAATGATATCCTTTCTCATACTTGAAGAATGCATTAATATAATATAGTAAGCATAAATGGAAGATAATGCATTCTATGGTGGAAGTTGGGTAAGACTTTTGAGTTTTGGTATTATCTTCAAGAAAATGTTTTTTTTTTTTTTTTCTCATTCTTGTGTGAGGAGCAAAGTCCTACATAAGGTCCTAGTTGGATATACATTGGGTACCCACGCTCTGCTCGGGCAGGCTTCGTCCACCCATGGTGACTTTCGAGATACTGTACTCATCCATACCCACCCACTTTACTTACTTTTTTAATGTAGTCCGCCACGGACTAATGACCTTGTGGCTTGTTGACATTTGCTCTGACTGTAAACTTTCAAGCTGCATATCATAATTTATCGTGGTCACAGCACGGTTAAGTGTTGTGCACTAAGTAGTTAGGATTGCAGTAATATATGACATATGATGATTAGTAATGTAAATCGGTTTATCCCTTGATATTAAATACACACCCATACTCACTCACGAGGTTATAGGCGTACCCATATCCATCCATACCCATTGGGATGGGTACGTGGATGGGTGTGGGTATTGATACTCTAGTGAGGAGAGGAAAATCATATACCACGAAATTTGGTATAGATCTTAATGTTAATAGCGAGAGTAAAAAATGTTGTGGATGATTTGCATTGTTCGTATAGTCATTGACATGCACCAATATTGATGATGATGATCAAAATCAAGCAAGTTGGTTAATTGGTGTCCGCCTTTATGTTGATATCATGTATCAACTTTATAAGCAATTGTGTACTGACATTATTGTTGACAATATGCGACAAAGTCAACATTCATCAATATTGACGCCGATGATATACATTAAACTTATAGGCAATGGTGTATGTCTGCATTATTGACAATGATGATGATATTGTTGACAATAATGACCACCTAAAACTGTGATGGCGATGAAGGTGAAGATGATAACAGTGACAACAACATCTTCTACATTGGCGCTCACATTAACGCATTGCAAAGTGTTTGTGGCTATCCTTATCACTAATTGATTAGGATTTTATTCAAGTAGTGTGCCATCTTGTAATTTAAAAAAAAAAAAATTCACATAGATTGATTAGAACCGGCTTCCACTTTGGATATTTAGTGATATAGTACTGAAACTTTCCTCGCTATAAATTGTTGCCAGAGGCCAATTGACACTGATAACATGGAAAATAACTATATAATGTAACATCAATTTTCTTAAGAAGAAATGACAGAGAGAAAATTATGTAATGCGACAAAAAAAAAAAGTACATAGCTTTTGAAATGCCACAAATGTTAGTTTATTACAAAGCATACAGTTTCACGGGCAGGAAGCTATGGTTAATGATCTATTTTGAGTAAGGTAAAGCGTGCTGTTGTGGAGAAATTATTCTGTGTGGTTATCAAACGACGTTCAGAAGTGAATGAGAATGTGTTATGTCATTTTTTTGTTGTGTATCGCTCGGTATCAGGTGTCATTGCGCGCTCTAATTTTTCTCCAAACTATTTGGTGACCGCATAGAATAATTTATGTGTGTTGTGACCATCATAGACTATTTTTCATGCATCTCATTTTGATCTATTAATTAGGAGCTTTGACTATCAATTAATAGGTCTTTAATTTGAAGTTCTCGGTAGCCAAAGCTTACGAACCTCCTCAATCACGGTAATGGACTCTAAACTTGCAATGGAAAATATTTTGAAAATAGCTAAATGTTTAATATTGTGGTAAAATAATTCATAATATTGTTTTATTTTTTTATAGAAATTTTGATTGATTATTAAATTATGTTAATATGATTTGTTCTCTTTTTTATAAAAAAAGAAAAAGATTTTATATTATGATATTAGATTTAAAAAATTAAGTAGGAATTAAGGATCTCAAATTTTATGAATTTAGTAATATATGAATAATTAATAAAAAATTATATTACATTAATATTAAAATAAAGCTAATAGAGTGAAAATCCACCTTGAACCTTTTTTTTTAAGTAAATTGAAAATTTTAATTAATAATATTAAAAAAATTTCTCATTTATATATTTAATACATAATAATTATTATTATTTATATAATCTAACACATCTTTTTAACTTCTACTAGCCTTGTCATTAGGGGTGTCAATATTTGACACGACCCGAAAACCCGACTCGAACCCAATCCAAAAATTTCGGGTTAGGGTCAACCCGAACCCGAAACGGGTCAGGTTCGGGTTCAGCATTTCTACCCGTTTCAAAAATTGGGTCGGGTTCGGGTTAATCCTTTGACCCGATTTTGACCCGGCAACTCGAGATTGACCCGATTTTGACCCGAAAGAGGAGATTGACCCGTTTTTTACCCGAAAATTAGCCATTTTCTTGTTGGAAACGGATCATTCGGGACGTGTCGGGTTGATGTTTGACCGAAGACCAATCAGAACGTGCCACATCATTTTTTGCTTGATGCTAGATGATGTGATGCGTTCTGGTTGGTCTCAGGATCATTCGGTGTCCACGCAGAATAATTTCTCGTGCAAATGTGTGTGAAGTCGTGATGGGCTATGGATTTAAAATCTTTAAATATTATGTAAGTAGATAATTAAGTTTAGGTATGAAATGCACAAATTTCCAAGCATTTCATTTTTAATTATAAATCCCCTAAAAAATTTTATTCAACACTTATGCAGTCGCCTCTTTGAACTTAAAACTGAAGGAGAGAGAGAGAGAGAGAGAGAGAGAGAGAGAGAGAGAGAGAGCTGCTTCAACTGCAGAGAAAATGGATTCAGGGGAGAAGCGGCTCAACGAGCTCGGCTACAAGCAGGAGCTAAGAAGAGAGATGGTATAGTAATTCCTGATCAGACTCTGTTCAAAAGATGTTTCTGAATTATTTTTAAGAAAATAAATTTGTTTGTTCTTTCTTTTGATTTATTACTGTTACTTGACTAATCTCCTTCGTCCTCTTACAGACTCTGTTCAAGAGCCTTGCAATAACGTTCTCGACGGTGACTATGTTCGCCGGAATACCTCTCTACGGCCCGAGCTTACTATATGCAGGCCCAGCTAGCTTAGTCTGGGGATGGGTTGTCGTCTCCTTCTTCACCTGGTTCGTCGGAATCGCCATGGCTGAGATCTGCTCTTCTTTTCCGGTATCTGCTCTCCTTCCACTTTCAAAAGTTTTATTGACTTTTAGCGAGATTTACAATTATTATGTGTTTATAATATCCAAAATCTAATCTTTAATTATTAAACAATAAATATGAAAGTTATTTTTTTATATATTTTTATAAAATTACATTTGACTAAGTTGTTGTTTAACTAGTCGGTGTGCTAGTTTTCCAAGTGTACCAAAAAGTCAAAATTACCTTTTTTTTTTTAACCAATTTCAGACTACTGGGTCTCTGTACTTTTGGGCTGCCCATTTAGCTGGGCCGACCTGGGGCCCGCTCGCATCTTGGTGCTGCGCTTGGTTGGAGACAATTGGTCTTATTGCTGGAATTGGTACAATGGTAAGCCCTTTCTCCCATTTTAAACATTCAACTCCCTCTCTGCCTATAAATATATTTTTTTGAATTATAGCTATCACCATATATTCAGAGCTACTTTCTCAAAAAAAAAAAAAATCAGAGCTAACCAAAGAGGTACAAATGCTGCAATTATATGTGAGAGGTCAAAAGTTTTCACATATCAAGTCATTTAGGGTTCGTTTGGGACAGCTTTCTTACTGTTTTTTAAAACAGCTTTCTAGTACAAAATTTAAAATTTTGTACTAAAAAGTTCTTTTTAAAAGCAATAAGAAAGCCGTCCCAAACGAAGCCTTAATCTAACTTAAAAATCAAACAAATTTAGCATCTATTTGGAATAACTATAGTATTTAATAAACCTAATTATGAAGAAAGCAAGTTCGCTATTATGATTGCAGAAAGTAATTCTTCATCATATAAAAATCTGAAAATTGATAAGAAAGTATAAAAAAAATAGTAGTCAAACAAAATTGTGATTACTGCTTAAAAAACAAATTGTCAAAAAGCTGCTGCCCCAAATATAAATTTGGGCATCGTTTGGGACGACTTTCTTACTGCTTCTTAAATCAATTTTTTAGTATAAAAATTTAATTTTGTTCTAGATATTTGATTTAAAAAACTGTAAGAAAGCCATCTCAAACGAAGACTTAAGCTGCATCTATTAATCTCTTTAAATTTCTTTTAAACCAATTATGCTATATTTAACACTTAGCATTTTTAATGATGAGATAGAATGAATGAAGTGAATTTAACATTGTTCTTCCTCTTTGTGTTAGGCTTATTCATCTTCCCAAGTCCTGCAAATTATTATTTTATTATGTACTGGTACAAACAAAGGTGGTGGTTACCTTGCCTCTCCTGGAGTATTTTTGGGGATGTATGTGTTCTTTACAATGATATGGGCGATACTCAACACTTTTGCATTACAAGTGATTGCCTTTATCGATATGATATCAATAATTTGGCAGGTAGGCTTTGAATCCTGTCTTTCATTAACTAAGTTTGACTTATGTTCTTTATGTTATAAATTCATTCAAATATTATCTTTTTTTTGCATCCTAATTTTTCTCAATCATCATTGTTGACTTTAGAAATAGAAAAAGAGTCAAAATGGTCTGTTGACTCTTTCGAAAGATCAAAATAATCGTCAATTATAGTAAATGACTATTTGATCCTTCAATTCTTTAAAAAGGAGTAAAAATAGTCCTATTATGAAACTGTTTTGATTCTTCTTTAAAGACTGGAAGGATCAAAGTGGTTCTTTAATATAGTTGGAGATCATTTTGGTCATTCATAAAGAGCCAATGGATCATTTTGATCCTTCTTCCTATTTAAAAATGTGTATGCATGTAAAGTTCTCATATTTTATAATGGAAAATTCATATGAGATGGGTAGATTTGTGTTGGTATACTCAATTACTCATATTCAAGTATGATCAAAATGAGCTTTATAGCTATTACCAGATTTCATTTCTGTCCATTTATTAATTTTTTTCCTCTTCTACATACACAGCTGATTGGGGGTTCAGTCCTCATTGTATTGCTTCCTTTAGTGGCTTTATCTACACAGTCTGCTTCCTTTGTCTTTGGCCATTTTGAATTAGCCTCAGAATCAACAGGAATAAGCAGCAAGCCATACGCAATTATTCTATCAGTTCTTTTCAGTCATTTTTCTTTGCTTGGATACGATACTGCAGCACATATAACAGAGGAAACAAAGGGAGCTGACAAAAATGGCCCAATCTCTATTCTTGCAAGTATCTTTATTGTCTCACTATATGGCTGGATGTATGTGTTAGTTCTCACTTTCAGCATTCAGGTAATATTAATTTAGTAAGTTTTGTCAATGCTTTGAGAATGTGAATTATAGGGGTGTCAATTTTGGGTCACGGGTCGGATTCGGGTCGAATCTAAAACAGACCGGGTGCCATTCAGGTCAACTCGAACCTGACCCGTTTTTACAAACGGGTTGGTTTTTCGGACCCGAACCTGACCAGCTTCGGATCCGAGTCAACCCAAATGATCCCGGGCCGACCAAAAATTGTTGATTTTAGGATCATAAAATGGGTCAATCTCCGATTTTGGGGGTAAAAAACGGGTCAATCTCCTAGTGAATAATATTGATATTAGCAAAAAAATATTATTGGCAGAACTTCGAGTACCTTTACGATGTGAACAATGAAACTGGAGGAGCATATGTCCCTGCACAGATATTATATGATGCTTTTCATGGCAGATACCATAACTCTATTGGCGCTATAATTTTTCTAGTTGTTATATGGGGTTCATTCTTCTTTGGTGGTCTCTCTAGCACTACAAGTGCAGCTAGGGTGGTAAGCACTTATCTAACCTCTTTTAACAATAATTTTTTTGTTAGTTTGGGCTTTCTTTTTTCTATTTTTTCGACTAGAAATAGAAAAAATTATGCAATGTAATTTTTTCTTGTATCAAAATAATAATTTTTTAATCCAAATTTCCAAAACATGTCCAATTTTTCCACCTAACTTACATGCATCTGCTTTACTGCATTTTATGCTGATCTAGAACAGGTTTAAAAAATATAAAGAAAAGCCAATTCTGTCTTGCAGGTTATTAATTGCATGATGATTTTGTACCTTTATGGTTCATTTGGAATAGCTTTCTTTAGGGATGTCAATATTTAACCTGACCCGAACCCGACCCGAAAATTTCGAGTTCTGGTCAACCTGACCCCGTCAGGTTCAGGTTAGGAATTTCGACCCGCTTGTAAAACTGGGTTAGGTTCGGGCTGATCTAGAAACCCGAAATCAACCCAGTTTGATCCGTGTTTAATTAATTTAGGAGTGTTTTAAAATATTATAATGAAATAAGTAAATGATATTTCCAAAAAATAATAAACCATATTGCCCAAATTGAATTAAGCTCGTTTTTTTTTTTAAATTGATTGAAGTAAATCTTACCTTAATTTGATTTAGTTTTAAATAAATTGAATTAAATAAAAAATTAATAAAACATATCTAAAGTGGGTCGGGTTCGGGTTGACCTAGACCCGAAGTGGGTTGGGTTTGCGTCCAAAAAACTGGCTGGTTTGCAAAATGGGTCGGGTTCGGGTTGGGTTGAACCGTGCAGGGTAAGTTCCGGGTTAGACCCAAACTCGACCCATGACTCGATTTTGACAGCACTAGCTTTCTTACTGCTTTATGAAACAGCTTTTTAATACAATATTTTCAAATTAAAAAAAAATTATACTAAAAAACTGCTTCATAAACCAATAAGAAAGTTATACCAAATGAAGCCTAAAAATAAATCTCCTTATGTTATTACACAATAAACTTCTATCATTACCATACTTTCATCCAATTTATCATTTCATGCTTTTGCAGGTATACGCATTATCTAGGGACGATGGCTTTCCCTTCTCATCAATTTGGCGTAAAATTCATCCAAAACATAAAGTTCCAGCCAACGCAGTCTGGTTATGCGCAACTATCTGCATAATTATGGGGCTTCCTATCATCAAAGTTAACGTTGTATTCACAGCTATTATATCTATATGCACAATTGGTTGGGTGGGTAGCTATGGAGTTCCCATATTCGCAAGATTGGTCATGGCTGAAAAGAACTTCAAAGCTGGTCCTTTCTATCTGGGCAAGGCAAGCAAGCCTGTGTGCTTTGTGGCCTTCTTATGGATTTGCTACACTTGTTCTGTTTTCCTGCTTCCCAATTTGTATCCCATAGAGTGGAAAAACTTCAACTATGCTCCTGTAGCTTTGGGTGTCTGCCTCACTGTTATAATGTTGTGGTGGATATTGGATGCAAGGAAATGGTTCAAAGGGCCTGTTAGAAATATTGGTTCTGATCAAAATGGAAAAGTTTAATCTTAATATAGATATGAAGGAAATAATGATCTTCCTTTTTTTTTTTTTTTTGTAACTTTCTTACCATGACTGATTGGAGTTGCAAATTGGCATTCCAAAGGATTTTATGATAAGAGTTTGAATGAGCAAAAGTTAGTGAAATAGTTTTTGTCAATCTGCAATGTAAATGCATGTGTGATGTGTTTATATCTTTTAAAATATAGTAATTCATCTTCAAACGAACTCCATTTCTTCTCCTTTTTCGTGCGCTGCTTCATCTAGCTCCAAAAGAACCGTCTTTTTCCTCTTTCGCGCGTTTCTTCCACAAATCCCGTAAGCCAATTTTTGCGGCGTTGTTCACTTTTCACATCCGGAGATTAGCAGACAATTTTGCGTTCGATTGAATCGTTTTACGGACGGCATACACTTGTTTACGGTTAGGTTGCGGATGGTCTTAAGGTGAGCTTCTTATTTTTTATTATTATTTTTTTTAATTTATGCTTTACAGACTTATAAAATATTTTTTATTTATTTAGTATAATAGCACGGTAAAAAGGGATCGAAATAGAAGGTTGTTGTTAACTCAATAAAGTTTCCCCGCTATTCTCTTTCCTTCAATTAGGGCTGCAAATGAACCGAGCCGAGCCGAGTATGTGAGTGTTCTGTTTGTGTTCATTTAATATCAGCTTGTTCAAGTTTGGTTCATGTTTGTTCGAGCTTTATTGTTTGTGTTCGGCGGTAGAGAAATATATAGTTTAACGTCTTAGCGTTGTACGAAGATCCAGCACACGATCAGATAAGTGAGAGGATGTAGCATTCATAAGTGACACCAGAGTTTTTACGTGGAAAACCCCTGTAAAAGGGGGAAAAACCACGGGGCCTGGCCCAGTTTGAATGAATCCACTAGTATTTGTAGTCGATTACAAATGAGGCCCTTCCTTAGGAGAAGGCCTTCGATTGATGTTGCAAATGTACATCATATAGATTGCATTACATGGTAAGAGTTACATATACAGGTTTGTTTGGCCTGAAGGACCGTAGTCGGCAGGAGACCGTAGTCGGCAGGAGACCGTAGTCGGCCGGAGACCGTAGTCGGCAGGAGACCGTAGTCGGCCGGAGATCGTAGTCGGCAGGAGACCGTAGTCGGCAGGAGACCTTAGTCGGCCGGAGACCGTAGTCGGATGGAGACCGTAGTCGGCCGGAGACCGTAGTCGGCCGGAGACCGTAGTCGGCAGGAGACCTTAGTCGGCCGGAGACCGTAGTCGGCCGGAGACCGTAGTCGGCCGGAGACCGTAGTCGGCAGGAGACCTTAGTCGGCCGGAGACCGTAGTCGGCCGGAGACCGTAGTCGGCCGGAGACCGTAGTCGGCAGGAGACCGTAGTCGGCCGGAGACCGTAGTCGGCCGGAGACCTTAGTCGGCCGGAGACCGTAGTCGGCCGGAGACCGTAGTCGGCCGGAGACCGTAGTCGGCCGGAGACCGTAGTCGGCAGGAGACCTGTAATATCATAATCTGCTCCAGGATCGTCCAGGACGATCTGGATCGTCCTGGGACGATCAGTTGTAAGTTGTTCCAGAATTTGCCCAGATTGCTCCAGGTGCTGTTCTGCATGCATCGTCCAGGCCGATTGGAGACATCGGCCAGGCCGATCGGCACTGTAGAAAATATCGGCCAGACCACAGCCCTGAGTGGAGACCAGGCCGATCCATTTAGTCGGATCGTCCCGGAACGATGCTGCGATCGGCCGGGCCGATCTGAGTATGATTTAAGGGAAATCAGTCGTTTTGAAGAGAGAGAAAAATGATTTTAAAAATATCTGAATTACTGTTCTGAGGAGAGAGAAAAAAAAGCTTTTGGAAAAGTTGATTTCGGGAAGACGCGGAGCCGTTTTCGTCCGACGAGACTGTTCAGGATATTATTGAGCTCAAGGTAAGGCACATTCCGCCTTTCTCAATTTTCAGTTCCGTCGCGTTTGGCGGTATTTTCTGTCCGGATTTCGTTTCCGTTACGGTTTTTCGTCCGTATCTTTTGATTGGTTCAGTTTTTACCGCGTAAGTTTCTGTATATTGTTGACGTGCCGAGTGTGCACATTTTGGTTATTTTTCGAAGATTTTTGTCCGGGTATTTTTGATTCGGCGATGTTTTTCGTAGACTACAATTTTCTGTGAAATTGTAAATTCTCTGTGCAGTAGAATAAATGTTCTGGAATATGATTATCTATATTCTGTGCGAATTCGGTAAATTTTCTTTGCAGGAAATTTTGTGTAAATTCTGTATACTGCCGTTGTGCTGCCCGATTTTTGGGTAATTTCTGAATTATCCGGATTTCTTCTGAATTGAAATGCTATGTGTATAAGCTATAAAAAGGGAGTTATAAGGGGCCTGAATCCTATGAGATTCAGTTAGTGAAACGGGAAATCTGAAATGAGCTCAAATCTGAAATCTGATATCTGTTCTGTTCCGGATCCGATGAATTCTGTTCTGGTGCTATAAGCACATCTGTTTTGGTGCCGCGAGCACAAAGGGAGACATAAGGGGCCTGGATCCTATGAGATTCAGTCAGTGTCTGGGAAGGGAGGCATAAGGGGCCGGAATCCGTAGAGATTCCGTCAGTGTCAGGGCATTTAGCTATGAATGATATATGTATCTGTTTTGGTTTTCTGTATCTGTTCTGTACGAAATTGTGATTCTGATATGATATGATCTGCAAATTCTGTTATTATCTCTGTATAATTCTGACTTTGTTGATTTATTCTGTTCTGTGATCTGATCTGTACGACTCTGATTCTGATTTGATATCTGTCCGTATAAGTTCTGATTTTCGATTCTGTTCTGATTCGAGATCCGATTCTGTTCCAATTTCTGATCTGATTTATGTCTGATGAGTTTGGTTTTGGTTTCTGAGAATTTAGATTGGTGGTTTGTTGCTTTGCTGAGCTGTTGAGCTCACCCTTGCTTTCTGGTGGTTTTCAGGTTCTGGGAAAGGGAAGGAAGTCCAGGACTAGAGTTCAGAGTTCTGATTCGTATAGGTATACTTTTGATTTTTGTACAGTCATGGCTTTTCTGTTCTGTCTTTCTTTCTGTTGAAAGCCATGTACTGTTCTGTAGATGAGACATTTGAGGAAATGAAAAGATAGATGTTTTGTTCCGCTGTATTTGATGATTTATAGTAGCTCTGTTGTTCTGTGTTTTTGTGCCTGTTGAATTTAAGTATTTGGAAGATCAGTTCAGTAACCAAACTCCAAAGCCAGATCCTGGATAAGAAAGAGCTCCGTCGCGATCCGGCTCGGGCGGGATCCGTCCCCGTCGGGTCGGGTCGTGACAAGCTTTTTAAGTGGTATCAGAGCACTGGTTTTGGAAACTGGTTGGATTGTAACACAGAGCTCTAGGAAGTGATCAGTGAGTCTGTCTGGGGGTAGTTTTGGGTCGTTTAGCTTTTTATTGTGTTGTTTTTGTGTTGTTTTTGTGATAGTTTTCCGGATTTTCTGGATTTTTCTGTATGGATCAGCCAGACCCAGACATGACAGACGGTCAGAGTGCCGATCAGGCAGCACCAGTGGGGAGTACAGCCCCAGTGGTCGGTGCTGATACACTGTCTCAGTTTGCTTCGCTTGTTGCTCAGATGATGAGCGAGACTCAGAGCAGAGCTTCTACTGTTAGATCTGAGGACATTGATCGACACCTGCAGTTATTTTTGAGGTTGAAGCCTCCGAGATTTGAGGGCGCTGTTGAGCCCAGAACAGCCGAGGAGTGGCTGAGGAGGTTGGAAAAGATTTTTGATGGGATGCAGTGTCCTGCAGATAGGAAGGTTCCGTTAGCAGTTTTTCTGTTAGACGGAGAGGCTGAGCACTGGTGGGACGGCCAGCAGGCAGCCAGATTTCAGGGTAGACTGAACTCTTTGATCACTTGGGAAGAGTCCACTGAGGTATTCAGAGACTGGTTTGTTCCTCCTTCTGCACGACAGCAGATGCAGGAGAGTTTTCTGAGGCTTGTTCAGGGGAGCAAGACGGTGATGCAGTACGAGGCTGAGTTTACTGCATTAGCCAGGTACGCTCCGCAGCTGGTCAGCACTTCTGCTGAGAGATGCTACAGATTTCTGAGAGGATTACGAGACACTTTGAGGCAGCCTCTGATACCATTCAGGATCACCGATTTCTCTGAGCTTGTGGAGCGAGCTCGTCTGATTGAGAATGACATGACGACTACTCAGCAGCGGTGGACTGCGAGTAGGAAGAGATTTGGAGGTGAGACTTCTGGCAGTGGTTCCTCTGGGAAGAGGAGATTTGTTCCTGGATCTGGATCTGGAGATTCCAGAAGGAGCGGAGGATCGTCTGGTACTGTTACCAACACGACTAGTTCTGGATCTGTCAGTACGGCACCTGTGTGCCAGAGTTGTGGACGGCGACACCATGGCCAGTGCTACAGGATAGCTGGTCTTTATTTCAGATGTGGTCAGCCGGGACATAGGATTGCAGAATGTCCACAGACTGGATTTGATCGGCGTTCTGAGTACCGATCTGAGGGTTTTGTCAGACCTGCCGGTTCAGCAGGAAGACCGAGGACTGTTCCTCCTCGCCCTGAGGGATTTGCTGGTAGAGGTGGTAGTACTAGTTCGGGACCACGAAGACCACCTACGATTCAGAGGGAGCAGAGTAGTTCTATTGCTTCAGCTCCTATTCCAGTTCAGCCACAAGTTTACAGTTTGAGTCAGCAGGAGGCTCGCGATGCTCCGGATGTTGTGACAGGTACGATTTACATTTCTGATCAGCCCTGTCGTGTTTTGTTTGACTCTGGAGCGAGTCATTCTTTTCTGTCCGAGCACTGTTTTGAGATTTTACATTTGGATTCGATGGTTTTACCGGTTTCTTTGTCTGTGATTTTACCGGCTGGGAATCCATTGATTGCTCGACAGTTTTGTTTGTGTGAGATCGAGATTTCTGGCAAGAAATGGAAATCGAGTTTGATTCGATTACCGATTTCTTCGTATGATGTGATTTTGGGCATGGATTGGCTGAGTCTGTATGAGGCTCAGATTGACTGTCTGAAGAAGCAAGTGAGTTTGCTTGTGGCTGGAGAGAGAGTTGTATTTCAGGGATTACGAGGTGTTCTCTCCAGTCTGATTTCTGTGTTGGAAGTGAGCAGAATGTGGAAGAAAGGATGCCCAGTATTTTTGGCTTCGGTGCGGGATCTGAACCTGGAGGTTGGTTCTGTTTCTGAGATCCCAGTGGTACGGGAGTTTGTGGATGTTTTTCCTGAGGAGTTAGTTAGTTTACCTCCGGATAGAGATGTGGAGTTCTCTATCGATGTTTTTCCGGGTACAGCTCCTATATCAAAAGCTCCGTACAGGATGGCACCGAAAGAACTTTCAGAGTTGAAAGTTCAGCTTCAGGAGCTGGTTGACAGAGGTTTTGTGCGTCCTAGTGTTTCGCCCTGGGGAGCACCTGTTCTGTTTGTGAAGAAGAAGGACGGTACACTCCGTATGTGTGTGGATTACAGAGATTTGAACAAGGTCACAATCAAGAACAAGTATCCTTTGCCTCGGATTGATGACTTGTTTGATCAACTTTCCGGATCTTCGGTATTTTCGAAGATTGATTTGAGGTCCGGATATTATCAGGTGAAGGTAAAGGAATCTGATGTGGTGAAGACTGCTTTCAGTACTCGGTACGGGCACTACGAGTTTTTGGTTATGCCTTTTGGAGTAACCAATGCGCCTGCGATTTTCATGGATCTGATGAACCGAGTATTCAGGGAGTATTTGGATCAGTTTGTGATCTTCTTTATCGACGATATTCTGGTATATTCTGCATCTGAGGATGATCATGCCAGACATTTGAGGATTGTGTTGGAGACTTTGAGGAGGCATCAGCTGTATGCCAAGTTCTCCAAGTGTGAATTCTGGCTGAAGAGCATTTCTTTTCTGGGGCATGTGATTAGCGGAGAAGGCATTTCTGTAGATCCTCAGAAGATTCAGGCAGTTGCAGATTGGCCAAGGCCGACTACGATATTTGAGGTACGTAGTTTCTTGGGCATGGCCGGGTATTATAGGAAATTTGTGAAAGGATTTTCACAGATTTCGACTCCTCTGACGAGACTGACTCAGAAGTCAGTTCCTTTTGTTTGGACACCGGAGTGTGAATCTAGTTTTCAGAGATTGAAGGATTGTTTGACTTCAGCTCCAGTGTTAGCACTTCCGTCAGGTACGGAAGATTTTCAGGTGTTCAGTGATGCTTCACTGAAAGGACTGGGATGTGTCCTGATGCAGCATGGTCAGGTAATTGCTTATGCTTCGAGACAGTTGAAACCACATGAGAAGAATTACCCGACGCATGATCTGGAGTTAGCTGCTGTAGTTTTTGCTTTGAAGATTTGGCGTCATTACCTGTATGGCGTCAGATGTGAGATTTTTACTGATCATAAGAGCCTGAAGTATATTTTTACTCAGAAGGATCTGAATTTGAGACAGAGACGGTGGCTCGAGTTGATCAAAGACTATGATTTGACTATTCAGTATCAGCCTGGGAAGACGAATGTGGTAGCAGACGCTTTGAGCAGGAAATCTTCTGGATTGTCAGGTTTGCAGCTTACCTGTGATGACTTTCTGATTAGAGACATGGAGCGATTGCAGTTGGAGGTGATTTCCTCCAGTGAGTTGGAGTTGGCTCAGATGAGTATTCAGTCTTCTTTGGAAGCATGGATTCAAGAAGCCCAGAAGTCAGATTCTGAGTATTCGAAGTTGATTGCGCAGATTGGATCTGGTAAGACTCCTGAACTTCGAATTTCTGATTCTGGTGCTATTTTCTGTAAGAACAGATTGTGGGTACCTGTGTTTGGAGATTTGAGGCAGGAGATTCTGTACGAATCTCATCATTCAGGCTACACTGTTCATCCAGGCAGTGGTAAGATGTACGCTGATATGAAGCTTTTGTTCTGGTGACCTGGGATGAAGAAAGATGTGGCAGAGTTTGTGTCGAGATGCGAAGCCTGTCAGTTGGTGAAGGCAGAGCATCAGCGACCAGGTGAACTGTTGCAGTCGTTGCCTATCCCTGAGTGGAAATGGGAGGAGGTAACAATGGATTTTGCGATGAGTTTTCCTCGATCACGACAAGGACATGATGCTATTTGGGTAGTTGTAGATCGATTGACGAAGTCAGCCCATTTTCTTCCGATCAGACAGACGGATTCAGTTGAACGCTTGGCACAGATTTATGTGAAGGAGATAGTCAGATTGCACGGTGTGCCTCGCGTGATTGTTTCTGATCGAGATGGACGGTTTACTTCTAGACTTTGGAAAGGCATTCAGCAAGGCTTGGGTACGAAACTGCATTTCAGTACAGCCTTTCATCCTCAGACCGATGGACAGTCTGAGAGGACTATTCAGGTACTGGAAGATCTGTTGAGACTTTGTGTTCTGGACTTTAGCGGAAGCTGGGAAGATCATATTCCGTTGATTGAGTTTGCTTATAACAACAGTTTTCAGTCCAGTATCGGTATGGCACCGTACGAGGCTCTGTATGACAGGAAGTGCCGTACTCCTTTGACTCTGATGGAGGTCGGAGATAGACAGGCTTTGGGTGCCACTTTTGCTGATGAAACTGCTCATAAGATCAATTTGATAAGGGAAAGATTGAAAGCTGCTCAAGATCGACAACAAAAGTATTACAATCAGAAGCACAGATTTGTTGAGTTTCAGGTTGGTGACTTTGTGTATGTCAAAGTCAGCCCGATGAAAGGTGTGAGCAGATTTGGTCAGGTGAGCAAGCTTAGTCCAAGGTATGTTGGACCGTTTGAGATTTTGGAAAAAATTGGAAAATCTGCTTATCGCTTATTGCTTTCTAATTCTATGCCTGATGTGCATAATGTGTTTCATGTATCCACTCTGAGGAAGTGGGTATCCGACTCTGGGAAGAAGATATCTACTGATGAGGTTGAGATTCAGGAGAATCTGGCGTACAAGGAAGAGCCAGAATTGATTTTGGCGTACGACGTCCGGAAGTTAAGAAATAAAGAGATTCCGATGGTTAAAGTCCAGTGGAAGCACCGGACTGCACGAGAAGCAACTTGGGAAAAGGAGTCTGATATGAGACGGTCGTACCCGTACTTGTTTTGACTGAGTTTGGATTGGATAATGTCGAGGACGACATTTTTCTGAGTTGGGGAGATTGTAATATCACAATCTGCTCCAGGATCGTCCAGGACGATCTGGATCGTCCTGGGACGATCAGTTGTAAGTTGTTCCAGAATTTGCCCAGATTGCTCCAGGTGCTGTTCTGCATGCATCGTCCAGGCCGATTGGAGACATCGGCCAGGCCGATCGGCACTGTAGAAAATATTGGCCAGACCACAGCCCTGAGTGGAGACCAGGCCGATCCATTTGGTCGGATCGTCCCGGGACGATGCTGCGATCGGCCGGGCCGATCTGAGTATGATTTAAGGGAAATCAGTCGTTTTGAAGAGAGAGAAAAACGATTTTAAAAATATCTGAATTACTGTTCTGAGGAGAGAGAAAAAGAAGCTTTTGGAAAAGTTGATTTCGGGAAGACGCGGAGCCGTTTTCGTCCGACGAGACTGTTCAGGATATTGTTGAGATCAAGGTAAGGCACATTCCGCCTTTCTCAATTTTCAGTTCCGTCGCGTTTGGCGGTATTTTCTGTCCGGATTTCGTTTCCGTTACGGTTTTTCGTCCGTATCTTTTGATTGGTTCAGTTTTTACCGCGTAAGTTTCTGTATATTGTTGACGTGCCGAGTGTGCACATTTTGGTTATTTTCCGAAGATTTTTGTCCGGGTATTTTTGATTCGGCGATGTTTTTCGTAGACTACAATTTTCTGTGAAATTGTAAATTCTCTGTGCAGTAGAATAAATGTTCTGGAATATGATTATCTATATTCTGTGCGAATTCGGTAAATTTTCTTTGCAGGAAATTTTGTGTAAATTCTGTATACTGCCGTTGTGCTGACCGATTTTTGGGTAATTTCTGAATTGTCCGGATTTCTTCTGAATTGAAATGCTATATGTATAAGCTATAAAAAGGGAGTTATAAGGGGCCTGAATCCTATGAGATTCAGTTAGTGAAACGGGAAATCTGAAATGAGCTCAAATCTGAAATCTGATATCTGTTCTGTTCCGGATCCGATGAATTCTGTTCTGGTGCTATAAGCACATCTGTTTTGGTGCCGTGAGCACAAAGGGAGACATAAGGGGCCTGGATCCTATGAGATTCAGTCAGTGTCTGGGAAGGGAGGCATAAGGGGCCGGAATCCGTAGAGATTCCGTCAGTGTCAGGGCATTTAGCTATGAATGATATATGTATCTGTTTTGGTTTTCTGTATCTGTTATGTACGAAATTGTGATTCTGATATGATATAATCTGCAAATTCTGTTCTGATCTCTGTATAATTCTGACTTTGTTGATTTATTCTGTTCTGTGATCTGATCTGTACGACTCTGATTCTGATTTGATATCTGTCCGTATAAGTTCTGATTTTCGATTCTGTTCTGATTCGAGATCCGATTCTGTTCCAATTTCTGATCTGATTTATGTCTGATGAGTTTGGTTTTGATTTCTGAGAATTTAGATTGGTGGTTTGTTGCTTTGCTGAGCTGTTGAGCTCACCCTTGCTTTCTGGTGGTTTTCAGGTTCTGGAAAAGGGAAGGAAGTCCAGGACTAGAGTTCAGAGTTCTGATTCGTATAGGTATACTTTTGATTTTTGTACAGTCATGGCTTTTCTGTTCTGTCTTTCTTTCTGTTGAAAGCCATGTACTGTTCTGTAGATGAGACATTTGAGGAAATGAAAAGATAGATGTTTTGTTCCGCTATATTTGATGATTTATAGTAGCTCTGTTGTTCTGTGTTTTTGTGCATGTTGAATTTAAGTATTTGGAAGATCAGTTCAGTAACCAAACTCCAAAGCCAGATCCTGGATAAGAAAGAGCTCCGTCGCGATCCGGCTCGGACGGGATCCGTCCCCGTCGGGTCGGGTCGTGACAAGACCTTAGTCGGCAGGAGACCTTAGTCGGCCGGAGACCGTAGTCGGCCGGAGACCGTAGTCGGCCGGAGACCGTAGTCGGCAGGAGACCGTAGTCGGCCGGAGACCGTAGTCGGGTGATGGAGGTCGGACGGACCGTATTAGGCGACAGTGGTCAGAAGGACCGTAGGCGGTAGGAGATAAGGAGTCAGGTATTAGTCCCAGTGTCACTTGGAAGATTGGATGTTGATGGTCTGGCCTTGAGTAGGACGTCGGGTCTTAAGCAGGACGTCAGGTCTTCAGCAGGACGTCGGGTCTTCAGTAGGACGTCGGGACTTAACGTCGGGCCTTGAACAAGACGTCGAATCTTTTGCAGGACGTAAGGATTGAGTGTCGGGCCTTGAATGAGACGTCGGGTCTTTGGCAGGACGTAGGGACTGAGTGTCGGGCCTTGAACAAGACGTTGGGTCTTTGGCAGGACGCAGGGGATGAACGTCGGGCCTTAAGGTGGTGGTCCGGCGAGGTTTTGTGGTGGTCTGGCGAGGTTCCTGCGGTGGTTCGGCGGTGGTCCGACGAGATTCCTGCGGTGGTCCGGCGGTGGTCCGGCGATATTCTGCGGTGGTCCGGCGGTGGTCCGGCGGCTGTCGAGGAGGAACTCCTTCCTTCTCTTCTCTTCTTCTCTCTCTTGCTTCGCCCCCTCTTATGAGAAATGAGGGCTCTATTTATAGATTTTCTGGAGTGGCATGGCCCGTAAATAGGCATGAGATCAGGGGCGAATAGGGAGTGGTCCAATGGACGGCCGATATTGAATCCTACGATCATGCACCGTTCATTGGACATTTGAAGGCCTTAGTGATGTCGGAATTTTGTGATCTTGGGCTCGTTAGATTTGTCTCGTCGAGCCCTTCGATTCGAGTATAAACTCGTCAAAATCGGAGTCCGTTTGGTAACTCAAATTGCGGATTGAACCTTCCAACAGCACTTTGGATCCATGATTTGGACCCATTTGGGCTCGGATTGGGTTGATCTTGGTGTCGTTGAGTTCGTATTTCCGAGACGCTCAGTTCGACTATAAGCTTGCTGAAATCGGAGTTGGGGTGCTCTCGGAATTAATTTTTGAAGTTTCCAACTAGCTTTCGCCTCGAGATTCGTGCCCGATCAAGCTAATTTTGTGATGCCGTATCAGTTGCCCCCCTATTTTCGGACGTCGAAGCTCCATGAGTCCGAAAATACTTATTCCGAAATTTTACACTGACCGAATCGCAAAAAATTGCTTTCCAAAAATTAATGGCTTGCTCGAACTTGATCCTAGAGGTCCCGTTGAGCTTCAAAAGTGTCGAAATCGAGTCTGGAACGTCGAAAAACGTATCCAGGGACCCCAAAAACGTCCGAATCGGACTGTCCGCGCCAAAAATCGGGCCCGGACATGCGTTGGCGGCCGAACCGGCCGGCCGGCCGGCCGCCTGCCGCCGCACGCCGGCGGCGGCCCGCGCGCCGCGCGCGAAACGGCGCGACCCGCGCGGTCTTGAGCGGTTAGCCGCGCGGTTACAGTAAATTCAATATTTTTTTTTTCAAGTGGGGCCCACCTGGATTTAAAAAATCCGAAAAAATTCCAAAAAATTCCGAAAAAATTCTGAAAAATTCAGAAAAATGTGGGAAATTCGAAAATGCTGGAAAAATCTAGAAACTTTCCCTCTTCTCTCCAAAAACCTATAAATAGACCCCTGAGGCCTTTAGAAAAATTGTCCTTCTCCTTTTCTTCTCCTCTTCTTCTTCTCCTTTCTTCTCTTCTCCCTCTGTCCTTTCTATTGAGGCCTTCCCTCGATTTTTCGAGGCCCCTCTCTTAGCAAGGAAGTCCGGAGATTTCCCCTTCTTCTCTTCTCCCCCTGTCCTTTCTATTGAGGCCTTCCCTCGATTTTTCGAGGCCCCTCTCTTGGCAAGGAAGTCCGGAGATTTCCCCTTCTTCTCTTCTCCCTCTGTCCTTTCTATTGAGGCCTTCCCTCGATTTTTCGAGGCCCCTCTCTTGGCAAGGAAGTCAGGAGATTTCCCCTCCTTCTCTTCTCCCACTGTCCTTTCTATTGAGGCCTTCCCTCGATTTTTCGAGGCCCCTCTCTTGGCAAGGAAGTCCGGAGATTTCCCCTTCTTCTCTTCTCCCCCTGTCCTTTCTATTGAGGCCTTCCCTCAATTTTTCGAGGCCCCTCTCTTGGCAAGGAAGTCTGGAGATTTGCCCTTCTTCTCTTCTTCCTCTGTCATTTCTATTGAGGCATTCCCTCGATTTTTCGAGGCCCCTCTCTTGGCAAGGAAGTTCGGAGATTTTCCCTTATCCCTCTTTTCTTCGAGAGATCTTGTGGAGTTCCGATGTTTGGTGGTTGGCAATGGAGGTCGGATAGACCGTTGTAAGGGGAGAGGTTGGAATGACGGGCAAACTTCCAGCATCGGGGAGAAGTATGATGACAGGCATGAATTCAACATTGGGTAGTCATACAGCGTCGGGTAGAAGACCGACGAAAGTCTATTAACTGGTAGAAGTCCGACATCCGGTAAAAGTACAAAGTCGGGTGGAGGTGCAGCGTCGGGTAGAAGACCGACAAAGATTCGTCGACGGGCAGAAGTCCGATGACGAGTAGAAGTCCGCTGACGAGTAGAAGTCCGACGACAGGGAGAAGTCCGACGTAATGTAGAAGTTCGGCCTCGGGCAGAAGACCGATGAAAGTTTGTCGACGTGCAGAAGTCCGACGACGAGTAGAAGTCCGCTGACGAGCAGAAGTTCGACGATAAGGAGAAGTCCGACGTTGAGTAGAAGTATGGCCTCGGGCAGAAGTCCGATGAAAGTTCATCGACGGGCAAAAGTTCGACGACGAGTAGATGTCTGCTGACGAGTAGAAGTTCGACGACAAGGTGAAGTCAGACGTCATGTAGAAGTACGGCCTCGGGCAGAAGTCCGATGAAAGTTCGTCGACGGGCAGAAGTCCGACGACGAGTAGAATTCCGCTGACGAGTAGAAGTTCGACGACAAGGTGAAGTCCGACGTCGTGTAGAAGTACGACCTCGGGCAGAATTCCGATGAAAGTTCGTTGACGGGCAGAAGTATGACGACGAGTAGAAGTCCGACGACAGGGAGAAGTCCGACGTCGTGTAGAAGTACGTCCTGGGGCAGAACACCGATGAAAGTTCGTCGACGGGCAGAAGTCCGACGATGAGTAGAAGTCCGCTGACGAGCAGAAGTTCGACGACAAGGAGAAGTCCAACGTCGCGTAGAAGTACGGCCTTGGGCAGAAGACTGATGAAAGTTCATCGACGGGCAGAAGTCCGACGACGAGTAGAAGTCCGCTGACGAGTAGAAGTTCGACGACAAGGAGAAGTCTGATGTCGGGTAGAAATCCGACGACAGGCAGAAGTCCGTTGACCAGCAGAAGTCCGATGTCGAGTAGAAGTCTGCTGACGAGCAGAAGTCTGACGTCGGGTATTAGTCCGATAACAGGAAGAATTTCGGCGTTGTGTATTAGTCCGTAGAAAGTCCTGCAAGGCAAAAGTTTAGCGTAGGAGGAAATTCAAAATTGGGAATAATTTTAACATTATGGAGAAGTTAGATAGAAGTCTATTGACGACATTATAGTGACGTTAACCAAGGATGTGAGACTTTTCCGAGGTTGTAAGTCGGAGCTGCTCGACGACGTTAAACTGTGTGGAAGAGGTCGGGAGAATCCACTAAGGATGTGAGACCTTTCCGAGGTTGTATGCCGGATCCCTGCTTGACGACGTTAACTTGTGTAGAAGAGGTCGGGAGAATCCACTAAGGATGTGAGACCTTTCCGAGGTTGTATGCCGGAGCCCTGCTCGACGACGTTAACCTGTGTGGAAGAGGTCGGGAGAATCCACTAAGGATGTGAGACCTTTTCGAGGTTGTATGCCGGAGCCCTGCTCGACGACGTTAACCTGTGTAGAAGAGGTCGGGAGAATCCACTAAGGATGTGAGACCTTTCCGAGGTTGTATGCCGGAGCCCTGCTCGACGACGTTAACCTGTGTGGAAGAGGTCGGGAGAATCCACTAAGGATGTGAGACCTTTCCGAGGTTGTATATCGGAGCCTTTACTCGACGACGTTAACCTGTGTGGAAGAGGCTGGGAGAATCCACTAAGGATGTGAGACCTTTCCAAGGTTGTATGTCAGAGCCTTTGCTCGACGACGTTAACCTGTGTGGAAGAGGTCGAGAGAATCCACCAAGGATTAAAGACCTATCCGAGGTTGTATGCCGGAGCCCTGCTCGACGACGTTAACCTGTGTGGAAGAGGTCGGGAGAATCCACCAAGGATGTAAGACCTATCCGAGGTTGTATGCCGGAGCCCTGCTCGACGACGTTAACCTGTGTGGAAGAGGTCGGGAGAATCCACCAAGGATGTAGGACCTTTCCGAGGTTGTATGTCGGAGCCTTTGCTCGACGACGTTAACCTGTGTGGAAGAGGTCGAGAGAATCCACCAAGGATGTGAGACCTTTCCGAGGTTGTATGTCGGAGCCTTTGCTCGACGACGTTAACCTGTGTGGAAGAGGTCGAATCGAATCCCCCTAGGATTGATTTTGCTTTGATTGGGAGGGGGAGAACGATGCGTATATCCCGAATCAAAAGTGAAGAAGGTCTATCTTTAGACCGTTACTGCCTTTTTTGAGATCGATGTTAAGACCTTGCCCAAGGAGTGGAAGTCCAACAAGGGACTGTATAAAGCTTGCAATTGATTTGAAGTATCCTTGCATTTGCTCAGATATTCCTGAAATATCAACTTGATGTTGAAGGTATTGGAGGATCTATTTGACCATTGTTTGAGTCAAAGTTGCCCCCCCAGTCTGCATCTGCTTCTTATGATACTGATGCTATGTGTGATATTTTGAGATTGTAGCAAAAGTTGCCCCCCCCAGTTGGGAAGCACGTTCCCACAGACGGCGCCAAACTGTTGCGTCCTGGAATATTCGCGGCGGTAGAGAAATATATAGTTTAACGTCTTAGCGTTGTACGAAGATCCAGCACATGATCAGATAAGTGAGAGGATGTAGCATTCATAAGTGACACCAGAGTTTTTACGTGGAAAACCCCTGAAAAAGGGGGAAAAACCACGGGGCCTGGCCCAGTTTGAATGAATCCACTAGTATTTGTAGTCGATTACAAATGAGGCCCTTCCTTAGGAGAAGGCCTTCGATTGATGTAGCAAATGTACATCATATAGATTGCATTACATGGTAAGAGTTACATATACAGGTTTGTTTGGCCTGAAGGACCGTAGTCGGCAAGAGACCGTAGTCGGCAGGAGACCGTAGTCGGCCGGAGACCGTAGTCGGCAGGAGACCGTAGTCGGCCGGAGATCGTAGTCGGCAGGAGACCGTAGTCGGCAGGAGACCTTAGTCGGCCGGAGACCGTAGTCGGCAGGAGACCGTAGTCGGCCGGAGACCGTAGTCGGCCGGAGACCGTAGTCGGCAGGAGACCGTAGTCGGCCGGAGACCGTAGTCGGCCGGAGACCGTAGTCGGCCGGAGACCGTAGTCGGCAGGAGACCTTAGTCGGCCGGAGACCGTAGTCGGCCGGAGACCGTAGTCGGCCGGAGACCGTAGTCGGCCGGAGACCGTAGTCGGCCGGAGACCGTAGTCGGCAGGAGACCGTAGTCGGCAGGAGACCTTAATCGGCCGGAGACCGTAGTCGGCCGGAGACCGTAGTCGGCCGGAGACCGTAGTCGGCCGGAGACCATAGTCGGCAGGAGACCGTAGTCAGCAGGAGACCTTAGTCGGCCGGAGACCGTAGTCGGACGGAGACCGTAGTCGGGTGATGGAGGTCGGACGGACCGTATTAGGCAACAGTGGTCAGAAGGACCGTAGGCGGTAGGAGATAAGGAGTCAGGTGTTAGTCCCAGTGTCACTTGGAAGATCGGATGTTGATGGTCTGGCCTTGAGTAGGACGTCGGGTCTTAAGCAGGACGTCAGGTCTTCAGCAGGACGTCGGGTCTTCAGTAGGACGTCGGGACTTAACGTCGGGCCTTGAACAAGACGTCGAATCTTTGGCAGGACGTAAGGATTGAGTGTCGGGCCTTGAATGAGACGTCGGGTCTTTGGCAGGACGTAGGGACTGAGTGTCGGGCCTTGAACAAGACGTCGGGTCTTTGGCAGGACGCAGGGGATGAACGTCGGGCCTTAAGGTGGTGGTCCGGCGAGGTTTTGTGGTGGTCCGGCGAGGTTCCTGCGGTGGTTCGGCGGTGGTCCGACGAGATTCCTGCGGTGGTCCGGCGGTGGTCCGGCGATATTCTGCGGTGGTCCGGTGGTGGTCCGGCGGCTGTCGAGGAGGAACTCCTTCCTTCTCTTCTCTTCTTCTCTCTCTTGCTTCGCCCCCTCTTATGAGAAATGAGGGCTCTATTTATAGATTTTCTGGAGTGGCATGGCCCGTAAATAGGCATGAGATCAGGGGCGAATAGGGAGTGGTCCAATGGACGGCCCATATTGAATCCTACGATCATGCACCGTTCATTGGACATTTGAAGGCCTTAGTGATGTCGGAATTTTGTGATCTTGGGCTCGTTGGATTTTTCTCGTCGAGCCCTTCGATTCGAGTATAAGCTCGTCAAAATCGGAGTCCGTTTGGTAACTCAAATTGCGGTTTGAACCTTCCAACAGCACTTTGGATCCATGATTTGGACCCATTTGGGCTCGGATTGGGTTGATCTTGGTGTCGTTGAGTTCGTATTTCCGAGACGCTCAGTTCGACTATAAGCTTGCTGAAATCAGAGTTGGGGTGCTCTCGGAATTAATTTTTGAAGTTTCCAACTAGCTTTCGCCTCGAGATTCGTGCCCGATCAAGCTAATTTTGTGATGCCGTATCAGTGTTCATGTTCGGTTCAATTAAATTAACGAGTGTTCATGTTCGGTTCATGTTCAGTTCATGTTCGTTCGTTTAGTGCTTATCGAGCTTGTTCGCAAACATATTTAACAAATTTTTTTTAACTATCAAATAAATACGTTCATGAACATATCTATGAACAAACACATTTATAATAAAAACAATTATCTATGTAACAAAGACAATGATTATTTATATTTATTAATTTTATAGTCAAATATTAATTATTTATATCTAGCTTATTCACGAGTTCAAAATCGAACACGAATCAAGCTTTTATCGAGCTTCTTATCAAGCTTAATGTCGAGCTTGTTCACGAACTTCAAATGATGTTTTTCGCGAACATAAATGAGCCAAACGCATTAGTGTTCAAGTTTGTTTATTTAAGAATCGAGTATTTAAAATATTGTTCAAGTTTGTTTGTTTAGCTAATTAAACGATCACAAACGAGCTTTAATCGAACCGAACAACGAGTAGCTTGTCGAACGTTTGGTTCGCTTGCAGCCCTACCTTCAATCCCTCCTCCCATGGAATCATACCATTTGAATAGTTCAGCTCTCTCATCTCTCCCCTATCTCGATCTCACCTAATGGCGATGAAGCCCTCTCCTCGTCTCTTTGCAAATCAAGGCACAATCGAACACTATGGAGAAATAAGCAATACAATTATATTAGTGACATAAGAAATACAACCTGACAAGCCAAGCAAGACAAAGACGCGCGGTGGTGATGGTGGCGGGGGACCGATTGTTAGGAAATGCCGCCACCGGAGGGAGAGGCAGGGATCTTTACATCTGGTTCATTACCTTCTTTTTCTTTATGATAATCCTCTCCGGTGGCATTTTTTTCGTCATATATAACCCAACCGGATACCGACGAATGGCCCTAATTGCCATTCATTCGATCTATTGGATCTTAACCTGCTTGTACCGCACCGTCATGTCATACTACAAGCACCGCCGATGGCAACGGTGGCAGCTCCGGCGGACTCCCAGGTATATTCGCTGGTAGGAGAGAGGCGGGTGAGGTTCAACGCCACCGCAGTGATTGGAAGAAAAATAAGAGAGGAGAGGAAGAGAACTAAGAGTTCTCTTGCCAACAAGTTCATCCTCAACCACCACCCGACCACTGAATGTTGCCGGACTTACACCCGGCCATTGATTGTCTTCGGGCTTCCGCCAGGCCACCAACTATTTATGGATTTACGCCTGGCCAGTGGCCACCAACCATCGTCGGACTTTCTCCATACTTCCACCCGCCAACTATTACCAGATTTACGCCCGACAATCGGCCATTGCTAGACTTCTGCTTGATCACCAATTATTTTAAGACTTATGCACGACCACTTATTATCGTCGGATTTTCTCCAGACATTCGTTGTCTAATTATGGTCTTTATGACCTCCATTGCCCACCGAATATGGTCCTTCCAACCAAGGTTTAAAATTGCGTAAATAAGCCTCGAGGCGGTTTTCGTCAGTGAGGCGAGGCGTAATCCTCGAGGCGGTCTGAGGCGTAAGCCTCACGAACGCAGAATTACGTAAATGAGAATTTAAGGGTTTTAGCATGTAAATAATAGTAAGATTCAATCATACAATAAAAACATCTAAATGATAAGTGGAATTAGTGGAAATAAAAAAAAAAGATGCAATAAAAGCATGTTCTAAAGCCCAAAACCACAAAATTATAGTCTATCAGAACAGGATGAAGGGAAAAAATGCTTCACTTTAAGTAGGTGGGAGTCAAGGGTGCAAACGAGTCAGAGTCGAGTCGAGTCGAGTATCTGGCTTATCAAGTCTGGCTCGTTTAACCCTCAATGAACTCGAACTCGAGCTCGATTAATAAGCTCGAGCTCAACTCGTTTAAAAATACAGAGCATGTACCGCTCGGTACCGAGCGGTACTGGCTCGGTACCGAGTAGTACTGGAAGTTTAAAAAGTGGTCGAACAGCTTATACTGATTGGTGCGGTGAATTTTAACCCACCGTGGGACCGGGTTGATGAGGCGTACGCCTCACCTATAATTACGCAAATGCGCCTTAGAGGCGCGCTGTCAAGAGGAAAATTGCATAAGTCTCGAGGCGTATTTGAGGCAAATTGCGTAGAGGCACGCCTCTTGTTGCACAATTTTAAACAGAGCTTCCAACCTTTGTTGCTAGAATATGGTCTTTCTGACCTCTGTCGCCCGCCGACTATGATCCGTTTGCTCTCCGTTACCAGACTACATTCTTTTCGATCTCTGTCACCCCTTTTCGACCTCTGTTGCCCGTCGATTACGGTCCTTCTGCCTTCTGTAGCCAGATTACAGTATTTCCAGCCTCAATCGTCCGTCGACTATGGTCTTTCCAACTTTTGTTGCCAAACTATGGTCTTTTTAGCCTCCGTTGTTCGCCGACTGCGGTCCTTCCAACCTCAATCGCCAGATTACAGTCTTTCCAGCCTCAATCGTCCGTCGACTATGGTCTTTCCAACTTTTGTTGCCAAACTATGGTCTTTTTAGCCTCCGTTGTTCGCCGACTGCGGTCCTTCCAACCTCAATCGCCAGATATGATCCTGTTGACCTTTGTTGCTACTGATTACGATCATTCCGACCTCCTTCACCCTTCACCAAGCGATTATGATCCTTATGACCTCTATCGTCTGATAACAGTCTGTCTAACCTTCATTGCATGCCGACTTTGGTCCTTCCAAGCTCCGTTGTCTAATAATGATCTTTCTGACCTTCGTCGTCCGCCAACTATGATCCTTCTGACCGCTGTCACCCGAATACGGACTTTCTGATCTATGTCGCTAGCCGACGATGGTTAAGTCTACCAAACAAACATGTCAATATTGATTCTTCCAATTTTCACCATGTAATACACTGTATATGATGCATATTTGCTACATCAAGATAAGACATTCCCCCTGAGGAAAGACCTAATTTGTAATCAACTACAAACACTAGTGGATTCGTTAAAATTGGGTCAGGCCCAATAATTTTTCCTCATTTTCAAGGGTTTTCATATAAAAACTCTGATGTCTCTTATGAACACTACACCCTTCTCTTTTGTCTAATTGTGTGTTTGATCTTCATATAAAATTAAGACGTTAAACTTTATATTTCTCTATTGCCGTGAATATTCTTGAACGCAACAATAATACTTACCTTAAACATTAGAATTCTTATATTTGTGTTTATCAGGATCAAATCATTAGGCCTTTGATGAAATCTAAATTAAGATTTTTATTAAGAATTTGATATTTCGATAGGAATTTGACCAATAGCAATAGAAGAATAACATTTTATAAATAGAAAATATATGAATTTAAAAAAAAATCTCAAATTTTTTTTTTCCATTGTTCAAGATGTAGATTGTACAACCAAATATTTAGAAAACTAGTTTCAAGCCAAGTCATCCCGATTCAAGATGATTCAACTCAACTTCTCGGTCTCAGCTCAAAAGGAAATCATCATTATACCACATTTATAATTTTTTTTATTTTATATATATTCATATATGTAGTTTTTAATATGGGTGTCAATTCGGGTCAACAGGTCGGGTTCAGATTGAACCCGGAACTGACCCAGCACTATTTGGGTCAACCCGAACCCGGAACTGATCCAACACTATTCGGGTAAACCCGAACCCGACCCGTTTTAAAAACGAGTCAAGTTTTCGGAATCGAACCCGACCCGGTTCTGGTCCGGGTCAACCCGACCCGACACGAATGACCCGGGGTTGACCCAAAATTGCTAGTTTTCGGATAAAAAATAGGGTCAATCTTTGATTTTCGGGTCAAAAATGGATCGATCTCGGATTTTCGGGTCAAATATTAGTTTTCGTGTCAATTTCGGGTCATTTTCAGGTTGCTAGGTCAACCCGAATCCGGCTTGATTTTTAAAACAGGTTGATTTGTTGAACCCTAACCAGGCCCATTTCAGGTATGGGTCGACCCGAACCCGAATTTTTCTGGGTCGAATTCGGGTCGTGTCAAAAATTGACACCCCTAATTTGTAACCCAACTCCATAAATAAGGGTGTTAAGGGATGAGCTCAAGCTACACAATTTTTTTATATTCAAACTCATTTTAAAGAAATCTAAGAGCTTCTCATTATGGAATCATTCTCTCCCTATCTCGCTACTCTTTTTTCAGTTAGTATTAACAATATGATTTAAAGTGATTAAAGTATAATATTTTATCTGACAATGAAACTCATTTTACATAAACAAATAAAATTATTATATCCAAACATTTAAAAGATATTTATAAAATTCAAAATCTATTTTTTTTTAATTACATTCACCCAACCAAAATGACAATACTATTAAATTCATATCAATTGAGCCCTAAATTTTTATTCTGTATCATTATATTGTCTTATATCAAAAGTAAAAGGTGAAATTTTAAGGAGCACAATCATTAACATAAATTAGTAAAAGTTTTGAATAAATACAATTTAGACAGAAGCAAACTTACAATTTCGATTATCGTAAATAATATAATGCACTGTATTCTGAATGTGCTAAACATTTTGATGCATTATATTGAATGCACCAAAATATTTGGTGCATTCTATTCTTAATCATTTTCATCCAAATATTTGAAGCATTCAATAGAATGCACTAAAATGTTTGGAGCATTCAGAATGCACCAAACGTTTTGCTACATTCTATTGAATACGCCAAATTAAATGATAATTTTGATCCTATTTAAATTTTATTCATTCTATATTCATTCTACTAATTTATATTAATGTGCTCCTTAAAATTTCACCAAAAGTAAAATAACATAAAGCTCAATATTATAAAACAAATTATAATGAAAAGTAACATAAATCTCAATAATGAAAAATCGAATGATATAATAAAAAAAAGATCATCATATGGACAAAGCCAAAGGCACCTCTCTTTCATGCGACCCCAGGGAAGAATCGCTCGCTGCCTCCGCCGTGCCATTCACCGCATCGCCGACATCCTGCGTTCCGATCACCGTTGTCTCGCCGAACCTCACCCGCCTCCCTTCTCCTGGTGAACACACCTGCGACTCCACCGGAGCCGCCACCGCTTCTGTCGGCGGTGACTTGTAGCAGGGCATGATGGTGCGGTACAAGCAGGTCAAGATCCAAAATATCCAGGGAATGGCGATTAGGGCCATTCCGACGATGGGAAACCAGCCGGTCTCGTCCGTCTCCGGCTGGGTTATGTAGAGGACAAGGAAGATGCCACCGGAGAGGATTAACAGAAAGAAAAAGCAGGTAATGAACCAGATGCAAAGATCCTCTGCCTTTCCCTCCGGTGGCGGCATTTCCTAGCGATCGGCCCCGCGCCACCGTCACCACGGCGCGTCTTTATCTTGCTTGGCTTATCAGGTCTTAGTTCTTAAGTCACTAATATAACTGTATTGCTTATTTCTCCATGGTGTTCATCTTCTTACTCGATGTGCTTTGATTTGCGAAGGAACGAGGAGAGGGCTTCGTCGCCGGTAGGTGAGATGGAGATGGGGAAGGATGAGAGAGCTGAAATATTCAAATGGTATGATGCCATGGGAGGAGGGATTGAAGGACAGAGAAAAGCGGAGAAACGTCGGGGAGTTAACAACAGCATTCTGTTTCGATCTGTTTCTGCCTCGCTATTATGAGAAATGGTTTTTTTATAAATAAAATAAAGTTTAAAGGTTAGATTTGCAAATAAATAAATATTATTTTATATGTCTGTAAAGCATAATTTTTTTTTTGAAGAAGCTTTTATTACTAAACTAGCTAAGAGGTCTTGAATTTAAAGCTACATTGCTAATCTCAAGCTTTATTTGGTACGTCTTTATTTCTATTTCTTAAAGCAGTTTTTTAATGCAAAAAAATAATTTTTTTTCTACTAAAAAGCTGCTTTAAGAAGCAATAAGAAAGCCGTCCTAAACAAAGCCTCAATTCAACATTTTATTTCATTTATATTCTTTGTTACACTGTCGGTCCATAAAGCGGCACACCGCAGTGAAATGTAATAAAAATATTGACTTTAATTATTCAAATAAGTTTTAAAGGATAAGGTCACGTAGCTCATTTTGATCTATTGGTTGAGACTAGAGGTGCAAACGAGTCAAGCCGACTCGCGAGCTGACTCGGGCTCAACTCATTAACGAGCTCGCGAGTCGAACTTATCGAGTATCGAGCTCGAACTACCTTTGGCTCGAGCTCGACTCGACTCGTTTGCACCCCTAGTTGAGACTTGAGAGTTTTGACTATATGATAATAGTACAATAACAAAGCAAAAATAATAACTATGTGTGTGATTACTTTACTAAAAATAAGGCTATGTTAATAATAAAATATGATTTTCATGAATAAATTTTTTAATATCCAATAAAAGTTATAGACATAAAGTATATATCACTGCTATAAAAACTAATTCAATATGTAGAAATATATGTAACTATAAATTAAATCAAAATTATCTATTATTTCATCATGAACATTAAAAATAATCTATGTGGATATGCATAGCAAATTTTTAAGAATCTATTGAATGTCACATCCTACAGATGTATAAGAACTCAGTACAAATATTAAAAATAACGCCCTAATAAAAAAGCATATATATCACTTATTAAATAACAATTATTTATTATCGAACAATTCATATTAATTATCTTAATCAAATATCATTTTTTTTAATATTAGTGGCTTAATGATGCTGAAATTAAGCAATTTTGAGCTTGTGAGGCTCCTCTTATTGAGACATTCTATTTGATTATAAGCTTGCAAAATGTGAGATAATTTGATTTTTCAATTGATGACCAAAATTTGTTAATTATGCTTTGAGTGCATGTTTTGGGTTCATTTGAGCTTTGGCTGGATCATTTTTTATGTCGATGAATTTGTCTTATCGAGATATTCAGTTTAATCAAAATTTATTGAAATTGAATTTTAGATGATTCATAATATAATTTCAAAAAAATTTAATTGAATATTATCTCAAACTTCGTATTTGATCAAGTAAATATTTGATGATATGCATATAAAACCAATTTTTTCTTGTAATATCATTCGCCTTCATTTTAAAATATTTTAATGCAATTCTAAAAAAAAAAACATTCTTAAAATTAATTAATTATATATATATATATATAACACCTCAGCTAGGGGTGCAACCGAGTCAAGCCGACTCGCGAGCCGGCTCAACCTCAACTCGATAACAGGCTCGACGAGTCGAGCTTATCGAGCTCGCAAGTCGAGCTCGAACATAGGTTGGACTCGACTCGTAGGCTCGACGAGCAGCCCGATGGCCAAATATCGCGGGAAATCCAAATATCACGGCGGGAAATCCAAATATCGCGGCGGGAAATCGAAACAATGGTAGTGCACGCCAGGATCAACGGTGGACGAGCTCGAGGATGACGGGTGTACGCGACTGCGAGCTCAGGGCAATGGATATAGACGACATAGCTCGTTGGATCTCAAGACATTGGTTCTGGACGGCGGACAAGCTCAGGACAACGGGCGGCGCGACTACGAGCTCGATGACGACGGACGTGATGGCGGATGAGCTCGGGACGTCGGTTTTCGACGGCGGTTCTTGATGGCGGACGAGCTCGGAACGTCGGTTTTCGACGACGGATGCTACGACTTTGGGAGACGAATCTCGATGGCAGACAGATGACGACTGACGAGCTTGATGACGACGGACGAGCTCGATGACGACGGACGCGATGAGGGCGGAACTCGGGTCTCAAGGCGACGGATGTTACGACGGGCTCGACAACCGAGCTCGACGAGCCGCTCGATATGACGATGAGCCAAGCTCGAGCTCGGGTTTTGATTGTCGAGCTCGACTCGAACACCCTCTGGCTCGAGCTCGACTGGTTTGCACCCCTAACCTCAGCTGGCCTTCATTACACCCCGTCGAGAACTCCGCCTACGAATCGATGCGACCGAGGCGAATCCAAGCCCACGATATAGTCTTAACCCCCGGTCTCCAAACCCGCACCGCCGTCTCAGTCTCCTCCACTCCCAATTCTCTCCCGAGCTGACGCCATGGCCGGTGCCCTTCAGCTCCATCTAGGCTCCTCCTTTCTCCCCTCGTCGTCTCACCTCAAGCTCCGCCGCCGGATCTTCGCTGCAACCGCACCCCTCCGCCGGCACCCGACGGAAAGCAAGATCCGCGAGATATTTATGCCGGCGCTTAGTTCTACCATGACTGAGGGCAAGATCGTTTCATGGGTGAAATCTGAGGGAGATAAGCTTTCCAAGGGCGAGAGCGTCGTCGTCGTGGAGTCTGACAAGGCCGACATGGACGTTGAGACCTTCTACGACGGCTACCTTGCTGCAATCATGGTCGACGAGGGAGGTATCGCTACCGTGGGTTCTGCCATCGCCCTCCTCGCCGAGACAGAGGAGGAGATTCCACTGGCAAAATCCAAGGCATCCTCCTCCTCCTCGGCCCATCCGGAAGAAGCTTCTTCACCGCCAGTTTCTCCTCAGGAATCCGCTATTGCAACTGAAGCTTCCCCTCCTCGTCCGGCAAAAGCGGATCTTACCCTAGCTTCATCAGCGCATCCGGCTTCGGATGCCGGGCGACGCATCGTGGCCACGCCTTATGCTAAGAAGCTCGCCAGGGATCTCAAGGTGGAACTTCAATCGGTTGTCGGAACCGGTCCTATGGGCAGGATCGTTGCCAAGGATGTTGAGGCAGCGACTGACGGAGCAGCTTCCGTAGCAGCCACTGCGCCAATCACCTCTGCTACCAAAGCCGTTGCTGATTCCACTCCAAAGGTACCTATTGAGCTGGGAAGTGTTGTGCCCTTCACGGCGATGCAGGGAGCTGTCAGCAGGAACATGGTGGAGAGTCTTGCTGCGCCTACATTCCGTGTTGGTTACACTATCACCACCAATTCACTCGATGAGCTCTACAAGAAAGTAAGATTTTTGGCATTTGTGCGTGTGTGTTTCTAGCATCTTCCTTGTGCTTTTAAGTATTTGAAATTCGATTCAGATTAAGTCGAAGGGGGTTACCATGACTGCATTATTGGCTAAGGCAACTGCTATGGCCCTAACGAAACACCCAGTGATTAATTGTAGCTGTAGGGATGGAAAGAGCTTTACATATAACAGCAGCATTAACATTGCTGTTGCTGTTGCCATTGATGGAGGCCTTATCACTCCTGTTCTACAAGAAGCAGACAAGGTTAATATTTATCATAATCTTGCACATTTTGTCTCTCAATTGTTATGTTCAAGATGATGATTGGAATGATCATTTTTTAGGTGGACATTTACTCATTGTCAAGGAAATGGAAAGAGTTAGTGGATAAGGCTCGGGCCAAGCAGCTCCAACCACTAGAGTACAACTCAGGTATTAACCACTTGACCAGCATTGTGACATAAATTTAATGATTCAAATATGCACGCATAGATTTGCATTAGTCATGATTTTCACTAAAACATGAATAATGCAATAAAATAACCTAGATATTTGAATAGCAGTGTGAAATTAGTAGTATTATAATTATGGGATGCAAATAAAAATATAATTAAATTAGTTTAATTTTTATGTAAATAGCACCAAAATAGTTTAGACTGACCTTGGAGGGAGGCATATCACCAAACACTTTCCTTAGTGTAGAAATAGGTGATTAATGTTTTTCTTACTCAATGTAGTAGTAGCATTACATATTTATATAGGAAGGTGAGCTTGTTTTTAATTTCTAGCATTCTCCTTTGAATTGATTAATAAATATTTTTCATTCCCAGCTTTTAATTTATTGAAATCTCGAATTAGCTAGTCACTTGGTCATGACATTAGCTAGTTACGCAAGGAGTACTGGGCAAACCTATCTTTTTTTTCTCCTGTTTGGAGTGTAATTTTAGTAGTAATAGACCTAGTGAGGGGATTGTGACTTTGGACGATCAAGTCATTAATAAGAGTACACGTTTTAGATATATTGGATCTATTGTTCAGAGTGATGGTGAAATAGATGGGGATATTATCAGCAGAATTCAAGTTGGATGGTTGAAGTGGAGGAATGCATCGGGCTTGTTATGTGATATAAATGTACCCCTCAAACTTAAGGGAAAATTCTATAAGATGGTAGTGAGGCCTGCAATGCTTTATGGTGTCGAATGTTGGCCTTTAAAAGAGAAGCATAATACTAAGTTAAGTGTGGCAGAGATGAGGATGCTCAGGTGGATGAGTGGCTTTACCCTTAGAGATAGGATACGAAATGAGCATATACGTGAAAAGGTTGGAGTAGCTCCAGTAGAAGATAAGATTAGAGAAAGTCGCCTTAGATGGTTTGGTCACATAAAACGGCGGCCTTGCGATGACCCGGTTAGGAGAGTAGAGGTATTAGATTTGACTTATGTTAAGAAAGGTAGGGGTAGACCTAAAAAGACTTGGTTAGAAAATATTAGGAATGACCTTTCTGTATTAGATTTAAACGAGAATTTGACTTTTAATAGGACACAATGGAGAAAAAGGATTCATGTAGCCGACCCCACGTAGTGGGATAAAGGCTTGATGTTGTTGTTGTTGTTGTTTGTTTGAAGTGTCCATCCACTTTAATGTATTTGGTATGATTATTCAAGGAAAGTACAATAAATTGATGTCGTCAATCTTCTATTTATTATAGTATTTTTGTAGTTTTTCAGACCAAGCTCAGCATTTCTTTTGAATAAGATCACTCATTATGATGCGACCTTGAGATAGTGTAGAATATTATGAATAACTTGCAAGTGCTTCTCATCTTGCTGAATTGATTAATTTAACCTACAACAAGCTTTATCCTCCTTAGTGTTGGATAAGTAAATCAATCTCCATATTATTCCATGATTTTTTTTAATTAATGATTAGAGTAGGTTCCCATGATGCTCAACAACTAAGTGTTTTTGTCTTTCTTAGGAGATCCAACAGGACGAGTTTATATTGTATTGAGAAAGAAATATGCTCTATTTGGAATATGCCACTTTGATACCCAATAATTACTTAACTCTTCCAATTTTTTTGCTCTCAAACTCCTTAGCAAGGAAAAATGTTTTTGAGAGATTCCCTTATAGTTGGATTATAACTTATTACTATAATATCACTCACCTATATGAGCAAGGTTATAACTTCTATTGCGATAAGCTCTTAAAGAAAGTATGATACCCTTGACTTAGCTTGTACCTATTGCAAGCATAGCTTTTGTGACTCTCCCAAATCTTCTTATAGCATATTGCTTTGATCTATATAATGCTTTCTTCAACTTAAATACTTTAATGTCATTACAATTCTGATTAAATCCACTTTGGGGTTCCATGAACACAGGTACCTTGAAGTCACCTTACAAGGTGTTTTTTTTTTTACATCAAGCTATAATAAACTCCAATAAAAATGGATGCTAAAGACAATAGGACTCGACTCACATTGTCAATAATTTAGACGCCAAAGTCCAAACTGATGAATATTGGTTTTGATACCCAATTGATACGGACCTTGTGATTAGGATCTCCATGATCTTGTTTCTTTTCTTAAATTCTACTTTGACTTGATTGAGCTTTCCTTGAGTTCATTATTAATGGGGAGAAGGATCAATTAGCCTTGCAAAATGCAAATAGATGAAGCTAGAGTCTAGAGAGTATGCGAGCATATGATTTTTTTTGAGCAAGGAGAAAGTTTCTTTGGATGATTTTAGCAAAACAAGAAATCATTGAGGATATAGATATTTATGAAACTATACCAAGGGCGGGAATCTGCCTTGCGAGGAAGCAGGAGACACTGTAGAAGTCATTTTTGTTGGATAATAAAAATCCCTAGTTTTTTTCAAGCACACAGCATGACTTTCAAAGAAATTGAAAGATATATATCTGACCATTTCATATCAAAAAATAACTCAAAAAGCGGTTGAGCTTAAAATGCAAAAAAGAAGCAGGTCTGCAGCGGCGTGACAAATCAAACAAATCTAAAATATCTTAATCTATGCACCAATGTTGCTCAAATTGGACAAATCTAAACTCCTCTCCATGAATTAGTCAATCATAGGCATCATTAGGTGGCGAGCATAGCTTAATCATCATTGGTTGTTCCCAATTCATGCAGGTATGTTAGACCAAACCAAGTTTATGATCATCCAATAACATTTTGATTATGGAAGAGTGCCATTTGCACCATTCGTTATTCATAATCACGAGAAATATTCTAGTATTTTTCAAATACAAACCTCTCAAAGTTTATAAGTAGAACCAATTTAGTGCATTTGGGATATTCAGAACTTCTGGATTATAGGAGAACTCTGGAGCTCTAAACGCCACTTGAAGTTCTTACCAACCAACCAACCAACCAAGGTGCACCAAAGGCCTTCTTGAGCTGAGTAATTAATATCTACTAGTAGTAAAAGGGGGGTTTCAATTGGACAATACCCTATGGTTTTTTTACTTTTCTTTATTATCCACATATAAAATCTTGTCCTTCTCTCTTTATTTTATCTTATTGTATGGAAATTGTCCATGGAAAAGACAATCAATATCCCTCTCTGATGTAGGCAAAGCTGGTTGCTTGATGTTCTATGCTTTATTCGGATTGTTTGGTGTCTGTTGGATTTCCTGCTGAGTTTTTATACAGGTTTCAGTTTCCCAAATGCTTGGAATATCCCAAATGATTGGAATATATATATATATATATATATATATATATATATATTGGTTTCCTGTGCTAGTCGTTCCCCTTCCCTATGTTATTTAGGACTGCTTTTTGCTGGTTTCCTATGCTTGTTGTTCTCCTTCCCTATGCTATTTCCTAAGTTTTGTGTTGACTCCTATTGGATGTTTGGGGTGGCTCATTAATGTGTGTGGTTGGCTGTTTCTCCCCTATAAATGGGGTTGTTTTGCTACAGTTTTAGGAAGAGAATGGAATAATTTTTTATTAAGAAACCTGCCAATTTTTCCAGCTTGCAAGCTAGCCTCCTTTCCCCTTTTCCTCTATACTTCTTCTTGGTTTTCTACCTCTTCTCCCTCCACGGTTCCCGCCCTACATGTATATTTCTTATCTTAAATTATTGCAAGTCTTAAGTTGTGTCGTGTCTTGTTCTAATATATTTTGTAAGTGGTTTCTATTAGAAGTTGAAAGCTTTGTTGTGTTATGTTTAATGCTTGTATTTGTCATATTGGAAAGGTCTTTTTTTATTGCAATTCTAGTTTGTGTTTTTTTTTTTTCTTTTGCATACCTAGTGTTCTCTTGCTTGGCTTTCGATTCCTAGATTGCACCACACACACTCTCTCTCTCTCTCTATCTATGGACTTCAAGCATGCAACAATGCTGAATGCTTAAAAAAAGACTGGATCTCTCTTCTTGCCATCCTTTTGCATCATCATCTCTCTCTCTCTCTCTCTCTCTCTCTCTCTCTCTCTCTCTCTCTCTTGCAAAATCATGCTCCCTTTTTTCCTCACGGCGTCTTCTCCAGATGTCAAGAATCTCCTGACCTCCTCATTCCTACAATTCTATCCATTTCATACAATAATTAGGTGCCACCAACCAACATAAGCCAAACAAGTGGGTAAGAGCTGAATGCTCTAGGTGTCTCATGAGGGAACCTTAGTAAGAAATACGGTCAAGTATATTTAAATTTTTTAGACATCCATAACAAAGGGGCAGATGATCCAACAATAAGATTGATGAATAAAATTAATATGAAAGGATTATGATAAAAATGAGTAAATAAAATATGGAAGTTGTGTAAGATGTTTGCACAAAATAATGTTCAATACCCTTTGCAACAAAATGGAAATAAATGGAGAATACGGGGTTAAATTCAAACACAAATAGTTGTGATAAAGATTGCTGCATAAAATGAAATAAAGAATTTTCCTAAATGTTTTTTTTTTTTTTTTTTTGAGAAAATTCTTAAGTACACGACATCCTGTCTTACTTCTATTTTCAGGCACATTTACCCTTTCAAATCTTGGAATGTTTGGTGTTGATCGGTTCGATGCAATCCTACCTCCTGGAACGGTAAGCTTTCTCCTCTTTCTACTCCAATATTCAAACTTCTCAGATAACCTTCTATCAAAAATTGCCAGTTTCACACAGCTCATCTTGGCCTGTTGGTTGTTGGTTGAGAATTGAGGCTACCAACTAAGAGGTCTTGAATTCGAGTCTTTGTGAATGCGATGTATGTGTGAGTTTGTCTTAATTGATATATATGTCCCAAAAAAAAAAAAAGCCAGTTTCCCAGTGTTCGTCTTAAATGTTAGTCTTAATCATACCATGCTTCAGGGAGCGATCATGGCTGTTGGTGCTGCACAACCTACAGTGGTAGCTACCAAGGATGGTAGGATTGGTGTGAAAAATCAGATGCAGGTAAATACCCTCCCTGCTTGCTTACATATGCTATATGAACTAAACTTTTTCATTTCTAATCATAAATCTAACAATTTTCTACTACATACATCCAGGTGAATGTTACAGCAGATCATCGTATCATATACGGTGCTGATCTTGCTGCCTTCCTGCAAACCCTAGCCAAAATTATTGAAGATCCGAAGGATCTCACCTTTTAGATGGCTGGCTTGAGGTACCCTAATTGATGCCATTTGTGTCAGCTTCTAGTTCGGATCAGAATCATGATCATGAATTCAATTTGATGAGTATGTTTTGTTTATTGTATTTTATTTTTTATAATTCGTTGTTGTAATATGAACTAGGCTGCCAGAGTTTGTTTCTAGTAGCTACTTATAGAGTTGAAAGAACATGTCCATCTTCCATTGTTGTCAGATTTTTTAACGGTTCAAAAAATAATAAGATTTTATTCAGATCATGTAGTAGAATGCCTTGAGTTGACCCACTGATGCTTAACTTGGTTGGTGGGCGTGCTCGGTTGGAAACCCCCCATTCCGAGTTCGATTCCCTCGAGCAGCAGTTGCCCCTTCAGCGGGGCCGGTTGCAGGTACAGTGGCATGGGTGGCCAAGTAGGTTGGCCGGGATTTACCGACCGCCAAGCGCGCTCGCCGAAGCCAGGCGTGACAGTGGACGATTCTTTGTTACCAAAAAATTTTTTTTTGAGATTTTTGTAACGGTCCAATAAAATGTAAGATTTTATTCAGATCATGTAGCAGAATGTGTGGTGAAGATTTTGGAAACCAGTTTTTTTGAGATTTTATCTCAGAGATTAATGTAAAGATCTTATAGAACACTTGAGCAAACTGACATCACCACCTGATACAAGGAAAAAAAATGGAATGTGCTTAAATTAAAAAGCTTCTTAAGAAAGCTGTCTCAAATGAAATTTAAGTCATAAAATCAACAGTAGAATGCCAAAGAAATACTTTATAATCAAGGCTAAAAATTAACTATTTGTCTTAAATGTATCTATGTTAGCAACAATTATTTTGTAGCAAGGTGTACAAATAACCTCATTTGGCCAGTGTAGTAAAACAACAAATCAACATATCAACAAGCCCTCTTGTTCTAAAATAATAATTCCTTAAACCCGATGGTTAAAAATACAATATGGCTCAAAAAGAAAAAAAAAGAGTTATATGGTTTCATGTAACAAATCTGGTAAAGCCAAAAAAAACACAAAGAATGATTTATTTTATGAATATTTCCGAGATAGATGCAATGGTACTGCATAATCTATTTTGTTCATGAATTATTGGCTTGAGCATATTCAAATCAGTGTGGAGCCTAATGGCTATCAAAGAGAGATAACAAGGATTTCCAATATGATCCACTAATTCACTGATCTTTGAAGAGCCGAAGAACTCATTTTCCCTCTCCATCTCTGATAAAAAGAATGTCCCAGTACTCATTCAATCAGGATTGAAGAGATGTGCAGACTGGGTAAGCTTTATCAGAAGTAATTACCAACAAAAAAAAACTTAGTATATCATCAATGGTTCTGGCGTGTGAGAGGAATTCCTTCTAAGGCAAATGAATCCTCGTCTACATGTTTAGGAAGGCGTATAGGCAAGGCTGATGCAATACCTGTTAGTCATTATGTTTTTTATTAAGTTCCTAAGGAGAATATAAGAAAATATGTTGATTTTGTATGTAAAAAAAAAAAAGTATTTAAGAGGCATACCATCAGACATATCCTTAGTTTTGTGAAGAAGAAATGTACCAGAGAGGATTGTCACAAATCCACACATCTCTGTTACAATCTGGGTTGGGTTTTGCCTATCCCAGTCCTGAAAAAACCAAATAGAGATGCTGTTCATTAGCTTCTATTTTCTGCTGTGTTTTTTTCAGATATATATATTTTTTTAACTTATGCTGATAGAGGAGAGGGAGTAAGCGATGGAGCAGGGGTTTGAGGTGATATTACTAGCAGTGTCAAAGCAGTTTTCTAAATGAGCTTAAAAAGATTTATCTGGACGACTCATGAAGTAGTTGTTAAAACCCAGTTGTATTTTTTTTAAGCCATTGAATGAAAACAGCCAAGCGAGCTCTTATAATTTTATGAAGGTGGGCCTGAATAAGGCCGTACCTACCAATTGACACTCATATTCACAACTTCAAAGAGATGACCTCCATCACAATTGTTGTAGTTGTTTGGTGAGAAAGAGACCATGCATTTACCTTCTCCTACTCAGGGTAATTGAAATGGCTAAAGACATCCTTATTAGAGAATTGGCAGAAGTCTTAAGTGTTCTATTAAGTAGAAGTTTCTCAATTAAGCTAAATGGGCTTTATTGCTTATAATTTTAAAAAGAATGTATTATTTATGTTTTATACTTCATAGTTATTTATTTTGTTTTATTTTTTTCACATATTTCAATTGATTGCATCATTATTATCTCAACTATATTATATTTAAATAAAATTAATATTTATTGCGTCATCCCGTTGAACTCCGATTGAACCATGGAACTGTTAACCTCTCTTTCATCCGGTTCATTGTCTGATCTGATTTTCACAACATTGTAAGAAGCCTTCATAATTTCATGCACGAATGCCTTTCTTATGAACCCCTGCCTATGCTCTCAGCATGGTTTAAAAAGTCTTTGGCTTCATGAGACCAACCCTCACTAACTTCACAACTTTGAAATTTTTTACCTAAACCTAGCCTGCGCTCTCATGCCTATCAGCCAAACCAATTAAAATGTTTTAAAAAAAGAAAGCAGATTAACCTCCCAAAGACAATGATGTTGTAAAAATATTGTTTCAAGTGATTTAGAAAAAATACGCATGCAAACAAAAGAAAAGATAATTCATCACCAACCTACAAATTTATTTCTTTAAAAACAAAGAGAAAAATACATGCAAATACCTTGAACATGATCACACTAGCCAGAATAGTGAATGATGTGAACATCACATAATATATTGGTGAAACCACGGCGGTATTAAATGTATCAAGTGCCTGCAAAAAAAGGACAATAGTTAAATATTCGAACAAATTCCACTAAATTTTCTTTCATGTAGCATATCACACATTAAAATCAAGTTGATAATGCTCCCTAGTTTTGCATGCAGAAATAATTCTCTTTAGTTTCATACAATGCAGTCAACAAGAGATGTGCCTGGTAAACTTTAATTATGAAATGTACTATTACTGATAGGAAATTATTTTATAAGATACAAAACTAAATTGAACTACCAGAAATGTAACTTAATGATTCTACTACTATAGGTTAAAAAGCACAGGTGCATGAGTCAACATGCATAATTCCAAGTGGGAGCCCATTTGTCAAAGGCTCAAAGCTTAGGCTGTGTTTGGATGAAAGGAATTTGAGTGAAAGGAAATTAAAAATTTTTGAAAAGTTCAAATCAATGGCTACAGATTCATAATCAACCTACAATGTCTTTAGATTTCATTTCATTTCCTTCACTTGCCTTAAATCCAAACAAAACCTTAGGGAATTTGCATCCTTAGCAAAAACCTAGTTAAATAATCCAACGAGAAAAGTGTCTTCTGAATTTGAAGAATTCAGATCATGGATAAATTTGCTAAGCTGCGGATTCAGGTAACAATATTTAGGTAACAACCTACGAGAAAAGTGTTTACCTTATTCAGGTTTTTAGATTTCATTTCATTTCCTTCACTTGCTACGGTCCAGCCGGTCGCGTCGAATCGGCTTACGCAAAACAGACGGAGCTCTCCGCCCTCTTGTATGCGCCGAATGCATGCCGCAAGCTTTCAGGGGCTGTTTGGAAGGATTTTTTAGGGTTTTGGGAGCAAAGTTTTAATGTAGGGAATGTTTAGAGATTTTCTTTTGAATTGTATGCTTTAAATAGTTTATTTTTTTAGGGTTAGGGCATCTTGAATTTGGCTGAAATTTGAGATCTCCTAGATTTAGGTTTTCCTTTGGGCTCTAGCGGCGTCTAGAGATTTGGGAGAGATCAATCCTCCCCTCGAATTGAGGACAAACTGTACCTTGCTATTTTTTATTTCTATTTCATCAAATAATACAAATTTTCTACTGTTTTCTTGGTTTTGTGTGAATTCTTGTGGAGAAAGATCGCTGTTTTTCGAAGATTGATAGGAAATACTTGAGATCTACAAGTACTTCCTATCACAATATATGGTGCCTCAAGTACTCTATTGAGACTAGGTCCCACTGCAACACAAAATCATTGATTATCAAAAAAATTTCAACTGGGTAGCGCCTTGGCCACATCTTTCCTTAGGAACATGTGCCCTAAGCCCTATCAATCACGAGCAATTCAATAAAGTACTCTCTCTCTCTCTCTCTTTTGTGTTTTGTTTAGACGTATTGTAAGCACGTGTAATGCTATAAAAAAGTTCAACCTTCTCTTCAATGTATCTTCTTTCTTAGTCAAAAGAGCAATAAAACTAATCCTTACTTTTATTCTTTAGGTTACTAGTTATATTGGTAACACTTTTTATCTTGTTCATTTCACATAAGATACAATTTACAATTGCAATTTCAACTATCACGGTTTGGGATCTCCCTACCTCCTTTCCATTGGATCTTAGGCATGCATCGGTTCCCATCCTAGATGCTCTCTTCTGGTTACCTTTGGCAGGGAAAGCACAAGCCTGGGATTAAGACTTCTATCCTTTCTAATTATTCTAATGCTTTATCTTTCTCTTGGCACAAGCAACTCTAGCACAAAAAACATTCAATTCGATTTTCTATTTATGGTTGGTTGGACCTCAAGGGGGGTCTTAAGACAGCTGATGCTTTGATAAAAAGGAATATTCAGGTTACACCAATTTATGCTCTTTGTATGGCTTCTCATGAAAGTGTTAACCATCTTTTTTTCGAATGTGATGTTTCCTATCAATTGCTATGCAACCTCATACCTTTGCTCTCATCCTTCATGCTTCGGCCTAAACTTGAGGAAGTGCTGGAATTTTTTGATGGTGACAGTTCATTACTAGTTTTTTTTTAACTCCGTCTGAGTCTAGATAGTTTTATTCTCTTGCTATTTTGTTTCTTTTTTATAGCATCCTCTATTTGGGCATTCCTAGTTGTACCTTTTTATTTTTTTTATATTGTACATTGAGCATTACCAGTTTTTTTAAAGAAGTTCTCGCATGTCTCTACTCTATTGAGTAGTCATAGTTCTCATAGTTTCTTTGTAACTTTTTTACAGTAATGAAATTGTGCTTGGCCCTTGACTTTCCCACAAAAAAAAAGTATAATGGTTTGTGAAAGTGTTCTGAATTATTACGTCATTACTATTTTTGTAATCTAATGTATAATGAATGAAATACTAATCACTTACTAACATCTTAATTTTTATATTTTAGTGTGGAATTAGTTATTATGCACTACACAGTCTTTTACTAATACATTTTTTCAGGTTTTATACATTGCTCTTGCATTTTTTGTGGTGATATCATCATTATGAGTAATGTAATGCAACAATTCCCAAATAGTTCAACTTAAAATGGGGCATCAACTTGTTTTTAATTAATACCATAAAAAAAGTGTTAAAGGATCTCCCTCAGATCTTGTGACGCTGATGAGATATATCCTATCAGATTTAAGGTCTTCTAATTAGATATAAAGCACTTATTTCATATATGAACAGCAATGGGTGTTATTTAACACGTTTTTTTATAGCATGAACTAATCAATTCGAACTTGGGTCTACCAGAAACCATAAAGGCAGTTAATGTGGCCTCATTTTACGAGCGGAATTATTTAAGGGAGCCCATTACTACTCTGTTTAGTTGTACACGAAATGTCTCTTTAAGATATCATTTATTAATTTTCAGAAGTTAGCGCCTTCTTGGAAAGAAATGTGCATGCAAATAATACCATCTACGATATATGAGGTGTCTTACTTAGATATGAAGTTCTTAATTCGTATATGAATATCAATGAAGATCATTAATTTAACACATTCTTTTGAAGCATTAAATATTGTGGCCTCATTTTATGTGTGGATTTATTTAGAATTCGTAATTATTCTTTTTAGCTGTGCAAGAAATGCATCATTAAAAATTTATTTATTATTTTTCACAAAATAGCACCTTCATCATAAGAAAAGCGTGCAAATAAATAACAAAATCAGAATGTAATTTGACAAGTGAGTCTGTTAAGGATGTTCCATTTATACAAAAGCAGCAATTTTCAAATGAGAGAAATATTGATAGGCCCAGAATGCAAGGTTGTATAAACTCAAAAGGAAAATACAACAAATTACCTTATTTAAATAGTTCATTTGGGTGATCACGCATATGCCAACAACCATAGTAAAAGTCCATGTTTGGGGATATACTAATTGATTCATCCCAGAAAGTGTCAACTTTAAGGCAATTCCAAGAGCTTTCACGCTCATTACCTGTTGAGGACAACGGCAAAAATGTCAAATTTTTTAAAAAATTATACCAAATGCTACACAGAACCTGAACCTGTATTTGTAAATAGCATAAGCAATTACGTACCGACAACGAACCTACAAGAGAACAAACTCCAATGTTCACCATTATATGCGTGTGCCCATACTGAGGCACGAAATAGAATATAAGTACAAGTACTGCTGCAATGACTATAACTGCATAAACTAGAAAAGCTGTAGCATACACAGCCGTGTTAGATTGCAAATCCAACTAAATCATTAAAAAGAGCTATAGTGTTGAATTACATAAAATGATTTCCTGGTTAGGTAGGTAATGGTAATTACCAACCTGGCTCAGTAGCCAAATCCCACACTTCCTTCACAGATTCGATCATACGCTCCTGTGGTGCATGAAGAACAATTGTAGTTGACCCCACAACACAAAGTGCACAGCCAAGAATACCAAATAAGTGAAGCTTCTCCCGCAAAATAATGTGAGCTAGAACAGCACTGCAAGAGCAGAAAGCCCCTATAAAAATGATTATATAAAAATGATTACAAAGATATTTTTGAAATGTTAATTTGTTGTGAGACTAGTCATACCTGATAATAATGCTAAGTGCACCAAGAGGAGTAACCAGAATAGCTGGGGCAAATGCATAAGCAGCAAAGTTTGCTATTTCTCCGACGATCACTGTTGCATTACCACACAAAAGTGTTAGTTAAAGAAAACTCTGAAAACTACATGGTTCCTAATTGTATGATCACCAACTTGTACTGTAAAAGGTCATTCCGCACGAATAAGCTCCTGATTCTATACCTCAAAACTGCACCAAAGATCTTGTTTCACTATAAGATATCAAAAGAAGCTTATTTTGACGTTGACAGATCTATTCTAATATATCATATAATAAGGAGCATCCATGTACAATTTCTGCTGTAACTTTCCATTAGAATTCTTGTAGTAGCCATATTGATTTTTTGACTAAACTTTGTACCATATTTAAGTACAGCATATGATTTGTAGAAAGACATGCAAGATCTATTAGTAGATTTTTTTTATTACTAGATAGTCTATTAGATGGGTTGGCATTAATTGTTCATTATGGGCTACAAAGCTTTGCTTAATAAAACAAAAGATAAGTAAATATAATCAGGAAAAGTATGCTACTAAATTTATTTTTTCATGACTCATGATATGCGTGGTTGTTTTGATCTCTACATATAAATAAAACCTCATCTTTCCTTATAGTGACGACTAGAATGTCAAAATTGCCTACCAGATACAAAGAAATTAGTGTTCAAAATACAAACTTTAGGAGTAGATGATTCAAAAACTGTAAGATGGCTTTGTCTATATAAGACTGCTGGCCTAACAAGAGCAATATCAAACCAAGACGGAGCTCTAATCATGCCTCAATGAATCTTCTTATACAAGAAGATCATTAAGTGTCCCTACCAAGTAGCAAAATGTTTGAAATAGATGATAAGCTGGTACGATCTTTGATGTAGTTAGCATGTCTCACCATTTTAGAAATTTAAAATTGAAAAGAAGAAAGATGGCTTCAAAAAAGGGAGGTAGCAAATAAATAAATAAATAAACAGAGACTTACTTGTAATCATTCCTACCCACCAAAGTGGCTCAAATAAGTAGGAATAGCCACCAACACCTAAGACAAACCGAAAAACTCATTTAACATAAGGACATGTAAAGTTAAAAGGAAAATAATCAAATAATTTACAAGCACGGCATTAGGCAATTTTAGAAGTATAAATACATGGGGAAGCCACTTGAGCACCAATCAATAATACCAACCAATGGATAAAAGAAGTCTAAAATAAATCATTAGTTTAATTAGGGTGTAGGGGATAGGAAGAAATCATTGATTATCCATCATATCTCTGCAGTTAGTAATCAGTTAATTGTGATCCTGGTTCCAAAGATGGAATTGATTTACCATTTCGTTGAATTGGAAATTTCTCATTTTTTGTGTCTTCCAAGAGCCAACTTATTCAATCACGGAAGCTGTATTATGTAGATTAAACCGTACATACAATACTCTATTTCACAGTGGTCATTCACATTATGCCTGCACATTAACTCCAATTACTATCTTAAAGACATCATTACTCAAGAATTCCTTTTACTTCACTTTCCCAAAACATAACAGTCACATTAAATTTCCTGGGCTATGACATTTATAATAAGTATGCTTTAAGTATTTTCCAACATAACTGTCGCCCTTCAAAACAACCTACTCAAAAGTCATAAATCACTAAAATTTATTAATCCAAATAACAGGTTATTAATTAATATGTCAGTACCAGTCAGGTAAAATTGGCAAAAAGTTGATACAAAAACAATTCAAATAGAGATAATCAGGTCATGCAGCTTCTATAAAAAAGGTGGTACAATATCATTTTGAATTTCAGTATAAAATCAAATATCAAGTCACACTTATATATAATTGTTTGAATTGTCTGATGAATATGCACTTTCACCTTTCCTATTTCCCCATGTGGCATGGAGCCATGATATAGGTATCGGTTTGAAGTTGCTCGTTTAACATATTTTCTCACTGTAAGACACGAAATCACTGAACAAACAATGTTACTATGTTAAGCAATGTCCCGTCTTCATTGACAGCTTAAATTCATCCCCAGGCTTAAGCATAGGCAGGTAGGTACCAATTACCATTTCTCTTTCGAGGCTTGCATACCTTGATACAAGGAGGAAATCATCTTTCAATGATCATCTAAGATTGTTCTCAGGAAAACAATAGAAAATAAGGCCATAGATTACTAGAGTAAATGAAAATTACGTCTAAAAGAGGAAATTTTTCAAATAAGTAATCCATCTTCTATCATTAGATCATTATTCTATAAAGTGCCTTAGTTAATCAATAGACTCTTCGTCTAATAAGTTTTCTTAATAGGTGACCTTCAAAATTCAACCTTATCAATGTCAGTATATTAGGTTAAATACTATGCGCATAAGTGTGCCTAACAATACTATGCCATTCCCAGCTGCACTTCAAGCAAATCCCATATATCAAAACATCAATTGACAACTGAAGGATAACTTTTTATATCTCCTCACAATGCTAAAATGTCTTCAAACAAGTAATACAGCCACACAGCAGAGCAGTTTTCAGCTTAATGCAGTCAAAATCATATGACCTATTTCCCACAGATGTTTACAAATAAGGTATTCATCACAACAGCATAGCCATAGCCCAGATTCCCTAAAAGTTCTAGTATGTGCAGTTTCAATTGCAAGTCTTTGTGCAAGTTACATCAATTGAGAACATTCAATCATGTAGTGGTAGCTTCGCAGTAAAACAGACCTGAGATAACATAATTTTCTTCCAACATCAAGCACCCTAATGTCCGCCATAGCTGCAGTGGTTTTGTACAACTTGATTAGGAGGGCTGAACTATTATCAGCACCATGCACATCCAAAAAACTATGATAACCAAACCGAACAGCAACATCAACTAAATTACGTTCTTTGAAATATCAAAAAAATGTTCAGGCAACATTAACTAAATTACGTACTTTGAAATATCAAAAAAATGTTCAGGTCAACCGAAGATGGAAAGCTCCAGAAGTGATCAATAGCTATCAATAATATCATAAAATCTTGCATTAGCTAAAGCCAGCTAAGATTTCATGCTAACTAAACAAAATTCTCACAGAAGATGATACCAGAACTGTAAGTCCAAACTCCAAAGTAATCAATTCAATCAAGGCTATTTAGGCTTATGCAGATGCAAGAATTACCATTCTTTTTGGATCATGAAACAGCCCCAATTGATTAAGCATGAATTTTGACAAAAACAAGAACATCAAGCAATTAAAAATTTTGAACATTGCTCAATTTCGCTGCATCAAAGATGATATAAGCTCTCGGAAGAGCACGACATCCATCACAAAAGATCTATAGTGTTGAATATAATTTGTCGTCACCTAGATCACTTGAATTAGATTTTGGAAAGTTTGAAACCGACCCAATTGGTCAATCTGAGGACATTTAGCTTAGCTTAAGCTAGTTTGGTCAGCCTAATTGAGTATCATTTGCCCTATGTACATTGCGAATAGAGTTACGTGATAAGAGAAACCTAACCAGCCTCTCAATCTCCTCATTGCAGGCAGCATGATAGTAGCTCTAATTGCACTAGTATGCACAAATTATTGTGCAAACTATTTTAGAAGATCTAGATGTTACGGTTCTAGCCGAACCGTCCAAACTAGCCCAGGTGGAGCCGGTTCATACCTATAGGAGGCGGGCTAAGCCGCCTCCTTTGATGGCCGCCCAATCATGTGGGCCCCTCCGAGGGCGGCAAGGAGAGAGAGGGAAGGTGCATAAGGAAACTATTTGAATTAATGTTTGTTTTAGAAAATCTTTTATTAAGAATATATGTATTAAAAGAAAAGAGGAGGCTAGGGTTAGGGCATGCATGATTTGAGTTATTATGTAGAAGTTCTCTTAGGGTTTTGGGCTCTAGATTCATCATCTAGAAATTGGGAGAGAACGATATCCTCTCAAATTGAGGATCAATTGTATCTTTGTTTCGTTCTTATTTTGATTTGCTTTCTATAAGACTATCTATCGTTTGATTGTTTTTCCACCATATTTTCTTCCATTTTCTCGTTGTTTTACCGATTATTGTTAGGTTTGCTTGTGAACTCAAGTATTTCCCATAAGGGTTACTTGCAAACTCAAGTATTTCCTATCACTAGACTTCCCAAATCTATCATGACTTTGATACTCTGCTGTTTCACAATATGTTTGTCTCAATATTCCTCTCAAGAATGGGATGACCCATATAAAAATAATGAGACATTATTGTCAAATGCCAAAGGGTTCATTCAAGAGACAACAAACTTTCTCAGAATAATTCATGTAAATTAGATAATTAAAACTTCAACCCTTCTCCACTGATGAAATCATCCTGGTATGCTTGCATCACTGATTGAATACATTGTTGGTAGCAGTTGGCGATGGAAGATTAGTTCGGAGGGGCTGTTGAGTAAACTGATAAGCAATATCTTCCAATCATGACTAGGTCATGGAATAATGTAATTTTTGTTGATTGTTAATGATAATTGTGAAGAATATCTAGAATAAGAATCAAAATACTCCTTGTGAAATTTACAAATATAACTTCCTTTCTAACTCAATTGGCATATTTCTCTCTACAATGGAAAGAGCACTTGAGAAACCCCCCATCATTGATAACAAGCCGACAATGATCATCTTATTTGGCTTAATAATAGAGTCAAACTTTCTACATACAATGGCCATGATTGTGCCACCCACTACCATATGACGTTTGGACTACACTTGTATTGTGTATACAATCTTGCAACCGAAATATCAACAATGGAAGTGTTGCATGCAACAGCTTGATAACACCAATCTCCATCACTTGATGATTGGATGTAGTTCATCTCTCAATACAACTATCCTAACACCGCAATAGCTACTTCAAACATTGACAACATTACTCATCATGCAGAGAACAGAAAATATTAAAGACTGCAACAAGCAATATATCCCAAGATGTGCTGACAATACAAGAGAGACCATTATTCATGTTTCTGTTGTGTTTATAGCTGACATGGGAAGACCAACATTGGTGCCCTTAGTGTCATCATCTGTGACTGCTTAAGAGGTACCTTATAGGCTTATACCGATGTCTTTCCAACCATCTTTGTACTTATTTTCAACTAAAATAGCGGAAACTATTCAATAGGATCATAGGTTTTTACACTCCAGTTATTTTCCACATAAAAGATCCTTCTTTCTGCTATTGTATGTGCATGTTAGGACTTTAAGCTACACTGACGAAAATCATTAAATTCAATTGGTTTATAGAAGCCTCACCGGCACGCAACAAAACTTCTCCAATATGTATAGTATAAAATTGACGCCATCAAACTTCCCCGTCCATTCTACATATTTCCATGAAAATGTACAAAACGAAGAACGCTCAACTTCATCAAGCAGTCTACCGCCGCCACTAACAGTAATACTGTTCTGCACTTCAAACTGATTTCTTTCCCTACGGGCTGAATTTATTTTCTATTTCCGTGTGATAGCACCCTCATAAATCATAAGTTACCCCGTGCCCAAGCTATCAAAAACCAAAAATAAAAATAAAAAAGCACCGAGGAAACCACATCCAAAATACCAAATATGCAAAAATCCACAACTCTGAAACCGATAGCATCCAGAAACGATACTAATCTCCAAGCCAAATTAGATAAGTTCCAGAAACGCACAGTTCAGATCCAATGAACGCAGGATCTTTACCTGCCCGAACTCCGGATGCCCCGGCCTTCTTCAGCCCCTTTTTCTTAACAATAAAGCTTGCGCCAATAAAGAAACTTGAGGAGAGTGCAAGCACCAGCCCCTTCACATTATCAGCCGACATCCCACTGTACACTTTAATCCAGCTCCCGGTTGGCGCGATCCCCGGCGCCATATCTCTGCTCCAATCCTCTCCCCGCCGCTCCTCACGCCGCCCATTCCATTTCCCGCACCATCGATTCAATCTCTTCGCTTTACAGAGCAAAGATCTCACCGAGTCTGCCTCTCCGAGATCTGAGGCGGAGAGCGAGAGTAAAGAACCTCGAAAGAAAGATTCACTGCTTTACCTTCTCACGTATTATGGGGTATATTGAGGAAGTGGAAGCAGTAGCATGTACAGAACAAAAGACCCGAGATGGGGACCAAAATCGGGACTTGTGGCTGGAGAGGGTTGTCGATCGATGGAACGTATTGGGTGAAGTTGGAGTGGACTCAGTTGCCCACTTACTTAAGTTGGTAACGGAGAGTCGTGTTGAATGTTGGTCGAAGTATAACGCCGGGATCGGTCGGTGCGATGGTAAGCCTATCCGATACCGGATATTTGCCGTCGCGGATCTCGCGCGGTTTGGCATAATACTGACGAATTTTTATTGCGTCCTCCCATCTGACGTAGAGACACGTTCTCCCAGAGCTAAAATCGTGCAAAAAAATGAGAAATACCGAGCAAATACCGAGCAATACCAAACAATAACGAGGAATATCATCATGTGAAGACCAATACCGAGTTATACCAAGCTATACCTATCAATACGGAGCAATACAAAAAATACCTAATTTTTCCTAGAAAAAACTCGGTATTTTTTGTATTGCTCGGTATTGCTCGGTATAGCTCGGTATAACTCGGTATTGGTCTTCACATGATGATATTCCTCGTTATTATCAAATAATACCTAGCAATATCGAGCAAAAATCGTGTTTTTTGACGGTGGGAGGACGTATCTCTACGTCAGGTGGGAGGACGCAATAAAAATTCAATACTGATAGGTGCCGTTATTCATAGTGCGGTTACCGAACGGAAATGTCCGCGGACCGTCCGTGTTCGTTTTTTCATATATTATTGATTTAAAAAATTACAATTGTATTATTTCAAATTTGTATCCACTAAAAAATATATATATTTTTCTCAACCATTAGGACTTAGGACAATTGATATGAGGGTTGATCCAATTCTTCATTACTATTGAAAAAATTTAGGTTTACCCATTTAATAAACTGATTAGATTTGATCCGTTCGAATTAAATTTCCTAACCTATTTAATTAATGGTACAAATTAAGAGTAGCTAGTGAATCCATTTATGACGCGAAAATGACCCAACAAATATCTTTTTTTCTTTAATGTTTTAAACTTAAGTAAAATTTTTTTAAAATGTTGATCAAATATCATAAATTTTATATTTAATAAATTATAATTTTTTAATCAAAATAGGTTAACAGGTTGAGTTCAAGTCATTTAGGTTGCTAGCAAGTCATTCGAATTAATATTTTTGACCCGTTTATTAAACAGGTCGGATTCAAGTTGATTGGAATTGGGTCGAGTCAATTTCAGGTCGTACCCAAACAATATTTGAATCTTATGTACTTAAAAGTTAAAACAAACATCTCAATGAGAGAATTCCAACAAGCCTAATATTAATTAATTTGAAGCTTATAAGCTTGTAATGGAGATGGAGATAAAGGTTATAAGCTTTCTGAATCTTTAACCATAACAGTGAAAAACTTTGACTTCTTGAAACCATGAAGTGCTTAAAATAAACTCTATTTTTGCAATAGAAAATATTTACAAGTGAGATAAATAAGCAACTTGTTTCCACTACAATCACCATGGTTATTGTTGGCGGCTTGAATATACGCGGCGATAGAGTTTTAACTATACGTCTTAGCTTTACACGGATATCCAGCACACACACAGAGAAAACAAGACTTTTTACGTGAAAAACCCTTAAAAGGGGAAAAACCACGAGGCCTAGCGCAGTTGAAAATGATTCCACTATAATTTGAGTTGATTACAAATGGATGAATCGCCTCCAAAGGGAGATCAGATTACAACTAGCAACTGTTCGATAGAAGTCTAGTGTTAGACCCGGTGTCACTTGATAGTACCTTAGCAGTTCGGGTGTTAGTTGGTAGTATGGCCTTGAACAGAACTTCGGGCATTGAGCAAAATGTTGGGCCTTCAACAGAACGTTGGGACTTGTGCAGAACGTTGGGCCTTGAGCAGAACTTCGGGCCTTCAGTAGAACGTCGGGCCTTGAGGTGGTGGTGCAACGAAGCTCCGGCGGTGGTCCGGCGAGGCTTCGGATGTGGTCCGGCGAGGTTCCTGCGGTGATCCGGCGATGTTCCGACGGTGGTCCGGCGATGTTCCGGCGGCGATCGAGGAGGAGCTTCTTCCTTCTCTTCTCTTCTTGCTTGAGTTCTCTCTTGTGAAGAATGAGGGCTCTATTTATAGATTTTCTGGAGTGGCATAGCTCTTAAATAGGCGTGAGATCAGAGGCGAATAGAGAGTAGTCGAATGGACGGCTGATATTGAATCCTTCGATCATGCACCGTTCATTGAACATTTGAAGGCCTTAATGATGTCGGAATTCTGTGATCTTGGCCTCTTTGGATTCGTCTCGTCGAGCCGTTCGATTCGAGTATAAGCTCGTTAAAATCGGAGACCGTTTGGTAACTCAAATTGCGGTTTGAGCCTTCCAACAGCGCTTCAGGTCCATGATTCGGACCCATTTGGGCTCGGAGTGGGTCGAATTTGGTGTCGTTGTATTTCCGAGACGCTCAGTTTGACTATAAGCTCGCTGAAATCGGAGTTCAACTGCTCTTGAATTTAATCTTTGAAGTCTTCAGATAGATTTTGCCTCGAGATTCGTGCTTGATCAAGATAAATTTATGATAATACATCCGTTATCATAGAATTTACTTGTGAAATAGCTTCTAATTTGACATGATGTTTATGGATTTCAATTTTGAGGCCAAGGAAATTTAAGCAACGACAAAGGAGGGAGATGTAACAACCTAAAATTTGTAAAATAATTTTAAATTGAAAATATGAAAATTTTGAAAGTTCTGAACTGGAGCGTTGTGATGCTAGGAAGCATCAGGAAAGCACTGCTGCGGTGCTGAGCTCTCTAGAAATTTTAAAAATAATTCAATGCAATTAAGCTGAGGTGGCACTACGGCGCAATACTATTTTACATGCTAAGCAAAAATAAAAAGTAAAATCCATCTCAAATTTTCCCCTTTACTAGCAGACCGGTCATTTTTTTGTTTTTCAACTAAAAACACCCATACATTCTCAATCTTGACATAATTGTATGTATGCTAGTGGTGTAATCTAGTCGAGTCGAGTCGAGTTTCAATCAATCCTAAGTCAAACTCGGCTCATCCCATCAAAGGTATGGTTGAACTCGAGCTTGAGATCGAATCATGTATTGAGCTCGAGCTAGACCTTTTAAAATCCTTCTTTACTTCAGCTGAACTCAATAACCTGTAGGAGAAGACTGATAAGGAAACTGGATAAGTAGATAGTCTTATTGATAAGTCGGCTTATTTATGTAATGCGTTACCCACTAACACTGCTACAGCAGTGTACGTTTATTAGTCTCACCGTTTGATCACTGTGGGTGAATCTCAGCCATTGCGTTTTAACCAATCGGGTTATATATCCCAGCACTGTAGCTGTGAGAATTATGAAGAAGAAAACCACAGCCGCTGAGCTCTTCCAGAATTGTTTCTCTGTTTGTGCTTTGTTTTCCTTTTCCTTTCCCTTTCTTGCTAAAGCTTTAATGCAGGTGAAGCTGTTTATCTTGGTATCAGAGCTGTAGGCGATATTTCCTATGTTCGCTTCCATGGCAGCTTCGTCGTCTACAACGCTGGTTGAAGAGTCGGGTTCAAACTCGACGACAAATGAAGTGATTATCCCACAACAACTAAAGTTCTTCATGGCAAACGTGAAGACTATGGTCACGGTTCAACTCACAACCGAGAATCATCTGATATGGAAATCCCAACTGCTAAAATTGTTCATTGAAAACAATTTTGATGGATACCTTGATGGTACGATTGTGCCGCCGGCGAAACAGATCATCGACTCAAATGGACAGAGTAAGACCAACCCTCTTTACTCCACTTGGCTGCTGATTGATCAGCATTTAGCATCCGCAATCTACTCCACGATATCAGCATCTCTTTTACCGTATGTACTCAACCTCAGTTCCTCTCAAGAGATATGGTTAACCATTGAACGACGGCTACAGTCGTCCAACAGATCTCGTCTTCTTCAACTTAAAGGCGAGTTACATCAACTGCAACTGGGCGATGAAACAATGGTCCAGTACCTGTTTGAGATCAAAAATAAGGTCGACGCAATTGCAGCAGCTGGATCGACCATTGAAGCTGAAGATATCATACATTATACCCTGAATGGACTGCCGATAACTTATCAGTCATTCAAGACTGCGATTCGTGTTTGAATAGTTGCTATTTGAATGATTTATATTTGTGCAACTTATGTAGTTTTGATGATTCCAAACATTATTGTTCAAATGTATAGTTATCTCCTATCAATTTCAGAAGATTTGCACTTGCTCTTGTGTGTACTAACATTTCAGGAAAATCAGACTCCAGACTACGAAAACTTCAAATCAAATTCAACATGAGAAATTTTGTTTATTTGAAGTTTGTCTTTTCTCTGAATTAATTTTGAAAGGGAGTGATTGTAATTGAGTGAATAAAATCTTACACACATAAATAAGGAGATCTTGAAATTCTATACTAATCGTACAGGACGATATTTATCGTACTGGACGATCTGTCAGTTATCTCCTATAGAGCATTTGGAACGAATAAGAACTTGCTTGGAAAAAATTTTTTCTAAGTCCTATTCGTCCAGGACGAATTTTAATATCGTCCCGGACAATGGGTTCTCTGTAAACTTTCGTCCAGACGAATTTTACCATCGTACTAGGCGACCAGTGCTCTGGAAAATTTTCGTCCAGACGAACATAAATATCGTACCGGACGAACAGCTCTCTGGAAAATTTTCGTCCAGACGAAACAAAATTATCGTCCGCGGCGATTGGTCCTCTGGAAAATTTTCGTCCAGACGAAATAAATAATCGTCCAGGACGATCGGCTCTCTGGAAAATTTTCGTCCAGACGAACATATTTTCGTCCAAACGATAACCGACTTAGAACAGTTTTCAGCAGTTTCTAGAACCGACCTTGTAATAACCGTTCGTACTGGACGAACCTAGTTCGTACAGGACGATCATCTGTACGAAGTCATTTCGTACACATATACAAATTGGGTCGTTTCAGATCGTTTAAGTAAAATCGTCCAGGACGATCCAGGATCGTACGGGACGATCCACTGCGTACAGAATTGAAAATATGCAGTTTTTGGGCGGTTTTTCATGTCTTTTGTATAAATAGTCCAAATTAGACTGCCACCCAATCTTTTTGTCGTTTGATCTTCGTGCCTATTGAGAGAATAGCCAAGGAGAGAGTGGAAGAGTGCTTTCAAAGGAGGATTCCTACCATTGGAGCGAGAAGGCTTCACTTGGATTGCTAAGGTAAGAGTCTCTACTTGTGAAATTGAATTTCTTTACTCTTTTCTTTCTTCCTTCTATATTCTTGTGAGAAGATCATTCAAGAAGGTCCGGTTCTCTGCCGACACTTGGAGAGTGTGAACAGACGTGGGTTCTCTGCCTACACTAGGAGAGTGTAAAAGGAAGAATGTTCTCTGCCTACACTTGGAGAGTGTGAACAGCCGTAGGGTTCTCTGCCCACACTAGGAGATCGTGAAAGGACGACGGTTCTCTGCCAGCACTGTGGATTGTGTAAAAGGACGACTGTTCTCTGCCGCACCGGGTAGTGGTGAAAAGAGTGTTTTGTACAGGCTTCTCCGTCTTGCTGTGGGTGCTAAAGGAGAGTCACTTTGTGGTATTAGTGCAATACTCAGAGGGTGCCTCTGAGGAGTGGATGTAGGTCTGGTTATAGACCGAACCACTATAAATCTGGTGTCATTTACTTTATTACTTTTACATTTCCGCACTTTAAATTTCAGTTTTAACAACACTGTGGTTGAAAAATATTTTTCTATAAACTTTAAAAGAAAATTTTATTTTGGTTCAACTTTATCATTAAGAGGGTTTAAAATTTTTTAAAACTACCAATTCACCCCCCTCTTGGTAGCCGTGGGACATTTACTTAGGCTTAACAACCTAATTACTGGACTCAACAAGTGGTATCAGAGCCTTGTTTCAAAATCATAAGTTTGAACTACTTTTTGATTAACGTAGATGGCTACATTTGGAAACTGAAACACACCTGAGGGTTACTCTATCACTAGACCTCCACTGTTTGACAATATTCCTTTTGATTTTTGGAAAACACGCATGTCTACTTTCTTACAGTCACTTGATTATCGCATGTGGATGCTAGTCCAGGAAGGTTACACAAAACCAACTAGATTAGTTGATGGAATTAGGGTAGATATACCCTATGCAGATTGGACTATAGAAGAACGTGACTTAGCACAATTAAATGCAAAATGTTTAAATAGTTTCTTTTGTGCTTTAAAATCTGAAGACTACATGCGGGTTTCCACTTGTAAAAGCGGAAAAGACATATGGGATAAACTTTGTATTACTTATGAAGGGACAAATGAGGTTAAGCAATCAAGACTCAATATCTTGTTACATGACTACGAATTATTTCGCATGAAACCAAATGAATCAATATCTGACATGTACACAAGATTCACTCAAATTGTCACCTCTTTGCATGCACTTGGTAGGGAATTAACTAATGCTGAAATGGTTAATAAGATTCTTCGTTGTTTACCTACTGCATACGATGCTAAAATTATTGCAATTACAGAGTCAAAAGATCTGAACATTTATTCTATTGACAATCTTCTTGGTTCACTCATTGCTTACGAGCAAGGAGTAAGTCAAAAAAAGATTGATGCAGGTGAACCAAGAAAGGACAAGAATATTGCACTAAATGTGGAAGAGTCAGAAAGTGAACACTCACAACCTGAGGATGAAGACGATATTGCACTAATGACTAGACAATTCAGAAGCTTTTTAAATAGGAAGCAGAAGAGACGCCAGCAATGGAATAGAGGTAAGTATAACAGAAATGGCAAGGTTTCTAATGAAGTGATTTGTTATGAATGCAGGAAACCAGGTCATATAAAGACTGATTGTCCAAAACTCAAAGCCACTCCTAGCAAGGAGAAGGTAGAGGAGAAACCAATGGTAAAGAAGGGCAAGAAGAAGTTTCAAAAGGCTTTTTGGGCAGACTCAGCTTCAGACTCATCTGAGACTGAAAAAGAAGAAGAAGTCACCAACCTTTGCTTGATGGCAGATAAATCTGAACAATCAGATCAAGAAGAGGTATGTGATTTAACTTATAATGAATTGTTTGAAGTTTCTGAACACATGCATGATGCATATAGGAAAACGAAAAAGATGCATGCTAGTTTAGTTTTAGAATTGGAAGAGCTTAATAAGGAACACGAAATCCTTAGGAAAGATCATGCTTTAATTGATAGCAACTACATGAAACTACTTGATGAATATGATGACTTGAATAAAAATTTTGAGAATTTAAAATCATCCTATGCTGAACTTGAAAAAGAATTTAAGAAATTTAAGGATGAATCTGAGCACAAGACATATAGAGTCAATTATACAAATCAAATCTTGGAGGAAATGAATTCATTTTACAAACTTACTATAAGAGCTCTCGAGGATAATAGGAACCCCCCTAAACTTGAAGATTTTACAAATCCTAAATATTATCCTAAATTCATGAAATCCCTTAGAAGACAATCATATGAAAGAAAACATAGGAATATTTTTCCTAATGTTAAATGTAACAATTGTAGATTTTTGGGACATATATCTCACACCTGCACTTTAAAGATGAAACCTAATTTGGTGTGGAGAACTAAGATGCATAAACCTAGACATATCACACATGCATCTGATTATAAATTTCATAAAGGTGAACCCAAACTAGTTTGGATTCCCAGGTTTAACATTTGAGAATTTTGCAGGAATACTCTCACACAAGACCTCGTGAGAGTATATGGTACCTGGACAGCGGATGTTCTAAGCACATGACTGGAGATACTGCTCAATTCATAACGCTGGAAGTCAGGAGTGGAGGCAATGTTACACTTGGAGATAATACCACAAAGAAAGTGGTTGGATCAGGTATGATTGAAAATTTAAAAAACTTTTTCATAGATAATGTTTTATTAGTTGAAGGCTTAAAACATAATTTTCTTAGCATAAGTCAGCTATGTGATAAGGGCTATAATGTAAAATTTTTACCTACTAGCTGCATAATTAGCCTAAATGGGAAAATTGTTTTAAATGGAAAAAGGGTGAACAATGTTTACATGCTAGATTTAAATTGTATTCAATCTCCTACTGCTTTTTATTTGAAAACTGTTTCTGATGAATCGTGGCTTTGGCATAGGAGACTTTGTCATTCTAGTATGAAAAATCTTAGAAAAATTACCCAAAAGAATTTGGTGAGAGGAATACCTAAACTAGACTTTACTAAAGACCATCTGTGTGATGCATGTCAACTAGGAAAACAAGTCAAGTCCTCTTTTAAGTCCAATAAAGATCTAAGGACCAGTAAACCATTAGAAATTCTTCACATGGATCTTTTTGGACCTGTAAGCACGGTAAGTCTAGGAGGAAAGGTATATGGATTTGTTATAGTAGATGATTTTTCAAGATTCACCTGGGTTAAATTTCTTTTTCATAAGAGTGAATCATTTGAGGAATTCAGAAATTTTTCAACTTGGATACAAAGAAAACTAGGATGTGAAATAATTTCTATACAAAGTGATCATGGAGGAGAATTTGAAAATGAAAGATTTGAAGATTTCTGTAAAGAAAAGGGGATTGATCACAATTTTTCTGCACCTAGAACTCCTCAACAAAATGGAGTAGTTGAAAGAAAGAACAGAACATTAATAGAAGCCGCCCGAGCAATGTTAGCAGAATACTCACTTCCTAGATATTTTTGGGCTGAGGCGGTTAGCACTGCATGCTATGTTCTGAATAGGGTGAATGTGAGATCAAATTTGAATAAAATACCCTATGAGTTGCTAAAAGGAAGAACACCAAATTTGTCTCATTTGCATGTATTTGGTTGCAAGGTGTTCATACATAATAATGGAAAATCTGCCTTAGGAAAATTTGATCCAAAATCAGATGAAGGAATTTTTGTTGGATATTCAAGTGTTGGAAAATCTTATAGAGTATTCAACAAAAGAACTTTAGTCATTGAAGAAACCACACATGTTGTTTTTGATGAAAATGGAAACATGGAAGAGCCAAAAGTTGTTGAAGAAGAAATTGAAGAAAACTCTCAAAATATTGATAGATTAAATTTGGAAGAAAATGTGGAAGAAAATTTAGAAAGAGAAGACCCTTTGCCTAGAGATTTGAGATTTTCTAAAAACCACCCAAAGGAATTAATCATAGGTGAACCAAGTGAGGGTGTTAGAACTAGGCGTGGATTAAACAAGGAAGTCAATCATTCAGCCTTTATTTCAACTATTGAACCCACTAACATTGATCAAGCACTTTTAGATGAATTTTGGATATTGGCCATGCAAGAAGAGTTGAATCAATTTGTAAGAAATAAAGTTTGGGAACTAACTACAAGGCCAAAAGATCAAAGTGTTGTTGGAACCAAGTGGGTGTTCAAAAATAAAATGAATGACTCAGGAGTAGTCATTAGAAATAAGGCTAGATTAGTAGCTAAGGGGTATAATCAAATTGAAGGAATTGATTTTGAGGAAACTTTCGCCCCTGTAGCTAGACTTGAAGCAATTAGGGTTTTAATAGCCTTTGCCTGTTTTAAAGGTTTTAAATTGTTTCAAATGGATGTTAAAAGTGCCTTTTTAAATGGAGTAATTGAAGAAGATGTTTTTGTAGAACAACCTCCAGGTTTTGAAAATTCTAAATTTCCAAATCATGTTTTCAAATTAAAAAAGGCATTATATGGATTGAAACAGGCACCTAGGGCTTGGTATGAGAGGTTAAGCACCTTCCTACTTGAAAGATCTTTTGAAAAAGGAAGTGTGGATACAACTCTCTTTTTAAGGAAAATTGGAAAGGATATACTTATTGTTCAAATTTATGTGGATGACATCATCTTTGGATCTTCAAATAAACATCTTTGTGATGATTTTTCTAAAACAATGAGTAGTGAATTTGAAATGAGTCTAATGGGAGATTTAAATTACTTTCTAGGATTTAGCATTAAGCAACTTGAGGAAGGTACTTTTCTTAGTCAAACCAAATATATTAAGGACATCCTCAAAAAATATGAAATGGACAATGCTAAACATGTTAGTACACCAATGAGTTCTTCAGTTCAGTTAGATAAAGACCTTAAGGGAAAATCTGTTGATCAAAAGAAATTTAGAGGGATAATTGGATCTTTACTTTACTTAACTGCTAGCCGACCAGATATTATATTTAGTGTTTGCTTATGTGCTAGATTTCAATCAGATCCAAAAGAATCACATTTGACAGCAGTGAAAAGGATTTTAAGATATCTACTAGGAACTCAAAACTTAGGAATTTGGTATCCTAAGTTTAGCTCTTCATTTGAAATTATTGGTTACTCAGATTCTGACTTTGCAGGCTGTAGAGTGGATAGGAAAAGCACTTCTGGAACATGTCAATTCATTGGAAATTCATTAGTTTCATGGTCTAGTAGAAAACAAAATTCAGTGGCACTATCTACTGCAGAAGCAGAATACATTGCATTAGGAAGTTGTGTGGCACAAGTACTTTGGTTAAAACAACAGTTGATTGACTTAGGATTAACTATAGGCACTATTCCAATTTATTGTAACAATACTAGTGCTATTTGCATTTCCAAAAATCCTATTCAACATTCTAGAACCAAACACATCGATATAAGGCATCATTTCATAAGGGATCATGTATCCAAAGGAGAAATTGAACTCATTCATGTTTCAACTGAAAATCAACTTGCAGACATTTTTACAAAACCTTTAGCCTTTGATACCTTCAGTACTTTAAGAACAAGGCTTGGTGTTATTGATTTGAATGCTTAACTAAAATGTCTTTGCAACATTGATACTTGTTGTGTTTTGTTTTTGTAATTTTGTGAATTTTGTGTGTTTTTAATGAATTGTTTTTGGATTTATGATTTTGTTTTATGTTTTCTGTGTTTTTTATTGTTTTTGTTGATTTTGTTAATTTAAAAAAATTTCAAAATTAAAATTTTTTTTTGGAGGAAATCGTCCAGGACGAAATATTTTTGTACGGGACGATGTGTAAAGAAACAGTTTGCGCGAATTTAAACCGTTTTGAGAGCAGTTTTTTATTGGATCGTCTGTACGAGCTGTGATCGTCCAGTACGAATTTTTTCTTTTTCTCAAACGTCGGGACGATTGAATGCAGCGGTTGAGTGGATAAGACAGTTTTTAATACGAACTTCGTATGTACGAAATTTTTTTCGTCTGTACGAACATGTGTCGGTTCATTGTAGGGGACGGTTTTCAAGAGTCATTAAAACGAAACACTTTTCGATCGTCTGTACGAAATTTTTTCGTATGTACGATCGGTCAAGTCAAAAAGCCTGTACGAAGGGACGCATCGTAAGTTGTGTTGAATACGAAAAGCCGTTACATTTTGGACGAATTGGATCGTCTGTACGAAATTACTTCGTCCAGACGAACGATAATTTTTCGTCCAGGACGAATATTTTCGTCCAGGACGAACGTATCGTTTTTCTTTAAATATGAAGGCTTTCAAACTTGACAATCACACTTTCAAACATCTTTTTCAATCCCTTTCTACATCAAATCAACTATGGCCTCCTCTAGCAAAAGACAAAAAGTTTTGGTGAAGAAACCTAACATGAATGCCCCAAACAACTTTCTTTCCAAGGCAAATGAGGAATCTTTTCCTCGTTTTGCATCTGCAAAAATCACTCCGTCTCGCATTCTTATCCAAACAGAGTTGAAATTTCGGGTATTACACCTCTTCGCCTCAACCCAATTTCAGTTCATTCTTTTTCTTGTCCACTTCTACAATAAGCAAACATACCATTACTTCCTAGCCAACATGAGTTTCAATTCTGACCACTCTATCATTAGTTCTTTTGTTTTTAAGAAAAAAGTTGAGATCACCAAGCACGACCTTGGTGCATTTTTAAACCTAAGAACTGAGGGATATAGAGCCCACACCCTAATGTCAGAAACCTCCTTCAAATGGTTTCAAATCAATATGGTAATTAGAGAAAATGCGATTGACAATCATGTTGCTAGAGTGGCCGGTATGACCCAAGATGCCCGAATCATCCAGCATATCCTTAGATCCTCAATTATTCCTAAAGCTGGTGATAGGATTAACATTACTCCTCTCCTTTCTTGTCTAACTTTTTTAATCATGAAAAGACATCCTATTGATGAAGCCCAACTCATCCTAGATCATATCTATGGGCTTTCAGAAATAGGACATCCTGATCAGAAGAGGAAGAAGAACATTTCTTTAGGGCACTTGATTACATATATTTTGGAGAAGAAGTACAATATAGTGTATCCTGATGAAGAATATGAAGAGCCAGTTTACTATAACGATGCATCTTTCAGATTGCTCTTCAAGGAGGAGAAAGAGAAAGCACATGCTAGTGCTTCAGAAGAAGAAGAAGAAGAAGGAGTGCAAGGTTCTGCTTCTCAATCAGATTATCAGAATCTGATTGAGAGATTTGATAGACTAGAGACTCACATTGATCAAAGGTTTGATCAATTTGATGCTCATCTTACTCAGCAGCAACATGACATTGGTAATATTAGAGATGAAGTTCATGAAATAAATACCAATGTAATGTTGATGGCCTCCTACTTCAACCTCTTTGGCGGCATTCCTCCTCCTCCTCCTCCAGAACAGTAGAAGTGTTTTTTATGTGTGTCTGTTGTATTTTTTTTTTTTTTTATCTTATATGTGTTATTGTGATTGTTGTTATGTTTTTGTTTAAGTTCAATGTTTTTTTATGTAATTTTTTTTAATCAATGAAAGTTTGTTTGTTTTAGATTTGTTTTGAAATGTGGCTAATCTTTATGAATTTCATTAATATTATTTTTAATCTACATTGTGCTTAAATTTGATTGTAATGTGAGATTATCTATATTAGAAAATCTAGACTTTCTAAATTTATAATTTGTTTATAACTTGTTGTAATTAGAATTTTTAAATTCATGTCTATTCATTTAGACTACATAGAAGTTAATATTGTTATTGCAATTTTGATATTTCTTATTTTGTATTTCTATGCTCAAATGATATTTATGCACCTAGAAATATTTGAAATCTTATATTATAGATTTTGGAAAGAATTGGTCAAATTACTCTTGAACATTGTACAAATTTACAAAAATCAAAAGGGATTCGCAAAAATTTGCAAAGTGAAAAAGAGGCACAAAATAAGCCCAACCAAAGAAAAATGCACAAAAATGTGCTCCAAAACTTTGAAAAGATGTGCAAAGCACCACATGAGGTAATTCTCTTCTTTCCAAATTCGTTTAATCTCTTAATTCAAGTTGATCTAATGTTCATTTATATTCTATTGAACTTTAAAATATAGAATTTTTTTTTACATCTCACTTGTAATGATTTTCAATAATCAAAATGTCTAAATTGAATCATGTCTTTGATAAATTCTTCTTACTTACAAAGTTATATCATTTCATAAATTTTATGAATTTCTATGATTGATCTAATATCCTTAGTTTAAAATTGCATACCCTATGTCAAATCACAATTTAGATTAAATTTTAAAAAACAAATGAATTTCATATTATTATTTACATTTCTTGTCTTTTTCTTCTTCACTTTTTGTTGCTGTCAAAAAGGGGGAGAAATTATTATATTTGTGTTTGTGTTTTTTGTGGTTTGTGTTTTCTGTGTTAAAATTTTTGAAAAACAAAAATATTGTTCTTTAATGCCTCCTTATTTTAATGTACTCATAAATTCAGGGGGAGTTTAGGAGATAAGAGATTTGTTTTAACTTGAAACCATACTAATAATAATTGTTTTGCCATCATCAAAAAGGGGGAGATTGTTTGAATAGTTGATATTTGAATGATTTATATTTGTGCAACTTATGTAGTTTTGATGATTCCAAACATTATTGTTCAAATGTATAGTTATCTCCTATCAATTTCAGAAGATTTGCACTTGCTCTTGTGTGTACTAACATTTCAGGAAAATCAGACTCCAGACTACGAAAACTTCAAATCAAATTCAACATGAGAAATTTTGTTTATTTGAAGTTTGTCTTTTCTCTGAATTAATTTTGAAAGGGAGTGATTATAATTGAGTGAATAAAATCTTACACACACACAAATAAGGAGATCTTGAAATTCTATACTAATCGTACAGGACGATATTTATCGTACTGGACGATCTGTCAGTTATCTCCTATAGAGCATTTGGAACGAATAGGAACTTGCTTGGAAAAATTTTTTCTAAGTCCTATTCGTCCAGGACGAATTTTAATATCGTCCCGGACGATGGGTTCTCTGTAAACTTTCGTCCAGACGAATTTTACCATCGTACTAGGCGACCAGTGCTCTGGAAAATTTTCGTCCAGACGAACATAAATATCGTACCGGACGAACAGCTCTCTGGAAAATTTTCGTCCAGACGAAACAAAATTATCGTCCGCGGCGATTGGTCCTCTGGAAAATTTTCGTCCAGACGAAATAAATAATCGTCCAGGATGATCGGCTCTCTGGAAAATTTTCGTCCAGACGAACATATTTTCGTCCAAACGATAAACCGACTTAGAACAGTTTTCAGCAGTTTCTAGAACTGACCTTGTAATAACCGTTCGTACTGGACGAACCTAGTTCGTACAGGACGATCATCTGTACGAAGTCATTTCGTACACATATACAAATTGGGTCGTTTCAGATCGTTTAAGTAAAATCGTCCAGGACGATCCAAGATCGTACGGGACGATCCACTGCGTACAGAATTGAAAATATGCAGTTTTTGGGCGGTTTTTCATGTCTTTTGTATAAATAGTCCAAATTAGACTGCCACCCAATCTTTTTGTCGTTTGATCTTCGTGCCTATTGAGAGAATAGTCAATGAGAGAGTGGAAGAGTGCTTTCAAAGGAGGATTCCTACCATTGGAGCGAGAAGGCTTCACTTGGATTGCTAAGGTAAGAGTCTCTACTTGTGAAATTGGATTTCTTTACTCTTTTCTTTCTTCCTTCTAGATTCTTGTGAAAAGATCATTCAAGAAGGTCCGGTTCTCTGCCGACACTTGGAGAGTGTGAACAGACGTGGGTTCTCTGTCTACACTAGGAGAGTGTAAAAGGAAGAAGGTTCTCTGCCTACACTTGGAGAGTGTGAACAGCCGTAGGGTTCTCTGCCCACACTAGGAGAGTGTGAAAGGACGACGGTTCTCTGCCAGCACTGTGGATTGTGTAAAAGGACGACGGTTCTCTGCCGCACCGGGTAGTGGTGAAAAGAGTGTTTTGTACAGGCTTCTCCGCCTTGCTGTGGGTGCTAAAGGAGAGTCACTTTGTGGTATTAGTGCAATACTCAGAGGGTGCCTCTGAGGAGTGGATGTAGGTCTGGTTATAGACCGAACCACTATAAATTTGGTGTCATTTACTTTATTACTTTTACGTTTCCGCACTTTAAATTTCAGTTTTAACAACACTGTGGTTGAAAAACATTTTTCTATAAACTTTAAAAGAAAATTTTATTTCGGTTCAACTTTATCATTAAGAGGGTTTAAAATTTTTTAAAACTACCAATTCACCCCCCTCTTGGTAGCCGTGGGACATTTACTTAGGCTTAACAACCTAATTACTGGACTCAACAATTCGAACGATGCAAAATCTGATTGCTATAGATGATTTCTACTCTATGTTGTGCAGCGAAGAACTTCACTTAAACGCAGATTTGAGTCGTAACTCTAACAATCTGTCATCTGAAGATCCAAACCTTGCTTTAACTGCTACCAGAGGAACATATCGTGGACGGTCTGCAACACGTGGAAGGAACCGAGGAATAATCAGCACTCGTACAAATTTCGGTTGTAGCTCATCCGACCGACCACCGATCAACGATGGAAATCAAGCTGCTAATCGAGGAGGACGCAGGACACGATCCACAGTGGAGTGCCAAATCTGTGGAAAGCCAGGGCACTCAACAGTAAACTGCTGGTATCGTCATGATACCAGCTACATATCCACGCCTCAAGCTTATATCACGACAGATAACTCACAACCAGCTGAGTGGTTCTTAGATTCAGGAGCTACCGAACATCTTACTTCAAATTCAGCTCAGCTTCAGAATATGCAGCCATACACTGGAAATTCCAACGTGCAAGTTGGAAATGGACAGCAACTCCAAATCGCTCATACTGGTCAAGGTTTGCTTCCCACGCCTCTGCGTAAGCTTCGATTATCTAAAATCTTTCATGTACCTCAGTTATCCCATAACCTTATCTCTGTTCATAAACTCACCTCCGAAAATCCATGTTATGTCTTACTCCATTCTAATGGTTTTCTTATTAAGGATTCCAAGAGCAACAGAACTCTTCTCCACGGTCCCAATCGTCATGGACTCTACCCAATTAATCCTCAAGCGACCGCATCCTCTCCAACATACTGCCTTTCTTCTACTACTGCATCTCCTAGTATCGCGGTTTGGCATCAACGGCTAGGCCATCCGTCATCAACAACTCAACACTTCCTCCCCACAATTTTTCCGTCAAGCCCTGCTGCCAACAACGTGCTTCATTGTACTGCCTGTGCTCAGGCCAAAACTAGTCGTCTATCATTCTCGTTGTTTGTTACTAGGTCTACTAAGTGTTTAGAACTAATCCATAGAGATGTATGGGGTCCTTCCCCAATCCTTTCAATGCAATCATATTGTTATTATGTGTTATTTGTTGATGACTTTAGTCGCTATTCTTGGGTCTTTCCTCTTTACAATAAATCTGAAGTTTGCTCTACCTTTCTCCGTTTTAAACAAATGGTTGAACTGCAATTCCAAACTAAAATTAAAATGCTTCGTACAGATCGAGGCGGAGAATACATGAGCTCAATGTTCCAAACTCATTTACAAAATTTTGGCATTGTCCATCAAACATCTTGCCCTTACACGCCTCAACAAAATGGCGTGTCTGAACGAAAACATCGCCACATTGTTGAAACTATGAGGGCATTGATGTTTGATGCTCATTTACCAGGAAAATTTTGGACTGATGCTCTACTTACGACGGTCTATTTGATAAACCGATTACCCTCTTCACCTAATCAACATAAATCCCCTTATGAATACCTGTATCACCGACCTCCTTCTTATGCTCATTTACGTACATTTGGTTGTTTGGCTTACCCATGGTTTGCTACTCAACTGTCGCACAAATTCTCTCCTCGATCTCAACCCTGTATTTTTCTGGGGTATGTTCCTAAATCAAAAGGCTACCGCTGTTTTGACTTCAAAACGTCAAAAATGTATATTTCTCGGCATGTTACATTTCACGAATCTGTGTTTCCCTTCATGCTTGTGCCAACGTCTAATCCTCCACCTGACACTAATGGAAATCCAACTCCATCCACTCTCATTCCTGCATCATCTTTGAAGCCACATCCACCCAGTTTAACTTCAACAACTCAGCCTTCCACTAGTCCTACCCCCATCCCTCTAACATCCTCAACTACTGCACCGGTCATTGACCCTTCAGTTTCAAGCCTTGACAACCCTCATCCTGAATCCACACAAAACATTCCTACCACTCATCTGATGCTTACCAGGGCAAAAATAGGGAAATTGAAACCCAAACCAGTGTTTGATTTGGACCATCAGGTCATTCCGGCAAACCCCACGAGCTTTACACAAGCTGCTAAATACGTTGTTTGGCGACGAGCAATGAGCAGTGAATTTGAAGCTCTTCAAAGTCAAGGTACCTGGCGGTTGGTTCCTCATGAACCTGGACAAAATATACTCGGCTGTAAATGGTTATACAAAACTAAATAGAATGCTGACGGATCGGTTGCAAGGCATAAGGCACGCCTTGTTGCTCAAGGTTTTAAGCAAGAGCACGGGTTGGATTATCACGAGACGTTCAGCCCCGTGGCGAAATTTGCCACCATTCGGCTCTTTCTCACTGTGGCTGTGTCGAACAGCTGGTCTTTATTCCAACTTGATGTTTCTAATGCGTTTTTGCATGGCAAACTACATGAAGCAACCCGCTGGATTTGTGGATCCTCAATATCCACATCATGTTTGCTCTCTACAGAAAGCCATCTATGGTCTTAAGCAGTCTCCTAGACAATGGTTTGAGACACTCTCAACTTATCTTACTTCCTATGGCTTTTCCACAAGCACAGTCGATCCTTCACTATTGTTGTACAATCGCAATTCTATTCAGATATACTTACTGGTGTATGTTGATGACATCTTTTTGACGGGCAACAACACTGCTGAGCTTCAACGACTGCTTCAGAACCTGCATTCCAAGTTTCACATGCGAAACTTGGGCTCACTCAATCAATTCCTTGGCTTACAGGCAACTCACACATCATACAGCATTCACCTCAATCAATCTCATTATGCCAAGGAAATTCTGTCCAAAGCAGCTATGTCTGAGTGCAAGCCAGTTCTTACTCCACTCCCCACCGTCATGCCAGCAATTCAGCCCGATGATGAGCTTTACTCTCGCCCAGAATTTTATCGTCAGATTGTGGGCTCGCTGCAGTACTTGACCTTAACCCGACTGGATTTACTATTTGCGGTGAACTTCCTCTGTGCTCACATGCATAAGCCGTTCGTACTTCATTTTCATCTACTCAAGCGAGTTCTTCACTATATCCAAGGTACCATGCATCTCGGTCTTCCTATTATTCGAGACACTTTACAGCTCATGGCTTATGCTGATTCCGACTGGGCATCGGATAAGTCTGATCGTCGCTCCATCACCGGATATTGTGTCTTTCTCGGCAGCACACTGGTCTCGTGGACTGTTAAGAAACAAACCTCCGTTGCTCGCTCCTCAACTGAAGCTGAGTACCGCGCCATCTCCACTGCTGCCTGTGACGTCATTTGGCTTCGCTGATTATTGCTTGAATTTCACGTCCCTCACCTCAGTCCAACCAAGCTCTACTGTGACAATGTCTCCGCCCTGGCCTTAGCCAACAATCCCATTTTTCATGCTCGTACCAAGCATATAGAAATAGATTTTCACTTTATTCGTGATTGCATCCGCTCGCACTCCATCTCTGTTCATCATATTCCCACAGTTGATCAACCAGCGGATATCTTCACCAAACCGCTTTCTGCTACACGGTTTGTGCTACTTCGTGACAAGTTAACAATTCAACCACCAATCATTAACTTGAGGGGGGCTGATAAGAAAACTGGATAAGTAGATAGTCTTATTGATAAGTCGGCTTATTTATGTAATGCGTTACCCACTAACACTGCTACAACAGTGTACGTTTATTAGTCTCACCGTTTGATCACTGTGGGTGAATCTCAGCCATTGCGTTTTAACCAATCGGGTTATATATCCCAGCACTGTAGCTGTGAGAATTATGAAGAAGAAAACCACAGCCGCTGAGCTCTTCCAGAATTGTTTCTCTGTTTGTGCTTTGTTTTCCTTTTCCTTTCCCTTTCTTGCTAAAGCTTTAATGCAGGTGAAGCTGTTTATCTAAGACATGACAACAACAACCTAGATGGCATCTGGTAGCTCGCCAGAAGAGGTATTGTAGTGGCAGCTCGCTAGAGAAGATGTTAAAGAGAAATCGGGACACAGCTCAGTGGAGAAGGCATCAACAAGAAGTTTATTCTCTCTCTTTTTTTGTTTTTTTGAAAGGATAGCATTATAGCGGCAATAGTTTTAAGGAAAACTATAATAATAAAATTTACAGCAACTTTAATTTCATTTTCTCAAAAATTTATATTAGCTTTAACTCTTTTAAATAATAATAATAATAATAATAACAACTACTTTATCTTTCTTTTATTATAAAAAGGATCGAAATATATGAGGCAGCTCATGAGTGAACAAACTGAGTCCAGACGTGCTCGACCGTAAGCTTGTATATCATTCGAGCTATAATCAAAGTTTGAACTCGAGCTCACGAGTTGATAAGCTCGACTTATGAGCGGATTAATGAGTCAAGTAATTAAGTGCCTGCTTGCGAGCCGGTTTGACTCATATACCGGGTTTAAGTTTCACCTCATAGAAAGATCCCTGACGCTCAAAACTCCCAGAATCTCATTCCTCCCTCTTATCACAACCTCAAGCACACCATCAATAGCAGCATCAAGCTTCTCTACCCCTTCTTTCAGCCCAACTGAACTGCTCCTCAGCAATTCCACACTGCTCAAAAGCCTATCCCTATCCTTCACTCCTTTATCCACTTGAGCCTGGAGATCTACTATCATCTTCCCCACTATCTCATGCTTCAAAGAGCATGAAGCCAGAGCTCTTCGACGCTGCAAAAGCCCTCTCATGAAACCTGCAAACCAACATTGAAAGTATATCGACGAACGGCTACAGCTGAGGAAATCTGCAATGAAGATCACAACTACTCAATTCAATTCAAACTGGAGAAACTATAGCCTAAACAAGGAGCACTGATACCACAACTATAGTCCTCTTAGCTGCAAGCATGGCAGCAGTATTCCCCTTATTTTCTTTGCCCTTTCTTTTAGCTTCCACCCTGCATCCTAATCTAATAGTTTCTCTCATCATGCTACAAGGAAAAAAGCTGATTTCCGGCGGATTATTTTGCAATGGTAACATCTTTCTGACGGGTGTCTTACGGTCGTACAATTTTCTGCCGGAAATGTTTATTTCCGACGGATTTTGTCTCCCGGTGTGAGTAACACACGTTTTTCATATAGTGTCATCTTAACACAAACATCTTTGGCTCTCACTTCCTAATTTCTCAAACTTAATAGTTTTTGAAGAAACTGCTTGCAGTTTACTGCTACCACTATTACTGCTAAGATTTTGGATGATCAGTTCAACCATCATGCAGTATCGACTCATCCTCGCCACAGCAAACTTGAGCGAGTTGGAGAAATCCAGCATTGCTATGCTGTTCTTCATGTACTGATTAACCCAACCATCTTCAGCTCCATTTGAGATGGTTACTGTGAAGTTCTTCACTAAAGTAAGCTGTTCAACATGCATCTTCTTGAGGATGTTCATGGCTTCAACCGACCACTGGAGCGAGATAGAGCCATCCGACAAAGATTGATCAAGCTGCTTGAGATCTTTGCCAAGAGAATAGTAGAACTTATCGAGCTGCTTCAAAAAGAGTGAGAGTGGGCTTTGAGACTCCCAGCGAAAGAACCTTGCGACTAATCTGCCCATGCTCTTGAATAATGCTTTACTTCAAAGCAGCAATAGATCGAACTGAAGAAAGTTTCAAGAGAATTTACAGGTGAGAGATAGTTTTTTTCATCAAATTAAATCATTGCAGTTTCAAACTACTTCAGACGAATCTTCATTACACAAATGATTCTTCTATATAAATCTCTAGAGTTTGAGGGAGACAAAGTTTGGCGAAGTTATTATTCAGGATATAAAAGGAATACGTGCAGCTTCTAAGAACTTAGAGGTGAAGGGAAAGAGAAGGTAGTTGACCAACCTCACGTTTCTAGATCTTTCTTTCAACCAAAAAAATTAAAAGTTAAGAAATAATAATAAATGAGAACTTGACTTTTTTTTTTTCAAATTTTAAAATTCTCATAAATATTGGGAGGAAAAAATTATTAGTCAGATAAATAGCTAAAACAAGACCATCAAAATTCTCTCATATATATATTTTTTATTTTTTATTTTTTAAAATTAAATTCTCTCATATATTTATATATAGACATTGTCGGTTTAGGGCATGCTTGAGATAGCTTTCTCGTTGCTTTATTGTTTAGCACAATTTATTTTGCTACTATTTTTACACTATTTTGATAATTTTTTTAATGAAAGGTTGTTTTAGTAACCAAATTAAGGGTTTCTTTGTTGGATTTTTTGTTTAGCACAATTTATTTTGCTACTATTTTTACACTATTTTTACACTTATTTAGTTTATTTTAATTTAATTTCATAAAACGGTTTTAAATTAACTGTTTTTTTTTCTCATGTATTAGAACCCGTGAAAGTGTGTGAAGAGATATAGCTCTCTCTGTTTTCGTTTTTGCTCCCCGTGAAAAGATAGTTTTTTCAAATTTTTGCTCTGTTTCGTCTTGTTCCCTTGAATGCAGTGAAGAAAAATTTTTTTTTTTTAGATTTATCCCTTCCAAAACTTTTGTTCCATTTTTCTTCCATCATTGGTATCAGAGCCCGGTTGGAGAATGGCAGCGAGTTCAAGAAGTAACAATTTGCAACCTCAGTTGCCCAAGTTCACGGGGAAGAACTACAATCAATGGAGTATTCAAATGCGGGTGTTGTATCAATCTCAAGAGTTGTGGGAGATTGTTGAGAGCGGTTTTCAGGAGCCCAAAGTTGAGAGAGATTTGAATCAGAGACTTCTTCAAGAGTTGAAAGAAAATCGGAAGAAGGATCGGAAGGCCCTTTTCTTCATCTATCAAGCGGTAGATGAAATTATTTTTGAGCGGATCTCTACGGCGAAGACCGCGAAGGAGGCTTGGGATACACTGCATGCTTCTTACAAAGGAGATGACAAAGTAAAAATGGTACGTTTATAAACCCTACGAAGCCAATTTGATATGTTGAAGATGAAGGAGTTGGAAAGTGTGGAAGAATATTTCAATCGGGTAATTGTCATTGTTAACCAATTGAAATTGAATGGAGAACTTGTAGAAGATAAAAGAGTTATTGAGAAGATTTTGCGAAGTTTGACAAGAAAATTTGAAGCCACGGTGGTAGCCATAGAAGAAGCGAAGAACATAGAGCAAATGTCTATTGAAGGTTTGCTTGGATCTCTACAATCCCATGAATTAAGAATGAAGCAATATGATTCGACACCACTTGAGGAAGCATTCCAAACTCAAGTGGCATTGCGTGGGAATTTCAAAGGTGGCCGTGGAAGAGGTTTTGGCAAAGGAAGAGGCTCTTTTGGTAGAGGAAGAGGCTCTTATGGTACTCGTGGAAGAGGTCGTGCTGGTAGAGGAGAATCTACACAAAGTGATGGAGGTGAAGTTCAAGGTGGAACTCATGGTGATGGAGAAAGTGCACGTGGTCGTGGACATGGTTTCAGAGGAAGAGGAAGAAGCAACCTTGCCAATATCAAATGTCACTTTTGCAAAAGGTATGGGCACACTTATCGTTATTGTTGGAAGAGGCAGGAGAGTGAAGAGGCAAATGCAGATTGGGTGCAAGAAAAGGAAGTGGAGAAAAGTGAAGACACAATGTTTCTTACACATAGTAAGGAATATGGTGATTCAGGAGATGTATGGTTTATTGATAGTGGTTGTAGTAATCACATGACTGGCAATAAAAGATTGTTTGTTACTTTGGATAACTCAATCCAAAGTGAAGTACGTACAGGAGATGACAACAAACTATTTGTGGAAGGAAAAGGTGACATTTTGGTGCAAACAAGGAAGGGAGAAAAGAAGATATCAGATGTCTTCTATGTTCCAAATCTTAAGCATAATTTGCTTAGTGTTGGACAACTAAATCAAAAGGGATATGTGTTGACATTTTCTTTTGATACTTGTACCATTAAAGACAAGCATGGATTCTTGATTGCCAAGGTGAAGGTGACTCCAAATAAAATGTATCCCATGAAGATGATTTGCAGTTTAAATGGTTGTTTGAAAACTTCCATAGAAAATCATTCAAGATTATGGTATTGTAGATTTGGTCACTTGAGTTCCAAGACACTTTCTTATATGAGCCAGAAGAATATAGTTGATGGGCTTCCACATATTGAAGTTCAAGACAAGATCTGTGAAGCATGTGTTGCAGGAAAGCAAAGCAAAGCACCATTTTCAGTTGGAAAATCATGGAGAGCCTTGAAGCCATTGGAGCTTATTCATTCAGATTTATGTGGACCGATGCACACTACTTCTATTGGAGGTAATTGTTATTTTCTCACATTTATTGATGATTATAGCAGAAAAGTATGGGTATATTTTCTGAAAGAGAAGTCACAAGTATTTGAATACTTAAAAATATTCAAAGCACTTGTGGAGAAGGAAATTGGTCATTTTATTAAGATGTTGAGGAGTGATAGAGGTGGAGAGTATGTTAGTCATGAGATGCAAAATTATTTGAAGGAGAATGGGATACGCCATCAATTGACAACTAGATACACACCACAACAAAATGGGGTAGCAGAGAGGTTGAATAGAACCATTATGGAATTGGCTAGGAGTATGTTGAAGGAGAGGCAAGTGCCCAATTTGCTTTGGGCTGAAGCTGTGGCTTGTGCTGTATATTTGTTGAATAGGGTGACATCAAAAAGTACTACATCTCAAACTCCTTTTGAAATTTGGAGTGGTCATAAGCCTACTGTTGATCACTTGAAAGTTTTTGGGAGTATTTCTTATGTTCATGTACCTGATCAAAAGAGAAGGAAGTTGGATGAAAAATCTGAGAAGTGTGTGTTTGTAGGATACAGTGAAAGGTCTAAAGCCTATAAACTGTATAATCCTACAACAAAGAAAGTGGTAGTGAGTAGGGATGTGAGATTTGAGGAGAGCTTATCTTGGGATTGGCTTGAAAATGGCAACAAGGAGAATGTCATAGTTGTGGGAAATTCAGAAAAAATTATTGATGATGTAGAGCAACAAAGACCACCACACATTACAGTGAGATTGGGAGAATCATCTAGTAGTGGTATTGAAAAGGTGAAGACAAGAAGTTTGCAGGAGATATATGACACCACAAATTATAATGAGGAGTTATCTCAATTTGCTTTCTATGTAGATGAAGAGCCCTTAACGTTTAATGAAGCAGTTGCAGATAAGAGATGGATTGATGCCATGAAAGAGGAAATTGATGCTATTGAGAGAAATGACACATGGAGTTTGACCTCACTTCCTAAAGGTCAAAAATCCATTGGTGTCAAGTGGGTGTACAAATTGAAGAAAAATGTTGAAGGAGGTGTAAATAAATTCAAGGCTAGACTTGTAGTCAAAGGGTACAAGCAGAAGCAAGGAGTAGATTATGAAGAAGTTTTTGCACCGGTTGCCTGATTTGATACAATCAGATTAATTTTCTCTATTGCTGCTATGAATAGATGGAAGATTCATCAATTAGATGTGAAGTCGGCTTTCTTGAATGGTGTTTTGGAGGAAGAAGTTTATGTAGATCAGCCTGAAGGTTTTATTGTGAAGGGAAAAGAGCATATGGTGTATCGTTTGAAAAAGGCATTGTATGGCTTGAAGCAAGCCCCGAGGGCTTGGAACCTATGCATTGATAAGCATTTTGGTGAAGAAGGCTTCACTAAATGCCCTTATGAATATGGTGTGTATATGAAGACAGACTCAAATGGCAACAGGTTGATTATATGCTTATATGTGGATGATTTGCTTATAACAGGTGATGATGAGAAGATGATTGCAGACTTTAAATCAACTATGTTCAGAAGATTTGATATGACAGATGTTGGCCTCATGTCATTATTTTTGGGTATAGAAGTGCATCAGAAAGAGGATGGCATTTGGATTTGCCAAAAGAGGTATGCAAAAGAGTTGCTTGAGAAGTTCAGGATGAATCATTGCAATAGTGTCTCAACACCAATGCAAACTGGAGTTCATTTCACAAAAGAATGAGAAGGAAAATTGGTTGATTCAACATTGTACAAAAGTTTGATTGGGAGCCTTAGATACTTGACAGTGACGAGACCAGATATTGTGTATAGTGTGGGCATCTTGAGCAGATTCATGGAGAATCCAAGGGAGTCTCATTGGCTTGCAGCGAAGAGGATTCTTAGATATATCAGTGGCACAGTTGAGTTTGGGCTTCATTATCAGTGCAGTGGAGACATGAGACTACTTGGATATTGTGACAGTGATTGGGCAAATGATCATGAGGAAAGAAAGAGCAAAAGTGGATATGTGTTTTATGTTGGTGATACAGCCTTCACTTGGAGCACACAGAAGCAGAAAGTTGTGGCATTATCTACATATGAGGCAGAGTATATAGCAGCGGCGGCAGCGGCTTGTGAAGCAATGTGGTTGAAGAATTTGCTGAAGGAATTTTTTGGAGAGATTGATGAAGCTACAACAATTTATGTGGACAACATGTCGGCGATCGCATTGGCCAAAAATCCAGTACAGCATGGCAGGAGCAAGCACATTGATGTCCGTTATTATTTTATCAGAGATGCAGTAAAGATGGGTCACATTAGCTTGGAGTACTGCAGTACAGAGGATCAGGTAGCTGATTTGTTCACCAAAGCATTGCCGACACCTAGGTTTGTGAAGCTACTGAAGATGCTTGGAATGAAGAAAGTCTTGGTTTGAGGGGGAGATTGTTGGATTTTTTTTTCAAACCAAGAGATGTGCCGCTTCACTTATTTAGTTTATTTTAATTTAACTTCATAAAACGGTTTTAAATTAACTGTTTTTTTTTTCATGTATTAGAACCCGTGAAAGTGTGTGAAGAGATATAGCTCTCTCTGTTTTCGTTTTTGCTCCCCGTGAAAAGACAGTTTTTTCAAATTTTTGCTCTGTTTCGTCTTGTTCCCTTGAATGCAGTGAAGAAAAAAAAAATTTTGAGATTTATCCCTTCCAAAACTTTTGTTCCGTTTTTCTTCCATCATTCTTTGGGATAACTTTCTTACTATTTTCTAATTAATTTTTTAGTATAAAAATTTATTGAACAAGAAAATTTGGTACTAAAAAGTTGGTTCATAAAACAGTAAGAGAACTGTCCCAAACGAAACCGAATTTAAAAATTTTCTCAATAATAATAACTTCACAATAAGCTTATAAAAAACACTAAAGTCATTCCAAGCATATTCTTAATTTTATTATATCTTAAAAAGTGATTTTCTATTGTATATTTTTAAAATAAATTGATTATTGAATGAATTATCAATTTTTATTATTCTTTTTTTTTCTTTTATTTATTCATAAATTTAGTTATTTCTAATCTTCTCTCAGCATGTACTTTCATTTACATTTCGTTTCCTGCTTTGCTTTTTTTCTTAGATTGATTTTGCTAAAAAGGTAAAGAAAGTGCTTTTATTCGTTCCTCTAATAAAGAACGTAAATGTTATATTTTATTTTTTATTTTTAAATTAGGAACATAGCCTAATTTCATTCAACATAAAAAATAATTTCAAAGATTGACGCACCACAAGTCCACAATACAGCAATAAAAAGAAATCCAAAGTCCAAAAACTGAACATAAAATGAATAAAAATACATCCAAAAATCATATATCAGTCAGAGGATTAATTATTCTGTGCGGATTCGGAGACCAATCCACGTTATCGTATTCCTTCGCTCAGTACCGCGGCTCGGTACCGTTGATGTCATTCTACGTCCGGCCTCCGCACAAAATATTTCCTCCAGTCAGAGAGGCAAATATTTCCATGATTGTCAGTATGACTGTTCATGGGAAAGAGGTTCCTAGTATGATCATCTAAGGGGAAGAGGCTTGGGTGTTATATCATTTGTCATAGTCTAGGAGCAGCCAACAAGAACACCCCTAGCAGATTAGGGTGCTTCACAATATCAAGAATATGATTGATCCTCAAGGCTATCAATAGATGAAGTGGCTAGCTTTGTATAGGCATATATAGGTTTCTCCTATTGACCAAGTGAATGGCTCCTCTCGAGATAGGACGAGTTAGGGCAACTCCAATGGAACGGCAAACAAGTATTTGTCGTTCTTGCTTTGCTCCAACCGACCGCCATTTTTGACGTCATTTGATCGCAGATGAATAGTGCGACGCCAATATTGGCGTCGCACTATTCATCTTCGCCATTTTTTGGTCTCTATCGAACTTGCCAAAGAAACGCACGAACGACAATTATGGGTAAAATGATGTTCGATTGGAGATGAATCACGACATTTTTTAGTTTGAAAAATGAGATTTTCAGTTGGAGACGCCCTTGAGAAACCTGCAAGCAAAGCTCAAGGAAGACAAAACAGAGCTATTGGATGAAATGGTTTTTCGTGTTGCTGTAGCGATGGGATGTATGTGTTTAAATACACCAATGAGCAAAGAGACAGCTGAGGTTTTTACTATATTACCCTCAGATAGTTACATAAAGTGTAAAGCTGCGAAAAGCTGAGTGAGCAGAAAAACAGAGGAAGTGGCGTTAGTTGGAGTTGAACGGTGGCGTGGTAGAGATTGGAGTCTGCTTATCACTGTCCCTCAAGGTGATGGGAGGTACGACCGTCAACTTGCTTGGAGAATTTGAAATGTGGGTGCGGAGAGAGGTTTGTTAAACATGTCGGTGAGCTGCTCGGCAGTTGGAATATGATGAACGGCAACATGTTTGGACTAGATGATATCCCAAACAAAATGATGATCAATCTCAATGTGTTTCGCCCGCGCATAAAAAATAGGGTTGCACGCAATGGAGATCGCAGAAACGTTGTCGCAGAAGAGAGGAGTTTGGTTCATGGAGATGTTGAAGTCTTGGCAAAGACGGCGAATCCAGATGAGTTCAGCGACAGCCAAAGCTAAGGCGCGATATTCTGCTTCGATTGAAGAGCGAGCTACAGTAGTTTGCTTTTTGACAGACCAGGCGATAAGAGCTTTGCCGAGAAAGATGCAGTAACCAGCTGTCGACTTGCGATCGATAGTGTCGCCAGCCCAGTCCGAGTCGGAGAAGGCAGATAAACTGAAATCAGTTTTTGGTATAAACAGTGTCACGACCCGACCCGAGACGAGACGGATCCCGTTCGCACCGGGCCGCGACGAGAGAAAGCACTAACCAGGATCTAGCTTTGGAATTTGGTTCGGAACTGAATCTTCCAAATAGTTAACTCAACAAAAACAAACACAGAGCTACTAAAAACATCAAATGCAGCGGAACAAAACATCTATCTGATTTCATTTCCTCAAAATAATCATCTACAGAACAGTACATGACTTTAGACAGAAAGAAAGACAGAACAGAAAAGCCACGACTGTACAAAAATCAAAAGGTACAAAACAATACCTATACTGATCAGACTCGGAACTAATCCTGGACTTCCTTCCCTTTCCCAGAACCTGAAAACTATCAGAAAGCAAGGGTGAGCTCAACAGCTCAGTAAAGCAACAAACCTCCAATCAAAATCCTCAGAATCGCAAAACCAACACATCAGACAAATCCGTACAAAAATCAGAACAGAATCAGACAGATATCAAATCAAACAGAATTGTACGGAAACAGAAGTCGTATCAAATCAGAAAAAGAACAGATCAGACATATCAGATCAACAGAATCAGAATCGTACATATCACAATAGAACAGAACAAAATCATATCAGATCATATATCAGATATCAGATATTTAATTAATAGCTAAATGTGCCCCCGGCACCAGAACAATAGCTGAGTAATTAATAGCTAAGTGTGCCCACGGCACCAGAACAGATGTGCTTATAGCACCAGAACTTATATCACCAGAATACATAATATAGTGCATATAGCACCTAAGCAGATTTTCCTCGGATCCGGAACAGAACAGATATCAAAATGTATATTGAGCTCATTTCAGAATTTCCCATTTCACTAACTGAATCTCATAGGATCCAGGCCCCTTATAACTCCCTTTTTATAGCATATACAGATAGCATATCAAATCAGAAGAATTTCGGACAAATCAGAAATTACCCAAAAATCGGGCAGCACAACGGCAGTATACAGAATTTACACAATTTTCCTGAAAATCAAAATTCACCAAATTCGCACAGAATACAGATATCAACATTTCAGAACTTTTACTCTACTGCATAGAGAATTTTCAATTTCACAGAAAAATCCGGGCGACTAAAAACACAGTCGAATCAAAAATACCCGAACAAAAATCTTCAGAAAATAACCAAAATGTGCACACTCGGCACGTCAACAATATACAGAAACTTACGCGGTAAAAACTGAACCAATCAAAAGATACGGACGAAAATCACGAACAAAAATTAATTCCGGACAGATAATACCGGCAAACTCGACGGTTCTGAAAATTGAGAAAGGTGGAATGTGCCTTACCTCGTGCACAGCAATTTCCTCAACAGTCACTTCGAACGAAAACGGCTCCGCGTCTTCCCGAAATCAACTTTTCCAAATTCTTTCTTTTTCTCTCTCCTCAGATCGAAAATCAGATATTTTTATTTTTAATTTCTCTCTCTTCAAAATGACTGATTTCCCTTAAATCCTCTTCAGATCGGCCTGGCCGATCGTCTCGATCGTCCTGGACGATCATACCAAACCACAAAACTCTGGCCGATACTCCAGGGCGATGATCCGGCCGATGCTTATGAACAGTGTAATCGGCCTGGCCGATGTCCTCGATCGGCCTGGACGATACCTACAGGAAATCACCTGGAACAAAACTGGGCAAATTCTGGAGCTTCATATCAACTGATCGTCCCAGGACGATCCCAGATCGTCCTGGACGATCCTGGAGCAGATTGAAATATTACAATCTCCCCAACTCAGAAAAATGTCGTCCTCGACATTATCCAATCCAAACTCAGTCAAAACAAGTACGGGTACGACTGTCTCATGTCAGACTCCTTCTCCCAAGTCGCTTCCCGTGCAGTCCGGTGCTTCCACTGGACTTTAACCATCGGAATCTGTTTATTTCTTAACTTTCGGACGTCGTACGCCAAAATCAACTCTGGCTCTTCCTTGTACGCCAGATTCTCCTGAATCACAACTTCATCAACTGATACATTCTTCCCAGAGTCGGATACCCACTTCCTCAGAGTGGATACGTGAAATACGTTATGCACGTCAGACATAGAATCAGAAAGCGATAGTCTGTAAGCAGGTTTTTCAATTCTTTCCAAAATTTCAAAAGGTCTAATATACCTTGGACTAAGCTTGCTCACCTGACCAAATCTGCTCACACTCTTCATAGGACTGACTTTGACATACACAAAGTCACCAACTTGAAACTCAACAAACCTGTGCTTCTGATTGTAATACTTCTGCTGTCGATCTTGAGCAGCTTTCAATCTCTCTCTTATCAAATTGATCTTCTGAGCAGTTTCATCAGCAAAAGTGGCTCCCAAAGCCTGTCTATCTCCGACCTCCGTCAGAGTCAAAGGAGTACGGCACTTCCTGCCATACAGAGCCTCGTACGGTGCCATACCGATACTGGACTGAAAACTGTTGTTATAAGCAAACTCAATCAGCGGAATATGATCTTCCCAGCTTCCGCTAAAGTCCAGAACACAAAGCCTAAACAGATCTTACAGTACCTGAATAGTCCTCTCAGACTGTCCATCTATCTGAGGATGAAAGGCTGTACTGAAATGCAATTTTGTACCCAAGCCTTGCTGAATGCCTTTCCAAAGTCTGGAAGTAAAACGTCCATCTCGATCAGATACGATCACACGAGGCACACCGTGCAATCTGACTATCTCTTTCACATAAATCTGTGCCAATCGATCAACTGAATCCGTCTGTCTAATCGGAAGAAAATGAGCGGATTTCGTCAATCGATCTACAACCACCCAAATGGCGTCATGCCCTTGTCTAGATCGAGGGAAACCTATCGCAAAGTCCATCGTTACCCCCTCCCATTTCCACTCAGGGATAGGCAACGACTGCAACAGTCCACCTGGTCGCTGATGCTCTGCCTTTACCAACTGACAGGCTTCGCATCTCGACACAAACTCTGCTACGTCTTTCTTCATTCCATGCCACCAGAATAAAAGCTTCATATCAGCGTACATCTTACCACTGCCTGGATGTACAGTGTAGCCTGAATGATGAGATTCATACAGAATCTCCGGCCTCAAATCTCCAAACACAGGTACCCACAACCTGTTCTTACAGAAAATAGCACCAGAATCAGAAATTCGAAGTTCAGGAGTCTTACCAGATCCAATTTGTGCAATCAACTTCGAATAATCAGAATCTGACTTCTGGGCTTCTTGAATCCTTGGAGACAAGGAAGACTGAATGGTCATCTGAGCCAACTCCAAACCATTAGAGGAAATCACCTCCAACTGCAATCGTTCCAAATCACGAATCAGGAAGTTATCACAAGTAAGTTGCAAACCTGATAATCCAGAAGACTTCCTGCTCAAAGCATCTGCTACCACATTCGCCTTCCCAGGCTGATACTGAATAGTCAAATCATAGTCCTTGATCAATTCGAGCCACCTCCTCTGTCTCAGATTCAGATCCTTCTGAGTAAAAATATACTTCAGGCTCTTATGATCAGTAAAGATCTCACATTTGACGCCATACAGGTAATGACGCCAAATCTTCAAAGCAAAAACAACTGCAGCTAACTCCAAATCATGCGTCGGGTAATTCTTCTCATGTGGTTTCAACTATCTCGAAGCATAAGCAATTACCTGACCATGCTGCATCAGGACACATCCTAGTCCTTTCAGTGAAGCATCACTGAACACCTGAAAACCTTCCGTACCTGACGGAAGTGCTAGTACCGGAGCTGAAGTCAAACAATCCTTCAATCTCTGAAAACTCGTCTCACACTCCGGGGTCCAAACAAAAGGAACTGACTTCTGAGTCAGTCTCGTCAGAGACGTCGAAATCTGTGAAAATCCTTTCACAAACTTCCTGTAATACCCGGCCATGCCCAAGAAACTACGTACCTCAAATACCGTAGTCGGCCTTGGCCAATCAGCAACTGCCTGAATCTTCTGGGGATCTACAGAAATGCCTTCACCGCTGATCACATGCCCCAGAAAAGAAATGCTCTTCAACCAGAATTCACACTTGGAGAACTTGGCATACAGCTGATGCCTCCTCAAAGTCTCCAACACAATCCTCAAATGTCTGGCATGATCATCCTCAGATGCAGAATATACCAGAATATCGTCAATGAAGACAATCACAAACTGATCCAAATACTCCCTGAATACTCGGTTCATCAGATCCATGAAAATAGCGGGAGCGTTGGTTACCCCAAAAGGCATAACCAAGAACTCGTAGTGCCCGTACCGAGTACTGAAAGTGGTCTTCACCACATCAACTTCCTTGACCTTCACCTGATAGTATCCGGATCTCAAATCAATCTTCGAAAATACTGAAGATCCGGAAAGCTGATCAAACAAGTCGTCAATCCGAGGCAAAGGATACTTGTTCTTGATCGTGACCTTGTTCAAATCTCTGTAATCAATACACATACGGAGTGTACCGTCCTTCTTCTTCACAAACAGGACAGGTGCTCCCCAAGGCGAAACACTAGGACGCACAAAACCTCTGTCAACCAACTCCTGAAGCTGAACTTTCAACTCAGAAAGTTCTTTCGGTGCCATCCTGTACGGAGCTTTCGATATCAAAGCGGTACCCGGAAAAATATTGATAGAGAATTCCACATCTCTATCCGGAGGTAAACCAACCAACTCCTCAGGAAAAACATCCACAAACTCCTGTACCACAGGGATCTCAGAAACAGAACCAACCTCTAGGTTCAGATCCCGCACCGAAGCCAAAAATACCGGACATCCCTTCTTCCACATCCTGCTCACTTCCAATACAGAAACCAGACTGGAGAGAACACCTCGTAATCTCTGAAATATAACTCTCTCTCCAGCCATAAGCAAACTCACTTGCTTCTTCAGACAGTCTATCTGGGCTTCATACTGACTCAGCCAATCCATGCCCAGAATCACATCATACGATGAAATCGGCAATCGAATCAAACTTGATTTCCACTTCTTGCCAGAAATCTCAATCTCACACAAACAAAACTGTCGAGCAATCAAAGGATTCCCAGCCGGTAAAATCACAGACAAAGAAACCGGAAGCAAAAGAGAATCCAAACGCAAAAGCTCAAAACAGTGCTCGGACAGAAAAGAATGACTCGCTCCAGAGTCAAACAAAACATGACAGGGCTGACCAGAAATGTAAATAGTACCTGTCACAACATCGGGAGCATCTCGAGCCTCCTGCTGACTCAAGCTATAAACTCGTGGCTGAACTAGAACAGGAGCTGAAGCAACAGAACTACTCTGCTCCCTCTGAACAGTAAGTGGTCTCCGTGGTGCAGAACTAGAACCACCACCTCTATCAGCAAATCCCTCAGGGCGTGGAGGAACAGTCCTCGGTCTTCCTGCTGAACCGGCAGGTCTGACAAAGCCCTCAGATCGAAACTCCGAACGCTGATCAAATCCCATCTGTGGACACTCTGCAATCCGATGTCCAGACTGACCACATCGAAAGCACAGACCAGCCATCCTGTAGCACTGGCCAAAGTGTCGTCGTCCACAGTTCTGGCACACAGGTGCCGAACTAACTGATCCCGAACTCGTCGTACTGGTAACAGTACCAGACGACCCTCCGCTCCTTCTGGAGTCTCCAGATCCAGAATCGGAAACGAATCTCCTCTTTCCAGAGGAACCACTGCCAGAGGTCTCACTTCCAAATATCTTCCTACTCGCAGTCCACCGCTGCTGAGTAGCCATCAGGTCGTTCTCTATCAGACGAGCTCGCTCCACAAGCTCAGAGAAATCAGTGATCCGGAACGGTATCAAGGGCTGCCTCAAAGTATCTCGCAATCCCCTCAGAAATCTGTAACACCTCTCAGCAGAAGTGCTAACCAGCTACGGAGCGTACCTGGCTAATGCAGTAAACTCAGCCTCGTACTGCATCACCGTCTTGCTCCCCTGAACAAGCCTCAGAAAATTCTCCTGCATCTGCTGTCGTGCAGAAGGAGGAACAAACCAATCTCTGAATACCTCAGTGAACTCTTCCCAAGTAATCAAAAAGTTTAGTCTGCCCTGAAATCTAGCTGCCTGCTGGCCGTCCCACCAGTGCTCAGCCTCTCCGTCCAACAGAAAAACTGCCAACGGTACCTTCCTGTCTGACGGACACTGCATCCCGTCAAAGGTCTTCTCCACTCTCCTCAGCCACCCCTCAGCAGCTTTGGGCTCAACAGCGCCCTCAAACCTCGGAGGTTTCAACCTCAGAAACAACTGCAAATGTCTATCCAGGTCATCAGATCGGACAGTAGAAGCTCTACTCTGAGTCTCGCTCATCATCTGAGCAACAAGTGTAGCAAACTGTGATATTGTATCAGCACCGACCACTGGGGCTGTACTCCCCACTGGTGCTGCCTGATCGGCACTCTGCCCATCTGTCATGTCTGGGTCTGGCTGATCCATACAGAAAAATCCAGAAAATCCGGAAAACTATCACAAAAACAACACAATAAAAAGCCGAGCAAACCAAAACTACCCCCCAGACAGACTTACTGATCACTTCCTATAGCTCTGTTTCACAAAATTCCCAAATTTCAAAACCATTGCTCTGATACCAAAAAAGCTTGTCACGACCCGACCCGAGATGAGACGGATCCCGTCCGCACCGGGCCGTGACGAGAGAAAGCACTAACCAGGATCTAGCTTTGGAATTTGATTTGGAACTGAATCTTCCAAATAGTTAACTCAACAAAAACAAACACAGAGCTACTAAAAACATCAAATGCAGCGGAACAAAACATCTATATGATTTCATTTCCTCAAAACAATCATCTACAGAACAGTACATGACTTTAGACAGAAAGAAAGACAGAACAGAAAAGCCACGACTGTACAAAAATCAAAAGGTACAAAACAATACCTATACTGATCAGACTCGGAACTAATCCTGGACTTCCTTCCCTTTCCCAGAACCTGAAAACCATCAGAAAGCAAGGGTGAGCTCAACAGCTTAGTAAAGCAACAAACCTCCAATCAAAATCCTCAGAATCGCAAAACCAACACATCAGACAAATCCATACAAAAATCAGAACAGAATCAGACAGATATCAAATCAAACAGAATTGTACGGAAACAGAAGTCGTATCAAATCAGAAACAGAACAGATCAGATATATCAGATCAACAGAATCAGAATCGTACATATCACAACAGAACAGAACAAAATCATATCAGATCATATATCAGATATCAGATATTTAATTAATAGCTAAATGTGCCCCCGGCACCAGAACAATAGCTGAGTAATTAATAGCTAAGTGTGCCCACGGCACCAGAACAGATGTGCTTATAGCACCAGAACTTATATCACCAGAATACATAATATAGTGCATATAGCACCTAAGCAGATTTTCCTCGGATCCGGAACAGAACAGATATCAAAATGTATATTGAGCTCATTTCAGAATTTCCCATTTCACTAACTGAATCTCATAGGATCCAGGCCCCTTATAACTCCCTTTTTATAGCATATACAGATAGCATATCAAATCAGAAGAATTTCGGATAAATAAAAAATTACCCAAAAATCGGGCAGCACAACGGCAGTATACAGAATTTACACAATTTTTCTGAAAATCAAAATTCACCAAATTCGCACAGAATACAGATATCAACATTTCAGAACTTTTACTCTACTGACAGAGAATTTCCAATTTCACAGAAAAATCCGGGCAACTAAAAACACAGTCGAATCAAATATACCCGGACAAAAATCTTCAGAAAATAACCAAAATGTGCACACTCGGCACGTCAACAATATACAGAAACTTACGCAGTAAAAACTGAACCAATCAAAAGATACGGACGAAAATCACGAACAAAAATTAATTCCGGACAGATAATACCGACAAACTCGACGGTTCTGAAAATTGAGAAAGGTGGAATGTGCCTTACCTCGTGCACAGCAATTTCCTCAACAGTCACTTCGAACGAAAACGGCTCCGCGTCTTCCCGAAATCAACTTTTCCAAATTCTTTCTTTTTCTCTCTCCTCAGATCGAAAATCAGATATTTTTATTTTTAATTTCTCTCTCTTCAAAACGACTGATTTTCCTTAAATCCTCTTCAGATCGTCCTGGCCGATCGTCTCGATCGTCCTGGACGATCAGACCAAACCACAAAACTCTAGCCGATACTCCAGGGCGATGATCCGGCCGATGCTTATGAACAGTGTAATCGGCCTGGCCGATGTCCTCGATCGGCCTGGACGATACCTACAGGAAATCACCTGGAGCAAAACTGGGCAAATTCTGGAGCTTCATATCAACTGATCGTCCCAGGACGATCCCAGATCGTCCTGGACGATCCTGGAGCAGATTGAAATATTACAAACAGGTTGTAGGCAATAGTGCCGGAGAGGTAGCGGAGGACTCGTTTAAGTTGCTGGTAGTGAAGTAGCAACGGGTTATGCATATGCTGACAGAGCCTGTTCACAGCAAAGGCAATATCAATCGAAAGCTGGCAGAACAGAGTTGGCGGAACAGAGCTGGTTGGCCAAATGGTGTTTGAAGAGCTGGGTCAATGGGAAGTTTAGTGGGTATAGGTGTTTGGGTTGGTTTGCAGTTTGTCATGGAGGCGTTATGAAGGAGTTCGGTGATATAAGAATGCTGTGCAAGGAAGTAACCGGTGGGTGTGCGGGTGAAATTGATGCCAAGAAAACGAGATAGAGGACCAAGATTTCGTATTTGGAATTGGTGATGGAGATTTTGAATCAAGGAGGAGATAAACTGTTGATCATTGCCGGTGACGATGATATCATCGACGTATATGAGAAGATAGATGAGGATGTTGTTTTTAGAAAGAATCAGGAAGGTCGGCACTGCTAATGGTGAAGTGTTGAGTGCATAAAGTGTAGCAAACCATAGGCGCGGAGATTGTTTCAGACCATAGAGAGATTTATTTAAGAGGCAGACGTGATTTAAAACTTTTTATCGACAAATTCAGGGGGTTGAGCCATGTAGATTGTGGTGTCAATATTTCCATGTAGGAAAGCATTGACGACGTCTAACTGGAAGATAGGCCAGTCGTGGTGTAGAGCTACGGTAAGGAACACAAATGGTGGGAAATTTGACGACGGGGCTGAAGGTTTCAAGGTAGTCGATGTCGTATTCTTGTTTATAGCCTTGAGCGACGAGGCGGGCTTTATGTCGGGCGATTGAGCCATCGGCAAGACGTTTGATTTTGAAAATCCATTTGCAACCGATGACTTGTTGATTTGGAGGTAGAGGAACAAGTGACCAAGTTCCTTGAGTTTGTAGTGCAGTGAATTTGGAAGACATGGCTTGACGCCATTGAGGAGATTTGCTTGCGACGCTGTAGGAACTGGGAGTGGAGTCAGTAAGGTGGGAGAGGTTTAGAATTTGTTTAGGCTTTAAGGAACCAGTTTTAAGTCTAGTTATCATAGGGTGATGAGGTAGTAAGGTGAAAGTAGGTGTAATTTTGGTAGAGGATTGAGAATTGGTAGTATTGACATACTGTAAAGAATTAGGAGTTGTTGTTGGTGATGAAGAAGTGGGGGACGGTTTAGCTGGAGAAGAAGTGTCTGTAAGATGAGGTGGTTGAGGCAGAAGGGATTGAGATGTTGAGGTTTGAGGAGGATGAGAAAATAACGGTGTTGAGGTAGAGTTTAGAGGTTGGGGTGGCTGGGTTGGTATAATATAAGGGGTTTCTTGTTCGTGAAAGATAACATCAAGGGAGATATACATTTTGTCGGTGCAGAGTTCATAACATTTGTAACTTGTTTGCTGGTCTGCATATCCAAAGAAAATGCACGGAATGGAGCGTGGCGAGAGTTTGTGTGGGCTGTAAGGGCGAAGCCAGGGGTAACATCTACAGCCAAATACTTTCATATGCGTATAGGATGGTTGAAGTTTGTAAAGAAGTTGATATGGTGATTGGTTGGACGTGTTTCTGGAAGGTAGAAGATTTATTTGATAAACGACGGTATGAACGGCTACAGTCCAGAACAGGGGAGGAAGAGCAGAATCGGCGAGGAGTGTGCGAGCCGTTTCTAGCACGTGACGATGTTTCCGTTCCGCAATTCTGTTTTGTTGAGGGGTGTGAGGACAAGTGAGTTCATGTTTGATTCTGGTTTGAGAGTAGAAAGATTTTAGAGTGTTGCTAATGAACTCGCCGCCCCCGTTAGTTCGAATTCGACGAACATAGGAGTTGAGTTATTTTTCAATCAATTTAATGAAATGTATTATTAATAGTGGGACATTAGACTTAAATTGTAGTAGAAAAAGCCAAGAGTATCTGCTGAAATCATCGACAATTAGCAGGTAATATCTAAAACCATCATAAGAAGTAAGTGGGGAGAGACCCCATACATCCATATGGAGAAGCTGTAAGGGAGAACTAGATATATGGTTGGAGGGGGGAAAAGGGAGCCTGTGACTTTTAGCTAATGCACAGGAACTACAAGGTTCATTGCTAAAGCTAGTTGATTTGGTAGGAAGTTGCTGGAGAAGCTGTTGAAGTATGGTGTGGTGAGGATGACCCAGTTGTCGATGCCATAGCTGGGAAGGCGTGAGACCGGGGGAGTCCAGAGTAGCTTGAGCAGCAATGTGGGTAGTGGGAGATGAAGTGCCGAGAATGGGATAAAGACCGTTATGGCACGGGCCGCTGAGTAGAGTTTGCTGTGTCGTCCGATTCTTAACATGAAAACCGGTATTATCAAAAAGAATTGAACAGTTGTTGTCATTAATGGGTTTAGAAATGGAGAGAAGTTGATGTGTTAAGTGAGGAACGTGAAGAAGAGAGTTTAGAAGAATCTTACTAGTCGGAGTAGGTAGGAGGCCGTTGCCAATGTTTTGAATAGGAAGGGGGGTACCATTGCCAACCAGGACGTGATCCTTATCAGTGTAAGGTAGCTGAAAGGGTAAAGTATCTGGGGTGAGGTGAGCGGTGGCTCCAATGTCGAGGTACCAGGGGCTGGTATCGGCGTCGGAGCTGTTGGCTAACAGTGCTACATTGACAGAAGGACTGGGAGAACTGTATTGTAGATTTGATCAGTGCTAGCAGGTGACGGCCGAATGTCCAGGCTTGCCGCAAATTTGACATTGACCGTCAAATCGTGGTGGCCGAGGGGTGCGATTAGAACTGGGGGGGCTCGACCTCGTCCTCTGTATTTGGTGAAACGTCCACGGCCGCGGTCACGGGGGGTAAATAAAGCAAGTGTAGGATCGCCTGGAGGTGTGGCGGAGGCGAACGTTAGATCCTTAGCAGCATCGGTGATTTGGTGTACTTCTTCGCTCCGCAAAAGTGAATATAGATTGTCCAAACTGATTGGATGAAGGGATGAGCGAATGTAAGTTCAAGGAAGACGAAGCAGAGCTATTGGATGAAATGATTTTTCGTGTTACTGTAGCGATGGGATGCATGTGTTTAAATACACCAATGAGCATAAAGAGAAAGGTGAGATTTTTACTATATTATCCTCAGACAATACATAAAGTGTAAAGTTACGAAAAGCTGAGTGAGCAGAAAAACAGAGGAAGTGGTGTTAGTTGGAGTTGAACGGCAACGTGGTGGAGATCGGAGTCTGCTTATCAGCCCTTACCCTCTTGTTGAGTTGAGTGGCCCCTTTAGTTGGGGTTAATAATCCTAAAGGGCAAGTGACCTTGAGTTCAAACCAAGCAAATGACCCCTATTTGGTTTATCTCTATTCTTGATGAATATGGTTAATCTTCTCGACTCATATAGTCCCAATATTAGAATATAACAATTTTTGTAAGGGAAAAATAATTTTTTAGAAAACTTTTATGAGTATTATAAATATTATTATTTTTTAAAACATCAACCTCACATCTCCCTCTTTCTCAATTCCTTCTAACTAAAGAGAGGCGATAGGTGCTAGGTATACTTCATAAACAATAAAATAGAGAGAAATGAAAGGATAATCAACCGCAAGCAAGCCACAACCACATACGGATGCCAAACGCCGTCCAGAGACCAACTAGAATGTGCCACATTACCCCCGCTCGGGCCCATGCTTGATACTCCTGACGTGACGCATTCTGGTTGGTCATCGGACGGTCGCGCAGAATAATTTCTCACATGTCTTCGAAGAGCACCCAACATTGCATAATTTATCAAGCTAGCATCAATGCAAGAAATCCTATGAGAACGCTAATAAATAAAACTTAAAGGTTCAAAAATCTAAATTAAGAATACATTCGAACATAAGCGCTCATTACTTATCAAAATGTTGGAAAAGAAGATGGAATTGCCGAACTAAAAGCTAAGGCTTTTGTTTGGATGCAATAAAGTTCTAAAATTAAAATTTCTGAATGAGCAGCCTTGGGTGAAGTGATGCTTGACATCGCCAAGCTATGTTAAAACCCCCTTCCATCCTTCATATATAAATCTGCAATGTACATGAAATGAAATGTCAGCTTTATACAAATACTATCAATTTTTAATGAGAAAAACAAGTTGCATCAGATGGGAAGCTCAGCAAATAAATCACATATATTAGTTATTGCAGCATGTTCATGGCATATGAAATGAAATGTCAGCTTTATACAAATACTATCAATTTTTAATGAGAAAAACAAGTTGCATCAGATGGGAAGCTCAGCAAATAAATCACATATATTAGTTATTGCAGCATATGTATATAAGCAATGAGTTAGGTTTCGTTTTGCACGGCTTTCTTATCAATTCTTAAAGCAACTTTTTTACCGCTACTTAAAGCAGCTTTCATATGTACTTTTTCACATTGTACATAAAGCAGCTTTTGTATGTACCTTTTCACATTGTACATAAAAGAGCTTTCGTACATAAAGCAGCTTTCGTATGCAGCTTTTTTAAAGCGGCTTTTTAGTATAAATATTTTAATTTTTAAACTAGAAAGATGTTTTAAAAAGTAATAAAAAAACTATCCCAAACAAAACCTAAGTCGGTGGTCCCCACTTAACTGATATACTAGTTGGTGATTATCTTCCTATAGATTCAGAAAATAATGAGAAACCAACATTTATTGTATAGCATGATTGATAAAACTTCGGTAAGTCATTCCTTATAGAACGTGCATGAATCAGGAAGAGCAAAAAAGAACTGCTTGGGTATATGCAATTAGCAAATACAAAAAAAGTATAAATAAAGAGAAAAAACATCTAAGCGTCATCACATAACATACGCCTCCCAACATGCACGCTACAAAACAGTTTTGCTAATGGTCAATGAACTTTTTCACATTGTTTGTGCATGTTTCTATGCATGTGGACGTGCACATTTAACCCAAAGGTCACACTTCTAGCTTTTAGGCTTCGTTTGGGACGATTTTTTTTATTGCTTCTTAAAACTGCTTTCTAGCTAAAAAATTAAAAAAAAAAAATTTATAAAACTGCTTTAAAAAGCAGTAAGAAAGCTGTCCCAAATGAAGCCTAAGTAAGTTTAAGAAAATTGAAAGGATGAGGGAGAAAATGAGAAGATGAGCGCACCTGAATCAAAGTTCATCCTTTATGGAATCAGATTGAATACTCTCTACAACACTATCCTTGTTTTTCTTTATGAAGTCAATGAAATCGTCTACTGTTCTACCTCCCTCATATTGCAATAGCTTCCCAGCAGCAGATGAAAAATACAAGGTTGGATAGCCTTGAACTTGGAATTCACTCGGTACATCGTTTACAGTCGCATCCTGGAAAGCAACTCCGCATGTATTAGACAATATTGCCTTTAAAAGATAACAACAAAGCTATGATTACGAATCAAAAATAGCCACAATGGTAAATTGTAAACTGTATGAGCAACTTAAAATCGCAGTAATAAAATTAGTAACAATTAGAATAGCGCTAATCGGCTTATGCTTCTGAAAGGAAAGTGTTAGTAACCAAAAATGCTAAGTTTAATAGCCCAATAACTGCTAAGCATCATGAAAAAATATGATTTCGTGGCAGATTTATAATTTCATAATGGTTATGGCAAACTTTCTCTTTTGAACTGATTAACTTCATTTTTTTTTCTTTCTTCCTTCATTCTTTCCGTTTTTGTGGATATACAAGATAAGATGCCTCCAGCTTAAGTTCATATTCACTAATTTAAATGAAGCAAAAAAGTCATATTTTTATTTGAATTTAACAGTTGATTTGAATTTTTTGTCAAGATTTGATGTGTAAATGTGTTGAATTTTTAAGCATTTTTGTGCTTCTTTCAGTATAATGAATAGTAAAAAGAAAACTAACTTGTGGCTTAATATTTAATAGAGAAAGATTTGTTGCGCATTGCATATTAGTAGATTAGTATTTTAAACATTTCTATCCTAATGAGATTGTTCTATACGATATGAGCTAAATGAAATGTCATTACTCATTAGTCGTGTATCACCACAAGGATTGATGAAAAAGTTGAGCAAAAATTTTCTATATAATGAAACACTACCACAGCATAATTCTTTCTCCCTTTAATCCAAGGTCCGATCACTTTGTGCACATGCATTAATACTAGACATGGTAAAAACCTCTCTCTCTCTCTCTGTATATATATATATATATATATATATATATATATATATATATATATATATATATATATTCCAATGATGTAAGAGGAGAAAAAAGAAATAAAACAAACGAGTACTCTACCAGATCCAATTACAAGCCATACCATTTTGGCAATGATGACATCAGCATCACCGTGTAATGACACAGCTACTTCATCGAGGATGGGAGCCAGTTTCTTACAATGTCCGCACCAGGGAGCATAAAATTCAAGTAAAACTGCAAAAAGTAGAAGCTCATTTCAAGAAAAAATCCCTCAGAACAGAAGGAAAGTGAATGAAAAAAGAAAAAAGTATATAAAAATTTGGGAACAACTCTTGCATGAAGATGTCTTCCATAAATTAAAGGGGGCAAACAAGCTGTTAAAACAACTAAAAAAGCAGCAAAAGTGTGATAATCCTATATATTTTAATTAGAATTAGAGCTGCCAAGACTAATAAAAAAATGTATATGCATTCGAAACATCAACATTAGTAACGTTATTCGAGTAAAGATTGAATTGGTAATGTAGAACCGAAGTTAGTGAAGCAATTCATGCCAACATCATTATTACTATCATCTTCCCAAGAACATGGGAAGGCAATCTCATCAAGTTCTTTTAAATCAAAGTGGGAAAAACAAAATGAAGGAAACAATTTTAAGTTAAGCATTAATGCTTTGGAATTGTCCAGAATTAAGTTGTAAAATAAAAGGAATTTTATGCTTGACGATAGAAGTAGCTTGCAACAAACCATTCTTTCCGGAGTTGAAAACTACGTCGCGTATAGAGTTAGCCACAACCACCTTCACAGGTTCATCATTGAGCTCAGGAATTGGCTCCGACTTGATAAAAGGTGTAAGGCTCCCATCCTAAAGAAATAAAACAAAGCCAGTGAAGCTCAAAAGCAGGTGATCCAAGAGAGGAGAATAATTTTTAAACAAAAAGCTTTACTCTAGAGCCACCTAAGGCATTACCACATACTCCCTAAGCCACGTTGCAATCTGATCAGGTTCTAAGTTGGGTTTAAGATACTTTTTCCCATCATTTTCTTGAAGAATGATAAGGGGAACTTGACTTTCCTCAAGGCCAAAATACTGCTATCATGAAGCATTTGTACATAAAGCTTGTGAGTTGATAATTGTACAAGAAGCTCAAAAAAACGCAGAAGTTTGCTTAAGATATAACCTGGAAGGCACCTTCACTGGCCTTAATATCCCCAAGCAAAAAGCTCAATTTCTTGCCTTTGTAGTTCTCAGCGACTTCTAAATACTTTGACTTGAATGAATCAAAATATTGTTCACTAAAATGGATGAAGAGCAAAACCTGCTCATAGGAAGATGCCATCATAGAAGACATGTCAATTACAAGAAGAACATGCATGATGTCAATGTGACATCCAGAACAAAGCTACAATATTTTGAATGTGCAAAACACACTATTAAAAAAAGGGAAATAGAAGAGGACTTCAGGGTTAAGTTCATCTCCGGACTAGATCAAAAACCGTATTAGAGTGAGAGTATCACAGTCAGTAAGCATCTCAAAGAATCTCAATCATTCATTATTAAACACCATTCGTAATGATATTTGCTAATAATTGGTCCACTAATTCCAGGAATGACAAACTGTGGTTTTACTATGACATGGCATAATGATATTAGCTAAGTTCCTTTCACATTTTCAATAAGCACACCTTCGGGAACCTTTTATTATAACAAAAAGGGCAAGAAAACATCAATTAAATGATTAAACATGTCAAAAAAGAAACAAGTTGATGCAGAGCATCCTTACTGAAGGAAAACCTGAGGAGAATTTTAGCTAATATTAGTCATATATTTCTATTAGCTAGTTTGTGCTCCACTACCATAATACTAAAGTTAGTTATATAGTACTATTTGCACATTTCTACGTTTAGTCCTTTTACAGTATTGAGGATAGGAAGAATATAGATACCAAAAACCTGTAACAAAGAATCATATTACAAAACAGAGATATAGTTACTATTCTATTGTTCTTGGCTTCCCTGTTTTTCTAACCATGCAGAGATCACCCACACCACAAGTATTATAAGAAAAATCTAGTATGAAAAGAATCAGAAATAGTAGCAAAATCAAGAAAACAGTTAATGACTGAGAATACACAGCAATATCGTACTCAAAAGTTTCCACTGCAAGAGCCTAAGAAAGGTTAAGGCTCTATAATGTAAAAGATGAAAAAGTGTCCCAGAACAACCATGTTATATCAAACAAATGCAAATTTTAAAATGGTAGTAAATGTCAAACTTAAACCAAGGGTGTAAAATGTGGGAAGGGCAAAAAAAATCAAAATGCCAATTCATCAGATAAAATACAGCTGCAAAGCCTTTCAGAAGTTTTCTAAATAAGCAAACAAAAACATCAGAAAATGAAATACAGAAATGGTTGTTACTTTGGCGTTCTGGTTGTTGAAAAACTTTATCACATATGGGTGGTTGGAAGGTTCTTTGTCAAAAATCGTAACAACAGGGATACTGGCAACTTCAATGGAACCTTCCAAAGCATCCAAATGAAAATCCTGAAAAAAAAAACAATACATTTACATTTACAAACATTAGGAAAAAAATTCTAATTTAAAGAAAATACAAAACAATGACAAGAAAAATTGATTTTACAAACCACTGCCAAATGCCAAAGTTAAGAACCGAATTGCAAAGAGAACTTGCATCTAAATACCTGGAAATCAACAAAAAGCTCATCAAATGGCTTAAATAGACGAACAACGGGCCCCTTCACTTCTGTATCCCCACGAGGTAGCAGCTTAGCGTCAGAAGTATGACCAAAATCATAATCTGAACGCAGCTTCTCAGCTAGTTTGGTAAAGTTTTCAAATTCCTCTCCAGAAAATTCAGGAAATACACCAACCTAGAGTAATGTGTAACAGGAATGAAACTTTACAACTTAAAAGTATAAAGGGGAGTTATGATGGCATCAGTAGGACGAAAAGAAAAAAATTCACTTTCGAGAACAAATAAATGAATGGAGAACTCACAATAAAAACTTTCTTTTCATCTATGAAATTAACTGCCTCCTCCGAGGATTTAATCTCAGCAGAAGCAGGGCCAACTTGTTTCTTCAAATATTCAACAATGCCATCAGCATCCCTTGGGCCTTTGTAATCTTGAATGTTCTTTCCTTCATTTCTCAGGATTTTAAGTGTAGGAAAGCCTCTAACACCATGTGTGGAGGCAAGATCTTTGTTTATCTCTTCATTGGCATTAACCTTAGCAAGAACAATAGGAGGATCATGCTTACTCAATATTGATGCGGCCTTCTCATACTGCAAGAACAAGTTTAATTATGTCCAACAGCCCGGTACTAAAAGTACAAAGAGAAAATTTTCCCCCAAAGTGACAAGGGTAACAATCTAAATAATACTTACCTCTGGTTCTAGTTTCTTGCAATGACCACACCTGCCATAAAAGGATAAATAAAAATCATTCATATGAAATATACATTAGAAAAAATATTTAATGTAAGGCTTTATTAGGTACAAGCTTATCAAAATGAAGCCAACAAGCAACAAGCATGGTGAAGAAATTGCCTAAACAAGTCTGATTAAGCTACATTAATTGTATAGAATAATTCTCCATGGCTAACTTACAGGATTCCAACCCAATTTCTATAATCTCCTAATCTCTAGGGAGTTGGATTAACTTAGGACCAATTTGTTTCATCATAAGTGTCCAAAATTTATTAGTTCTCACTATTATAATTGAGTTTAAATATTTTTTTGGTTGAAACTGAATGACACTAAGATCTCATTCTTGAAATCACTTTCAAAAATGAGGAAAATGAGTTTCAATCTAGAGGGTTAGGAAGTCACCTTCTGTTTTCATTTGTTACTTTTAATACATGATCATATTAATTTATGGGTTGGGGTTAGGATGTTTCTTCAATGATAATGAAATATTGACAAATTAATGCGAGGGTTTATTAAAATGAAGCTCACTACAACCATTAAAAAATACAAAATTAAGTTCACAAGAAGTGAGTTTTTTGCAAGCAAAAAACTATACTCAAACTCACTTCAATACGACTCGATTCTGATGCAAAACTCCAGACAGTTAACAATGAAACAAATTGGGTCTGCTGATAGGCCTCTGAAGGAGCAAAAATCTGGCTTACAAAAGACTTAAAAAATAAACAATGTCAGAATGAGTACAAGGAAGGTATGGCATCGATGAGCCTAAGATTTCACTTAAGAATCTAAAAGAAAACTCCCCATGCATATTCAACATCAGAAGCAGTGCCAGCAGTAAAACTGGCATAACACCAATTATAGCAGTGGCAGCTCTTTAATTTATTAATTCTGGCTAAAAAAAAAAAACAAATTTCCCAACAACCTCTAAACATCATATCTTCGGCCTAATCCTTTAACTTCAAAGCTCTTCCAAGCTATTCCATATTTTGCTGCTATTTCCTCTGTCCCCTATTAGTGCAAGCCTACAACAAATTCATCACATCACCTTGACCTCAATAAAAAGTCTACTAAACATACCCGTTCCAATATAGATGTCTTACAGACAACCTCCAACTGTGCAATCAAGGATTCACAACAGACAACTAGCAATTAGGTTTGGAGAAATTGGATACCATACGGTGGCCGATTTTCATAGGTAACAAAAAAATAGCTTATCCACCTTGCAGCGTGGCTAGGGTTTGCAGCTCATTTTCCTGCCGCAATTGCAAACGGAACCTCAAAGTCATAAACACATCCTAAAATGAAACAGCCAATTACTCCTGTAAAATAGCCATCATTTAACAATATGGCAAACTTTACTGATTAATCAATCAGATCTGTTTCAGTTTTCCAACCCCCTCAACACCCCCATCACTTCAGATTTCAGAAGCTTACAAAAAAATACTATTTAAGGGTCGAAGAACTTGAAATTGATATAAATCACCTAACTCTGATAGGAAAAATCAAAAATCTAAACTTGGATATGCCGTAACCATTCCACCGATTGACCTCGTCTGGATTTTTTAAGAACATCGTCTCATTAAACGAATCATCACCAAAACCATCTAAGCATATTAATAAAGCGCGAAATGGATTAGATTGCATTACCATGGGGCGTAAAACTCAACGACAAGAAAAGGGTGCTTGGCGATCGTCTCTGAGAAATTGGATGCGTCCAGGGTGAGCACCGCCGAAGGTGTCTCTTCCGCAACGGACTCATCGGAGCTTGCCGAGGCTATGAACGCGAACAAGAGCAACGCAGACCATATCCAAACCCCAACAGAATTCGCCATAGAAATCAAGACCAAGTTTCAACTCCGAAACCCCCTCTTCCTCAGCTCACCCAGTAATTTATCGATGAGAGCCGAAACGTATACGTTGTTCTTGTCGATTATTGAAGATCAAATGAAAACTCCAAACACGAATCTACATTACGAACGAATAAATAAAGTGTCGCTCACGTCAATGACGAAGGAAAATGACGTGGTTCCTTGTGATTGGAGAAGTAACAGTTCGTGTTCTGAATGTTTTTGGGATCTGAAGGAAAGAGCGGCGAAAATGCCATTGTCAAATGGAAATAAACTTATTTGCGGAGTCGTGGCGTGCTATGAATTAATTCTACGCATTAAGTTAGGGCAAATTATTGGGTCAGGTGACCGAAGCCATCTCTCCGTTCGGTCGCCAATAAAAATGCGCCATCTGTCAGCCGTTTTTTTAATTTAATATTAACGCTTTATGTCTTGTCAGAGTTAGCGACCCGACCCGATAACGCTATTCTATTGGCGAAGAAAGAATGGAAACGCCGCGCATTTTATTTTCGAGCGACATTTTCACTGTTACTCGAGCTCTCGGATTCCTCCATTACCTTCGGTTCTGCATTTGCTTATTCCTGCCGGAGGTAGACGACGATACTGTAGAAGACCAGCAATCAGGAAGAGGTATGGTTGCGCCTAACTTGCGCTTTACTTGCGCTTTCGTTGCGTTAAAGTTATATTGCCGTTAAATTTTAGGGTTTGGTTTACTTATAATTTTACCAATGTTTCCTTTCAAATATTTATTTTCTGATTTTTCACGCTTCTTCTCTTCGTAAATGGATGAAGCAAATGATACGAAAGGTTTACGCTATCTTCTAAGTTTTAGGGTTTAGTAATAGTTGTAAAACTAGAATATATGTTCAATGTGGTTTAAATTTTTTTGGTTTTTTTTTATTTTAAACTTTTTTAAGCTAAATAATTACGAAATATAAGGTTGCGCTATGGTTGCGCTATGGTTGCGCTATGGTTGCGCTATGGTTGCGCTATGGTTGCGCTATGGTTGCGCTATGGTTGCGCTATGGTTGCGCTATTTATATAGTTCTGATTTTTCTTTTTGTTATAGATGAGGACTCCCTATCAAAGGCCAGTAACATCTAGATGTTATGTTACTTCTTTCCGGAAACATTGTGATGCTTTTGCCGAGATCATAGATGATGAAGTGGAACAAACATTAAAGAATTTGAACATTCATCAATTTTTGATGTTCCCCGCATTCCAGCAGTGTATACCACTTCTGTTTGAGGTTCTTAAATTCTGGAGTCCTGCTGATGAGGGCTTCATCGTCCTCGGACATGTTCTGAAATTCACTACTGACGAGGTTTCTTTGTTGACAGTTATTATTTTGAATTTGGAATTTTTTATAGCTATATGTTTTTTGAACTTTTTAACAGCTTAAATTTTCTGACAGGTTTGCCCAACAGAGGCATTGATATCAAATGGAGGATTGATCCTCTAAATGGACCTCTGTCAACTGAAATAAAAAATGAAATGTCAATATTAGACAGATTAACTGATAATGCAACAAAAATAAAGACCTTTATTATGTTTTTGTTATCCAACCTTTTCTTTCCACTGAATAGTCATAAAACCCCTAGAAGGCTCACAACTGTTGCAAATAATTTAAGTGAGTTTAGTTCCATTAATTGGGCTTCTTCCTTAAGGAACTTCATGGTTGGGGAGTTCAATACAATTTTTGAGAAGTTTCAACAACAAAGACCATTGGGTTACATCAATGGCTTCTTTCCTCTTCTACTGGTAAGTTTCCACTCCTATTGGTTTTTTTCTAAATGTTTAATGTTTTTAAATGTTAACATTAAATTTTTTTTTTTTGGCATTATACAGATTTGGTTTTTGGAACATTTTTCTTTGAATAAACCAACCGATTCAGAAATAAGACCACGTTTTCTTAGATGGCAGGGGTATACAGAATTATACTTTACTCAAGAAAATGCAGCCAAATTATTTAAATTTTTAAAGAGAAGTGAGGTAATTTTTTCATTTTATTGATGCAAATTATTTTATGGTTGCCCTAAGGTTGCGCTATACTTGCGCTATACTTGCGCTATGCTTGCGCTATGGTTGCGCTATGGTTGCGCTATGGTTGCGCTATGGTTGCGCTATGGTTGCGCTATGGTTGCGCTATGATTTTTAATAAATTTTTTTTTGTTTTTTGCAGATATTTATTTGTCTTGACAATGTTACCAATGAGGAGGCCGAAAAATACGGGGCCGACATTACTGCCATACAAAACTTGGATACCCGTTCAGGTCATGAACCACAAAAATTGCATTCACCACAGAAAAATAAGGCTTCCGCAAAAAAGAAAATTGACACCACCCCACCTCCCTCCCCACCTCCCTCTCCTCCTCTCCCTCCCCCTGATTCTCCTCATAATGAACCACCAGAAACTGAGTCTCTGCCGCCAACTCAGCCTTCTACTCGCCCACCTACAGAAAAAATTTCCACAAGTCAACCTTTTGCTGAACAGCCACCCATTAGAAGGGCAGATTTAGAGGCTGTTCAGAATAAATGTTTTGAAATGTTTGAGAAGATGTTAAGTAAAATTCAAGATAATGTGGGAGCAAGATTGGACAGAGTTGAAGATATTTTGGAGAAACTGCAGGCTGATCAAGACTCACTGAAGTACAAATTCATTGAATTTCAAATGCAGTGTGATCACAATCCAGATAAGCCGCATGTATCTACATCTGCCTCCAGCTTCCAATCCGTGAACTTCCACAACAAAAATCCTTCAGGACAGGCTCCAATACAAGATCATCCTCCACCTCCACCTCCACCATTGGCCGAAGAAATTCTTCCACAACCACCAATACCTCCACCTCCACCTCCACCATTGGCCGAAGAAATTCTTCCACAGCCACCAATACCTCCACCTCCACCTCCACCATTGGCCGAAGAAATTCTTCCACAATCACCAATACCCCCACAACAACCAATACTTCCAACTCCACCTCCACCTCAAAAGAGAAAAAGAGAAAATGATGAAAAAGAAGAGAGATCATCAAAACCAGTCATACCATACGTAAAGAAGAATAAAGAGGTTATTTCTGTAGAAAATATAATAGTTGAGACAAGGCCAGCATTGGAAAAAATGGATTATCCAGGGAAGCAATTTCTGACTGAGGAAAACCAACGAATGATGGATGAATTTTTCAAGAAATTTAATACAAAGTAAGCTATAATTGCGCTATGGTTGCGCTATACTTGCGCTATGGTTGCGCTATACTTGCGCTATAGTTGCGCTATACTTGCGCTATACTTGCGCTATGGTTGCGCTATACTTGCGCTATGGTTGCGCTATACTTGCGCTATGGTTGCGCTATACTTGCGCTATATCGAAATAAAAAGATCAGATATTGACATGCTGCTTACAAATGATTGGTTAGCAGATAACCATGTAGATGCTTTTGCTTTCTTTTTACTTGAGCAGAGTAGGTTAATGGCGGAGAAATTTCATCCTTACTTGTACATTTCTCCATTGTACAGGGTAAGTATAAATAAGATTTTAATCCTTTTTTTTACTTTAGTTTTTCCTTATAGAACTAAGTTATTGCAGGTTTACAAGTCATACAATATGGATTATCAAATTTTTATCAATCACATTAATCCTGTTTCAATTCAAGAAAGCAAACTTATTGTACTTCCCATAATTCACGAGAAGCATTGGGTTCTTCTTGTTGGAAAATTGAAGGAGAAGGTCTGGAAAATGTATGATTCATTACCAAATCCTGAACACAAGAATATTTGTCATACAGTTGTAAGTTCAAATTCATATTTCAAGTTATATCCAGATTACTATGTTTATATACATAATATAAATTTTTATAATGTTTTATTCGTACAGATAAAGTATTTGCACGAGGACACCACAGGATGCTTTTCAAGCGATATTACGAAATGGAATGTCCAGGCGGTTCGTGGAATTCCAACACAATCAAACGACTACGATTGCGGAATCTTCGTTTGTAAATATATGGAAAAGGCCGTGCGAAGAAAAAAACCAGACTGGAATGCTCTTAAAGATTGGCAAAAGCATATGCCTAAATTTAGGGCAGAGTTTGCATTTTTTCTTTTTCTACAAACAAAGAAGTAAACAATCTGTAACTTGTTGTAAATATTGTCCATGATTTATAAATGTACATTTTATTATATTTTTATATACTTTTTGATGTGCATTTTATTATGTTTTTATATAGTTTTTGATTGTTGTATAAAATGTGCACATACTGTTATATTCTGTTTATAAATGAGCATTCTCTAAAATCTGTTATATTCTGTAAAGCGCAACAATAGCTAAACTATAGCGCAAGTATAGCGCAAGTATAGCGCAAGTATAGCGCAACAATAGTGCAACCATAGCGCAAGTATAGCGCAACCATAGCGCAACCATAGCGCAACCATAGCGCAACCATAGCGCAAACATAGCGCAAGTATAGCGCAACCATAGCGCAAGTATAGCGCAAGTATAGCGCAAGTATAGGGCAACCATAGCGCAAGTATAGCGCAACAATAGCGCAAGTAAGCAATAATTGAAATCAATAAATGAATTACATAAGTCCAAATTACATAAGTCCAAATAGATGATTTATAAAAAAATTTTTATTACAACCAATAAATGAAATGATTAAGTCCAAATAAATATTATTACATTGCAAATTCATTAAATTCCAACTCCGAAGAAAGAAAATCCATCATCAACTTGGTGTATTCAGCTCCAGGTTGGCATGATGGTATGCCGGTTATATATTCCTCACTAAAACATTCAGGCATGCTTGAAAAGTTCATCTGTGTTGAAGAAGGTTGTGTTGAAGAAGGTTCCTCCAATGGATTATCCCCCACCAAAGGTTTCTTATCTGTAAGAAACTAGAGCTTTAGTATTAGGATTAGGAATTAAATAATTAACAAATTATTAAAAACTTACTTTTAGGCCGTTTCTTCTTCTCCCAATGGCTTTTCAGTCTTGCATTTGATATGCCTTTAGGTCTACGCTTTAGAGGATCTTTCAAATTTGCAGTTCCACCTTGGGAACTAGCAACATCCTTCTGATTTCTTTTCTTGCCACCAAGAATTAAGTATAATTTTTTATACATGTCTTGCAATGAGGAAAGAATAAACTCCTCTGCCTCTTCATTCCCTTGAGCTTCCGTGCTCATTTGATATGCAAACCTGCTCACCTGATTTCTGAATATGAATCCCCTACCACTTTGGAAATTATTACTTCTTTGAGAATTAAGGAAGTAACCTGAATAAAAAACTTGTCGAGCCCTTGCTGACCAACGAAGTAATAAGTACTTCTCAGGGAATTTAGCCATATCCAACTGTTTAAAAACCCTCAAACAATGAGAACACAGCAATCCCATGGTTTCATACTTCTTACAGCTGCATTGAATGTTACCTTCTGTTGCATCAAAGTGAACAACCCAAGGATGGTTTTGATTCTTTTTCTCTATGTAGTTGACTATATACTTTGAAGAATCAGTCGAGACAAAATCTATACTCATTTCTCCCACAGCCTTTATAAATTCTTCCTCAAAAATTGAATATATTCTTCTTGAGTAATATCTAGCAGCTTGTTTTAATATTGAGCTGTTCTTTATCACGGGAACAATTTCAGATTGACTGCATTTGTAATCCTCATCTTGCTCATTTCGCCGCCAATTCATCAGTACCTTTTCCAAGCCAAGAAAACAATCAGTTAATGAACTTATTGGCTTTGAAATGCCATGACACACATTATTAGTACACTCACTACGCTGCGTTGATAAAATGCCCATGCAAAAGGAATCCTTGTTGAAAGCAGTTGACCACTTTCTCCTTATCTTATAAAGATCCTGCAACCATTCATGATTATGAAGATTCCCTTCCTTGATCATTTCATTCCACGCTTCCTCAAACACTTCCTCAGAATCACACCACCTCATACACTTATGGAAGAGTCCTCTAACTTTATTATTGCTATTGTAGATGGAAACTTTTGATGGAACCTTTTTAAATATGTGCCATTGGCATAATCTATGACGAGTGTGAGGTAATGCAGCTTCTATGGCCCTGGCCATAGCTTGGTCCTGATCAGTGAATATTGTTGTTGGATATTTATTACCCATTATTCGTACAAATACTTTAAACAACCATGTAAAACTTTCAATTGTTTCTTCTGACAAAAAAGCAACCCCAAACAAAATATTCTGCCAATGATTGTTAACACCAACAAATGGCGCACAAACAAAATTATACTTGTTCAGCCTGTAACTAGTATCAAAAATTAACACATCTCCAAAACATTCATAATCTATCCTGCTTCTGCCATCAACCCAGAAAAAATTTAACAATCTATCCTGATCATCATATTGAACATCCCATGCAAACATGTGGTCCTCAACTTGTCGATCTTTAAATAATTGAATCAAAGAATTAGTGTCACCAATTTCAATCCTTGCTCTTTTCTCCTTCTGAATCAAATTGTAGGCGTCCCTCTTAGAGAATCCGACATTCTCACATCCACCAACTTCCTCTGCAAGGTAGGCATATGCATCAACGGTTCTAATCCCTGCATTTGTCATCGATTTTAGCACGGCAGCTTTTTCCTCAATAACATTCCTACATGATCTTAAAAGGTGTCGGTCGGCTGGGCTAGCTAATTCATGGTTGTGGGATTCAATAAATCTTTTGACATGCCAGTAACCGTCTTCATCAGTGACAAACCTCACCATGGCTGGACAACCAGTTCTGACAACTGGTCTAATGAATCTCTTCCTCTTCCCTGAATTATGATCATCACTTTTTTTGAAACCAGCTTTTGAACAAACAAAGTCCTTCGATTTTATCTTCCTAGAATTTGGCCAAAAACTGTGATGATCCTTTCGGACACTAAAGCCATTATCGTGAGCATAAGTGCAAAAACATTCATATGCTTCTGTCTCATCTTTGTATACAGCCTGAAAGGGCAAGTATAGCGCAAGTAAAGGGCAAGTATAGCGCAAGTATAGCGCAACTATAGCGCAACTATAGCGCAACTAAAGCGCAACTATAGCGCAACTATAGCGCAACTATAGCGCAACTATAGCGCAACTATAGCGCAACTATAGCGCAACTATAGCGCAACTATAGCGCATTCTTTTATTTATCATCTTCATCCTAGAAATCAATAATGAATGCTAAGCAACAACAACAACATTAGATTTTTTATTTTTTACTTTTTCGACAAAAGAAATTTATTCTGCTTAAAAATCGCAAAATCAAAAATCTTAAGAATAATGAGCTGAAACCTACGTCAACTTTCTGCTTAAGAAATTTATTCTGCTCACAAACAACTTTCTAACTCGTTTTTCCAAGATACTTACCGATATGTTGAAACCAGAGGAATTTCCGGCTAAGTTAGGTTCCGATTCCGATTCATGCACATGTTCCGATTCCGATTCATGCACCAGCCCTTCCGATTCATGCATCCTTTCCGATTCATGCACTCCCTCTTCCACCTCCCTCTTCACTGAGCAGTCCATTTCTTCTCTGCAATTTTCTGGCTCGTTTTTTCTTCTACAGCAGCACATATTTGCGTCTTTCGCGGGTCTCAAAATGAAAAAATAGGGCGGCAAAAGCTTAAAAGTTCAAATGAATAGCGTTATCGGGTCGGGTCGCTAACTCTGACAAGACATAAAGCGTTAATATTAAATTAAAAAAACGGCTGACAGATGGCGCATTTTTATTGGCGACCGAACGGAGAGATGGCTTCGGTCACCTGACCCAATAATTTGCCTTAAGTTAGGGGCGTCATAATCTCATCCGATCAGAAAAATTTCGGATTTGAGTTTGAAAATTCAAAATTAATCTGATTTGACCCGAAATGAACAATGTCTGCCGCCCGGCCCGCCCTGCCACATTTGATTTGACCCGAAATCTGTTTTGATTGGTGAAGCCCACTTGAACAAACAAAGCATGCATGTTCGTGTCTGGTTTTGCGGGTCAGGACAAGTCAATCTGGTAACCTGCATGGTCGGGTATGGGTTGAAAACCCCGACCCATTTAGCTTAACTATCACCCCTACGTTAAGTGATTGACGGTAATTGGCTCAACTAGTAAATTTGGTTTGGAACTAAACCCGTAATTTTGTTTTTGGATTGACCTGTTTAACAAACTAATCATATTCATGTCTTAAAATATGACACAATTAACAAACATGTCAAATTCAGGTTAACCTGCCAACTTGTAATTAACCCAATTTTGACTTGTATCGGACGAATTTTCGGATTTTGCCAAAGAAACGCAGAAAAATGGGAGACGGGACAGAAGGCGGGATTCAGTTTCAGTCCTGATTTGTTGTTTCAGTTCGGTTAGCAGCTTAGCTCGAGCGTTAAAGTGAAAAGCGGGTGAATTAGCGAAAACGAGGGCTAATGGTTCGTTTCGTTTGGGGTTTATGGGATTTGGTCGAAAAAGCACGTGAAATGGAAGAACAGGGTACTCCATATGTGTTTTGCCATTCGTTTTGGGTCAGTGCACAAATGGAATTAGCAAAAAAAAAATATTTAAAAAAAAATCTTATTTGTAGGTTGAGTTGAGTAGACCCGGGTTTCAATCGGGTCTAATCCAGGTCTAGGTCTTTGACCCATTTCCCAATTTGAGTTGGGGAAACTAATGGAGGGTCATTTTGGGTTAATTCAATACCCGAACTGAAAACACATTTTGACACCCATAGCCCATAGGATTTAAATATATATATATATATATATATATATATATAATTGCTATTGTTATGTCCAAATATATAAACACATATTTGGTTTTATATTTACTTAATGCAACAATACAATTACATAAATAAGTTTTAACTATTTTAATTTAAATATAATTTCAATTAATGATTAAAAATATTTTATAAAATAAACATTTTCAAATTGAAATTGATCATCATTGACTCGATTAGCTTGCTCTTCTCAACATAGATCAAAATCTTCTATTTTGAGTTTAGTGGCTCGCTGTATCACTCCTATTTTGCACACAAAAAAAAAAGAAAAAAAATTAATAAAATAATATAAATATTTGAATTATAAATTAAAGGATCTACATTATTCGATAATTAATGTTCAAATAGAATACATCAAATAATAAATATTAAAATTTCAATTTATTTAACTTATTATTAATTGTTTGAGAGATTTGCACTGGAATTTTATGATAGAGACATCACTTTAGATCAAAGAAAGCATTACTTAGAAGACAGCGAGCATTCAGAAGGGAGATATTTATGCAATTATCTCATTTGAATATTCATATTATCACTAAGAACTAAAAAAAATATTATGCTAAAAATTAATATTAAAAAACAGTAAAAACATTATCCCAAATAAAACCTAAAACTTTTATACTACATCAACAACAACATGCCATGTCAAAAATTACATTCTCATTTAAATATAATAAAGAAAAATCATTTCTAATATTTTCTAATCAAATCTTTTTAAATTTACCTCTAACTTTCTTGACATAAATCAAATCTAATAAATCTACTTTTTTGATAATCTATCAAAAGAAAAAAATTATTTTGTGCGGTGTCCGGACGCATCCGGAGGCCAATCCGGATGTGTCATGCCACTCAATGCACAGTGCATTGGAAGACATGACGAGTCCATATTAGCCTCCAGAAGCATTCAGACACCACACAGAATAATCTCCATCAAAAAGCCACTATTTTATGTGACCAAACCATCTAAATGAATCTTTGTAATCTTATCTTTCACCACCGGAGCGACTCCAACCCATTCAAGTATATGCTTATAATCAGATCCGATGAAAAATTCTCTTAACTTTATTTAAGAGAAAATAAACCTATAATATTCACAACAATTTTAAAAAATATATATTTATTTTCTATAATAATCTTATTGCTTATTATGCAGAAATGGCATATGAATGAGGGCTTGATTAGAAAGCTCTTGAGCAAAATCCTTGCAATAACTGTAATTTGGCACATACCAAAGATGGGTCACTAGTCTATATAAATAAAGCTCCCACGTTATAAGTTAATCTATTCATTCTCTCCATCCCAGCAGCAAAGCTTTCCAGCTTCCTGAACAGAACATTCCTTTCTTTACTACATAACAAAGGACCCGTATTCTTGTTATCCCATTCCCGTGTATGGGCCAAGTAACACCATCTCTTCTAAAAATAAAACGACGAAATAATTCTAACTCCGCGTAATGAAACAATGAGTAAATGGGCATGGAGCCTTACCTAACAATAAGACTTATTATATTTTATTTCCTCCCTAAACCCTGACAAGACACAATCCAGCATAGCTCTCAAGATCAGATAAAAAATAGTTCAAACATTTTTTTTTTTTTTTGGAACAGGGTATCCACCCGTTGTTAGCCCTTAAAAGATGCTTGTCGGCGTGACTATCTTCGGCTGACCTAGGAGAGGCACCCATCCCAAAAACCTCCTGACCCACACTTAATTGGGCCCCACTTAAGACACGCTGTTGCTCAAGAAAAATCAAACATGAGTTGGAGGGTTCACAACCAACCATGGGTAAATAGTTCAAATTTTTATTCAACACAAGCCTGACCAACATATAATGTCTAGATTTGTCTAACCTAACTCATTAACTTGATCTTACTTCAAGACAATAACACCAAACACATATTTTTGTTATAATATTCCTCTTACAGAGGACATAATGTAAGGCACAATGCAGCAGCCTTGCAGAAATATTCATGTTGAGTAGAATACAAGTTAATGAAAATATTAGAAATATGGCGCTCGCAATTTGGAAACCAGACTAGGATTACTTGGAAGAATCATGCCACCAGCTTTACAAACCAAAAAAACTGTATAACCTGTATCAAATCACTTCTCCACGAAAGCTGAAATGGAAGAAGATAGTAAAAAGCAGTAGGTTTTTAATTCAAATAATCTGTGTTTTAATCATAATCTGTAGCAATTGACAAACTTTTTAAACATTTCTTAATTTCCTCGAACTCAAATTTCTGACATCCAAACGCTGATTGTATGTCGACTCTGTTGTAGCAAATATACAATTTAGGAAGGTCCAGAAACCATGAACTCGACAATAACTTGCAATGTACGAAACATATCTATCATAAGATGTGCACATAAAAAGTGACATTATGATATACCTAAATCTGCACCAAATACTTTTCTCTAATGCTTTACAATCCATGGAATATGAAAGAACCTGAAAAAAAAAAAAGACATATTTAGCCACTTCTATCAAAACAAACCCTTAGGGGGTGTTTGGTATAGTAGGATTGGATTCAATTTTAGTAGGATTTACTAAATCCTGTAAATCCGGATTTAGTAAATCCTAGGTTCATAAATCCTGAAATTAAATCCAGAGAAGTTGTTTGGCAACAGATTATAGGACGGGCGCCGCGGGAAGAAGTTCCGCAACTGCAAGTCGCGTTAAGTCCGAATAGGAATGAGATTAGGATTTAGACGGATTTACCGGATTTAAATCCAAGATTTACGAATATGCCGGATTTACAGCGGCGCCGATTGCGTTTGGCTGGATTTACGCTAAATCCTACTAAAAACAACGGACAAATCTGATACCAAACACCCCTTTTATAATAAAATTCTTAATTTTCCACCTATAGCAAACCTCTCAGCGTGTCCTCTGGCTACCGGGCGGCCTGGTTGTTGATGACTTTGCCTTGGCAAAATCGACCAGGTCTTTGAATAGAGCATCCTCAGGTTTGGTTTGCCGTGTTGGTATTGAGGAGTCTTGTGCGCTCGAATGCTGTGGCAACTTCTGCTGACTGAAAGAGAAATCCTCTGTCTTTGTTGCAAATCCATTGAAAGATTCTGACTCAGATGAAGATGACCGATGGTGTTGCTGCTCAAAAAACTGCTGCCTTTGGCTATGTCTTGAAGGCGGAGGTGGCAGAAAATTGGCTGGCTGTGTTTCCCAAGGAGCCTTTGGAAGATTTTCATTCGACTTTGTGTTCAGAATAGGCTCATCTTCATATTTGGGCTCATCATATTTAGGCGGAGGGGAAAAAATTGAAGATGAAGGATAGTCGGTTCCTGAAGAGGGAGGGGGGTAGTCAGTGACAGACGGAGGAGAAGGTGGTTTGAAATGAGCTTCTGATCGTTTTTTTCCTTCATAGGAATCACCACTGAGATAATCAATTGGAAAGGAATCATGGGAAGCTGGGATCTTAGCTGATAGTGAAGGAGGTGGTGGTGGAGGAGGAAGAATAGGACTTGAGTAAGTCTGTTCAGCCTTAACATTAGAAGACTTCTTTTTCCCAACCGCATTCTCTCTTGCGCTCCTACAATAGCATTCACACGATTATCAAGAGTGTGCATAAAAATAAGGAGAACGAATGGCTAGATGGTTTATTATGAAGGGTGTTTTATTAACAAAATATAAGATATAAATCTTAGAACAACAATAATATCAAACTAAGGATGGTAACCTTTCATTTATTTTCAAACTATTGGCAATAGTAAGCATTAATCAATGTTTTCAAACTCAATTTCAGCCCTATTGTTGGCCTAATTATTCTGTGTGAACATCGAACGCCGTCCGAAGACCAACCAGAATGCGCCACGTCACCTCTTGCTCGGTACTGCTGATGTGGCTCATTTTGGTTGGTCCTCCGGTCTCCGCACAGAATAATTTCTCCTATTGTTGAAGCTTTGGTTCATTGATTCCCGCAATTTCAGAAAATAAAATGAAATATTCTATGAGCTTTATGATTAGAAAAAATGAGGTAAATTCCTAAGGAGCTACGCCACGCTGGTAATGGCTCCCCATAAGCGCAGGTGCCACCATACAGCTAGGGATAAAAATAGAAAGCAGAATGTTTTTAGCTGCAGTGGTATTTTTCAACGAATTGGTGTTTCTATACAGTATAAAATACATAACATATAACTTATTATTATTATCTAAATTAATCAATACTTCCAAAAATAAGTTGAAATGATGAAACAGTTCGAACTACAAGAAGCTTCAAATTATTCAAATTAAATATATAGTCTGCAATAACAACAATGTGTGCACGTGAGTAAACTTCTCTCTTTTTTTCTTTTGTCTACCACTCTACACAATATTCAAACTTAAAATAAAACTATTGAATGTTATTTTAAAATAAGAAATTTTCTGATGGATCAAATTTCATCATATTTTAACTATCTATCAAGCAAGTGAAGAAAAGATGATTAGATGGTGTTTTATAGAAGCCCTCTTGAAAACAAAGTTTATCCAATGTATTTCATCAATCAAACTCATTCAATGTGTTAAATATCATCATGAAAACATGAATTTATTCCCTATATATTTGAAAGTCTCTACACTTAGAGGTCTTTCTCATACAACCAGAGTCATTGAAAAAAATTGATGCATCTGACTGATGATCAAATGATATAAAGAAACCTTGAAATCATGCATACCATAAACTTTAATGATATCGAACAGAATAGAGGATTTTGACATTGCATTTGAATGTGATAACTTTACAATCAAAACAGTCTAAGCGAACTTTTTTTTTGTCAGTATCTCTAAAAACCATTAAAAAAAACTGCAGTTTTAATCTCACCTAGAAACCATTTTACTTTTAATAAGCATTGTCTTCATCAAACAACAACAATTTTATGATTTCTTAGTTGATAGTAGTCATCTATGATGCACAAACATGGAAACATAGATACAACACGAACATGGGACACGGGACACATCAATTACTGAAAATATAGGACACAGACACGGGTTAGAGATTGTATTATAATTTTTAAATCTTAAAAATAATGTATAAAAATTAAATAAACTGAATACTAAGAATAATTAAAAAACATCAAGTCATTAATTAGGCTTGTTCTTAAAATGACTAATATTAAGATGTTGAAATTTCGCCGAACCACCGCCGAAGCTTCGCCGGACCACCGCCGGGCTTGGAGTTCTGCCAGACCATCACCTGAAACCCGAAGTTCTGCCGGTCCATCATCTAACACCCGGACTTCAGTCATACAATTATTATTTGTACTCTGATCGCCCTTGGAGGCGAGTCAGCCCATTATAACCAACTCAAGTTCTAGTGGAATCATTTTCAACTGGGCCAGACCCAGTGGTTTTTCCCTTTTATCAGGGCTTTCCACGTAAAAATCTTGTGTTTTCTGTGTGTGTGAGCTGGATATTTGTGCAACGCTAAGACGTAGTATTCTAACTCTATCGCCGCGTATATTCTAGCCCGCAACAATTCTCTTGCAAATGTCTAGTCAGAACATCCATAACTAAAGCAAAAAAATATGGACTTAAAGATGATCCTTGATGTAATCCAACTCAAACAAAAGAATACTTGGTCAAACAACCTTGCGTACGAACACAAGTATGAGCTTCATCACTATTAGTACTTTTTTTTTTCCAAAATAAGCTAACAATGAATTAATTTTTCCCTAACTTAGAAGATGATAATGATAACTTCGGATGAGAGATGAATGACTGAAACAATTTTATTTCTAACAAGATGCCATTATAGAAACTAAATTTCATAAGTAGTCGTCACAGTGTTCTATGCTTTTTTGAGTTGCTATCATTCTAGATAACTGTATAAAATATTTTGCATTATTTGCTATTATCCACAAATGTATAATGTTCACAATGTTTTAGAGAAGAGGGAATGTACAAAACGAAGAACTAATGAGCTAAACCCACTTGATGATATTAATAAGAATGTGGAGAGACGATATTAACTTTATTTATGATTTGGGGAGGAGAAACTGACTTGTAATCTACTTAGCATAGATAAAACACTGAGTTGGGTCACACGAGGATCACAACACACTGTGGGCTTCGAAAAATTCCCTTTTTTGGTATGTGTGATCCCGGGGGAATTTTCAGAAGGCAGATTGGGTTTGTAGATAAGACACTACCCAGAGATTTCGCCCTCATTTGGTGAGGACTTTTTGATCTGAGTTCTGGTTTCCTATAGGCGCAAGCCCCTATAGTTAATTACCCCTCCTGATAACAAGAGAGAACTTTCGATTAAGGCTAGTCGTTCAAGCGTTCACATAGGTAATGAACCTATCGTATAATAGCAATAATTTAGGGTTTAAATTTTGAATTTGGAAGTTTGAAATTTGGAATTTATAGTTTATCACCATAAACTTAAAACTGGTGGTGGGGAGAATGAAGACGAGCCCGATCAAGATCCCATGGTTCCGTCGTCCCGGGCTGTCATGATCTTTGGTCTACTTAGTCAGAAGAGGTAGTCGACCCAACCTGACAGAAGGCATCTTGTCGGCAGCCATGGGTTGCTTCGTCCAAGAATACCTTGTAGACCTGGGTTGGTGTTTGTCTAAGGGGATATATCTGAATCCACCTTAGCTAACAGAGGGCTTTATGCCTATCGAATATACCCTATGATCCATCGCTCAAGGGTTTGACGCCTTTAGGGAACATGCGGGCTTTGGCCGTGATCGTAATATAATGGTGCCATTTTGCGGCAAAACCACCCGATCAGAGGGCACGTGCCACGTCCCTATTGGCAAGAGACTGTTTGAGGATGAATCGTAGTGATACACTCGACATAACATTTACTCTTTGTGAGCTGAGGTTAGTTTCAAATTTATCACCCCCGACAAACGATTGCGGGAGGTGGATGATTTTTTAGTTTTAAGTTTTTAGGTGATTGATTTTATTTCAAGAAATTTAGACTTTTATTAGATTTGAGATTTGACCCCTCCGGTTGAGATTTTCGATCAACACGGCCATCATCGGGGTGAAGTTGAGGTCGCTTGTATTTTTGTAGAATTTTGGGATGCATTTTGTTATTCAAGTCGTGTCAACTCCGGTCCTTTCAAGGAGGATGAAACTTGAATATTAGACCCGCGCAGCATTCTCGACTCGTTGGATTTGGGACTTAGATGTAATGATTGGAGCACATACGGATTGCAGCATTTGACCCTGCGCAGCATTCTCGGTCATTGGTGTTTATACTTTTAACACGTTGACCGGAGCACATGCAGGGGTAGATTTAGTTTAATGGATAATATTTAATACATAATGGGCATTTTAAAATATTTAAATATAATCCATTATATAAGAGTGATTTTTTTTTTATTCTCATTTAAGGGTCTACAAACGCCTTCTGTCCGCTTGTACACATGTTGCGGATCCGACGGCGTCGTTCTTATTTAGGTTTCATTTGTAACACAGAAAATATTCTTTACATAGCTTGCAAGGAATGCTTATTCAATAGGCATTAGAAGATTGTGCTAGTGTTCGTAGGAGAATTATCTTATCTGCTATAATTTCTCTTATTCTTTCCCGTAAGAGATCGTGTCTTTGCTTGTAAGTTAGTTATTGTGGGCACTACAAATTTCCTATTCATGCTCATAGGTGAATTGTAGCATTAACTAGAAATTCCACGCTTCTATCATAAAACAGACTAGTTTGTGTTATATGAGCTTCTTATCCATGTTCATAGGATAATCGTTATGGGCACTACGAATTCTCTTCTCCCATTTACAAGTGAGTTGTAGTATGAGATTTTCCAAATAACTTTTATAAGGGAATTTAGAGAAGTCTTTCATCGCAAGATATCAAATGACAGTTAAGTGTCAAATGCTCTATTATTATATGTATTTCCTGAAATTAGAACATGTAGGATTTATTAAAGTTTAATCACTCATCACTCGAGAGTATATTTTCCTTCAATAATTTAATTTCAAACATATTGTAATGTGATGATATTTTTTTAGAAATAAATGATTTAAAAGCTTTTGAATTAATGTTGATTAAACATTTTGAATATTTGACAAGATAATCCAACATCAACAGAGTCTATTTAAATTTCCATAGAAATCAAGATCTTTTATGATTTGATAATGACTCAAAATATATTAACTATTTCTTGGAGTGCGAGATCCTGATTAAAAGCTTATTTTGAATGTATCACATATCCATTCAATTTTAAATCGAGTTCATATTTGAGTCTAGTTCGAGTGTAGGCAAACAATATTTGATCAAAGTTTATTAAAATTGATTTTTATGTTTGAATTATGCTCAAATCAATTTTAGATTTTGTAGTCAAGTCCTTTAATGTTCACTGAAAATTTCGGCAGCCTCCCGCATTTCCTCCCCACCGAGGGAGAAATCGGGACGGCACTGCCGTAGTTCTTCCTATCCGGACCTAAGGTCGACGGCGTAAGGTCTTCGATTTCAAACCATCTCACCAGGATCTAAGATCGACTGCGTGAGGTCTTCAATTTGGAACCATCTGCCCGGATTAAAAATCAACGGCGCAGGTCTTCAATTTGAAATCATCCCGATCGGACCTAAGGTACGACGACCGGGGTCTTTGACACCTGTTGAAAAATCTTCACATATCTCTCCACATCTCTTTATATAATTATATATTATATTAAATCATAATATAATATATTTATTATAATATAATATAATATTATATTAATATTATATTATAATATTATATTATACTGTTATGTTATAACATTATATATATATATATATATATATATATATATATATATATATATATATATATATATATATATATATATATATATATATATATATATATATATATATATATATAACAGTGAGGGAGAGGGAAAGAATCGGGAGAAGCCCGATCGAGCGGCTCGGGCAAGGATCGGAGGCACGCACGAAGACGGCGGAGGCGGCGGCTGGCCTGGTCGGAGGCAGGCGGGTCCGGCGGCGAGTCCTTGGTCGGCGGCAGGCAGGTCGGTCGGTCCTTGGTTGGACCCGACTGATGGAGGCTAGGGCACGGCGACGGCTCACGCACGGAAGGAGACTCGGGTCGGAGACGGCGGCGGGAAGCCGGAGTCAGCGTCGAGTTCAACCTTTGGAGTCGATGGAGGCCGGCGATCTTCGGCGGGAGCAGAGGTAAGTTTCCTCGTTTTCTTCCTTGCGATTTTCTGTGTGTGTATGTGCGTATATCTTAACCGAACAAGAAAAGTGTTTTTATGCCGTGAGAGAGGCGGTGGTTGAAACGTCGTGTCCGATCGGCTATGTCGGTGGGGAAGTCGGCTAAGTCTTTTTTTTTTTTTTTTTAGTAGCAGTTACAGTCAACACACAGAAATGAGAAGTTTATTACTCGCATGATGGAGTAGAGAAAATTTAAACATAAAGTCTTTTTCTTCATGAAGTTTCCATATAAGTAATTCACATAAGCTTATATCTTCTGACTTGGGGCATTAATCAATCCAAGTGTTACAAATATAATGCTAATCGTTAGTTATTAAAGCATGCAAATACTCTAAAGATATTGCGGTGTCAAAACAAACACCAAATCAAAATAAAACACCTATCTATTTATCTTTAGTCAACCAACATTCACCAATTACATTTTCCAAGGTAACATAGCTCAGGGGTAGATAACTCAATTGTGGTTATTATACAATTATTTGAGATATATTGGACCTAATTTATTGATAGGTAATCCCAAGAAATTTTTAAGTGGTGAAATAATATGTTTTCAAATTCAAGTAAAGTACATCAAAATCACAAATCACTAATTAATGCAAACAAACTTGAGTATTCATATATCACAAGCCACTAATTAATTCAACTTCTTGTCTTTAAATGTAAATAGAAAATAAAAAAATTGAAACCCAAATATGAAGTGGTGAATAACTAAAGAAATCAATTAGAATTCTAAACAATAAAAATCAACAAATAATTGCAATTTAATTCCCATAATTTTAATTTTTTGCCAAATTTGAATAAAATCAAGAACATTAACAAATTAATAATAAATTATGTAGATAAAATAAGAACATGGAATGAAAATACCAAAACAAAAAAAAGAGGTTTCACATCGGTACAAAGAGATGAGCCAAGAATCAAGTGGTCACAATTGCACTACACACGAAGGAATCACACACCCAATGAACACATCGGATTACAAATTAAAAAGAGGAATTTTATTCAGACAACATGTTCCATTAATGCCTTTGAATATTTATTTATAAACTCCTCATCCTATTAGCTAGTAGAAGTGAACCATATAAGCAGCTTAAAATATGTTTAACTTAAAAAATAAATTAAATCCTGGCCCAATTTAAAATTCAAAAATTCTAATCCATAATAAACAAACTAAGCCCATTTGGTGCTGTTGTATTGAATGGAAACAAAATACGAAAGCCGCATAAACATGCTAAACAACGCTAGATGAGTCCAAAAATCATGGAAAATGGGAAAATAAACATGAACCAGAATCTCCTCAGCTATCAAATTCACAAGGAAATAAGTCTAAAAATCTTCTCTCAAAGAATGGATAAAGCCAGACACTACAGCCTAAGGTGGTACACAAATTATCCCGAGGAAAAAATTCAGAACTTCTTCAAAGCAATCAACACTTAAAAGGAATTCAAGCAAACAACCACTTATCTTCTCCAATCAGCAAAAACATCTATAATAACTTACTATAGGAGTTAAGCTACAATGAACCAAACTGAAATCATGCCAAACCATATGAACAAAACTAATTCTTAGGAAGAATTACATCTTTCTCTTAGCTATCATCACTGGCATACTTCTCATTACAAAGATAAAAATAAAATAAAATAAAACTAATAAAAATAAAATATATAATTTATACTTAATTCATCGCTTGATGCAATGCTTCCAATGAGAATAAACACAAAGATTCCATTACTAAATTCCTAACTTGCAAATAAGAAACAAGGAAGTAGCATCTTCAATACCAATACCAGTTCAATTATGACAGGTGTTGATTACTAACCATTGACGAAAGTAGCAGTAGCAATGAGCTCCGTTTAAGTAGTCAAGTACAAAATATTCGCAGAAATTAAGATGCTTAGTTTTCTTTAAAAAAAAAGGTAAGCTACCTGCGTGACAGCTGAGAAAACTCGTCCTCTGCCTCATCATCCTCATGATTAAGACTAACAAGAGGCGCAACAGGGGCAACTGGAGCTCCTACAGACGCAATAGAAACTCCTCCTGTAGTGTTATTCTTAATAGGAATCCCTTTAGCAATGTCATCATGACGTTGTAGTACTTTCTGCAGGTCATCATTTAGTGCAAGGGCCTGGAACAAAAGTCCTTCATCTCTGTTGAGTGACAAACAAAGCTATCAAAACCCTAAAATTTCAACTATAACATTTGTACAAATTGCCAAGGACATCCATACCCAGTGTTATTAATAAGGAGCATGACTCGATTCTGATAGCTATGACATTGCTCTACAAGATCAACAATAACTTCTTGCTTGACATTCTGCCATCAAAATAACAGTTAGTTTTTTAGACTACTTCACAACAACAACAAGACTTTATCCCCCTATGTGGGGTCGGCTACATGAATCATTTTTCACCGTTGTGTCATGTTAAGACTTAAGAGTCAAATTCACATGAAAGTAAAAAAATAGCAACAATTTTACAGCAAATAAAAGAGTGCAATTTCATAGTGGAGTAAAAAGCACACCTTCGCTTGGTGTTGATTTAAAGAAAAAATACACCAAGTCCCCCAAATAAGGCAGCATGCATCATAAAAAGTGCACGAGGCCCCCACAAAGAGCAAGTTATGGGGAATGATTCTACATAATCTAACCATGTTCTGATACAGAGGCTTTTATATTTTTCAGAATCCATGACTCGCAATAGGGGGCAACCCAGCCATTGCAACGAAGCATGTGCTCCAATGTGATCAAGTATAGTTCATTGAATCAACTTATTTAAGTTAAATCACAAGACTAAACTGAAAACCTTTAGGCTTTACCGCCTAGCAATACAACAACAAAAAACAATGCCTTGACGGTAGAAGAAACTAAAAAATTTCATCTGAAAAATAAAATATTTTTTCCTAGATTTTTGTAAAAATTTTATGAGTTGGACAATGCATACATCAATTGTATGCTTCTTTTTATCTATAATAATTGAGATTTAACTGATAATGTTCTTCTCCAACTTACTAATTTAATGTATGCACTTAAATCACAGCATTCCAAATGCTTAATGAAAAAGGTAAGACATAGTTGGCTATTCACCAATTTCATACTATTTCAATAGGACTCAGACAAAAGATTATTATGTTTCATTAAGGATAGGAGTGACATAGAGTCCAGTTAGAGCAAGCCAACCTAGAATTGAAATGGAAGATTTCGCTTTCAGCTCAAACAAAATTCTACTCCCAACTAAAAAATGGTTAACTTCGTCAACTTTTAAGATGAATTGCATAAAACCTACTTGTTTTAAGAAAATTTTTAATGCAAATTTTGAAAGGGTATATAATAAAAATATAAATTAAATACATGCTTATATGAATAGTTCATACATAAATGCACATTTATCTTGTCTGCATAACTTCACAAAATATCAAGTATAAATGATATTAGATGTTTGACATAAATTACATATGTAAACTGAAAAACATAAATTTATTGAGTGTGTTCATTTGCACATGAATGTATATATATTCAAGTTAATTTTAAGTTGAGTTGAACTAATTTCAAGAAAGCCATTCTTGCGTCGAGCAAATTGATTATGATTTTGAGTGATTAAAATTCAAGCTATTATTATAGTTTAGAGCTTTGAGCTTAATTATCATTAAGGATGTTGCCATTGGCAATTTTGAAATAGTGTAGATATTGCACAAAAAATAGGTAATTGATTATAAATTCATCATAAATTGATATATCCATTTTGTGCTTGTTTTTATCATTTTCTAGGTAAGCAATTTTTCATTTCCTATGAGGGAATTCATATTCAATCTTTCTTAATTTTATTCTATAAAGAATACCTTTTTATGTGGCCAGTCCTCAAAATGTGCATGGCACTAATCTAAAGTTCTACACTTAGCACCAAAATATACTTCTTCAACCAACTAAATATTAAATTTTTGAGATAGACACCCTCCTCGTACTCCAGGCAATCCCTGGATTGAACATGAATTGATTCCCGATAATATCATATTTTATATATTTGTTTTACTAAATAAGTTTATTGAAAAAATTTAGCCATCCAAATCTCAAAAAGGCACCGCTTGTAGGACAATAAGTAAGGACATGAAGCAGGGTTACCATAATGATCCGCAGTTGGCAATGCACTTAAAGATAAGTCGCAGTGGTGATGACCACAAAGGAAGCAAGAGGGGTGCACCACTTAGTGATGGTCGAACAAAAGTAATTTCTGATGTAGAACGGGGAGGGAAAGAGGAGTTGGTTAATTAATTTTCCTAACTGGATGTCTAATTGGGGAATTAATTAATTAAGGATGGAGAGAGAGAGAGGAAGGGAGTGGTCCAGATTCAAGGAATGTGAAAATTTGAATTGATTCCAATCAATTTCAGATTTAAAAACTTTTGATTAAGGGAAGACCTTCCAAAATTAAATTAAATGATTTAGGAAAGAGAATTTCAAATTTCAAATTCGTTTGAATTTGAAATTCAAAACTTGCCAAAATTAAAACAACTTAATTTAGGAAATAATTCAAACTCAAATAGGATTTGAATGCTTAATTTTGAATTAGGATTTTAATGGGAGGAATTAATGTGTGTTAATTGGATTGGAGAGAGAGAGAGAGAGAGTGAGGGGGGAGCAATTAATGGGGCTTTGATTGGAATAATTGATTGATTTTTTTAATTAGAATCTTAAATTATGAAAGGGATTAAAGACCTTTCAAAATTAAGAGATGGGAGGGAGTTGTGTAATTAATTCAAATTAATGAGGGAAATTCAAATTTCAAATTAATTTGAAATTCAAATTGAAATTCCCAAATTGCTTTGAATCAAATTAGGAAAATAATAAGAAGATGATTAGAAAGTGGCGCCTTAGAGAATTGGTGTGGTGACCGGTGGCAAGGCTAGGGTGCTTGGCCAGCGGGTATGGAAAGGGGAAGTAGGTGTGGTTTAAAGAGGCAATCAAAGCTTTCTTAAATTAATAAATTAACTTTGGCAAGAAATATTTCATCCCAAGTTAATTTAAAATTCAAAAGGTTATGATTTGGAAAGATTCCAAAATTAGAATCTCTAATTTAGGTAGTAATTTCAAATTCAAATAGATTTGAATTTGCTCTTAATTGTATTACCTAAATTATGAATGCTAATTTAGGAAAGGTTTAATGGCAAAGGGGTTGGGAGGGAAACCAAAGAAGGGGTCTGCGGTATAGTGGCTTGGCCGTGAGTAGTGGTGGAGCTAAGGCCAATTTGGTGGAAGCAAGGAGAGGATGAAGATGGCGACTAGGAATATGATAGGAAGTGCTTGTATTCACAAGCAATCCTAACCCAAATCAAGTATCAAATAAAGAAAAACTGCTGTCCACAGCAGGAAAACAGCCCAAACCAGAGAAAATCTGAGAGAAAACGTGGGAGAAACGTAGGAAAATAATTGCAAACACTTTTATTTCAATAGAGGATTAAAAGCACTTGCAAGATACAACTTTCCTTCAGTTCGAGAGGAAGGAAGAACTCTCCAACGATCTCCGGCAAAGCCAAGAGCCCAAGACAAAACCTAGATCTCAAAGAGAAAACTCAAATTCAAGATAACCTAATCTCCCCCCAAACTCCTCCTTATATAAAATTAATCATAAATGACCATTACAAACTTCCTAAAAGAGCCTTACACGTTCAAATTTTCCCTCCTAAAGCCCCCTTCACGTGCTCACGCGGATTCGCGGCTTCCGCCCGTCTCTCGCGTCCGCCTCGCGTAGCAGCGGACCGGTCCCGGTTGGACCGGTCCAGCCGGCCCAGGATGGGCCGGTCTAACATTACCGCCCTCCCAAAGAATCACCTTGTCCTCAAGGTGAAAATCTGGAAACTGCTGTCTTGTCATCTCGTATGGCTCCCATGTGGCCTCGTAGTCAGGAAGGTTCTTCCACTGGATCAACACTTCCTTAGTTCCCCCTTCTTTCTGGCGAACACCCCTCAGCTCCAAAGGTTCCAGGATCACCTCTAACTCCTCCGTAAGTGTCGGCGGTAGCTCTGGAATGGCGATGTGCTCACCAATGACCCTTCTCAGCTGGGAGACGTGAAAAGCTGGGTGTATAGTCGCCGATGGGGGTAGTTTCAGACGATAAGCTACTGTCCCAATCTTTTCCATTACTTCATACGGACCAAAATACCTTGGAGCCAGCTTTTCATTCCTCCTGTTGGCGACTATCTTCTGCCTGTATGGACGAAGCTTCAAGAACACCTTGTCCCCTGCCTCAAACTGGATATCTCTTCTATGCCCATCGGCTTGCTTCTTCATGATTTGCTGCGCTCTCAACAAATGCCTCTTCAATTCTTCTAGCACTCGGTCCCTTTCCTCCAAGTACTCTTCTACTGACGAAACTGGGGTACTACTGCTCCCAAAGTGTACTAAGTGTGGGGGATCCCGCCCATACAACACCTTGAATGGAGTCATTTGTGCCGCCGAGTGAAATGACGTGTTGTACCAATACTCAGCCCATGATAGCCATTTTGCCCATAGCTTTGGTGTCTCTGAAACAAAGCATCTTAGGTACGTCTCCAAGCTTCTGTTGACTACTTCCGTCTGGCCATCCGTCTGTGGGTGGTAGGCTGTGCTCCTCTTGAGCACTGTTCCCTGCAATCTGAATAACTCCTTCCAAAAATGGCTGAGGAACACCTTGTCCCTATCTGATACAATCGCTTCTGGTACTCCGTGCAGTCTGATCACTTCCCTGATGAAAGCTGAAGCTACTGTCACTGCAGTGTAGGGATGCCTGAGTGGAATGAAGTGTGCATATTTGCTAAGCCGGTCCACCACTACCAGTATCACTGTGAATCCTTCTGATCTGGGTAATCCATCGATGAAATCCATGGAAACTTGCTCCCAAACTTTGTTTGGAAGTGTCAAGGGTTGTAGTAAACCTCCTGGGGCCATGGCCATGTATTTGTTTCTTTGACATATCTCACAACCCGCCACCATCTCCTCTACATCTTTATGCATCCCCTTCCAATACAGTTCTGTTGCCAGCCTCCTGTATGTCTTCTGAACTCCGGAGTGACCACCCACTGAGCTGCCATGAAATTCCTGCAACAGGTGGGGAATGTGTATGGAAGTTCGTGGCATCACAAACCTCCCCTGGTACAAAAGTCTCCCCCCTTCCAGGTAGTAACCAGGGTGACTGCTCCTGTCTTTCTCCAGATCCTCCCTGATCTTCCTCAATTCCTCGTTCAGCATGCTTTCTTCTTTGATGGCCCCCCAATCTACTATCAATGGTGCTGACACAACCAACTCCTGAATCTCCCCCACGCATCTAGATAAAGCGTCGGCCGCCTTATTCTCCAAACCAGGCTTATAGTGGATCTCAAAATCATAGCCTAATAGTTTGGATAACCACCTCTGATGCTCTTCAGTCACCATCCTTTGCTCTAACAAATACTTCAAGCTCTTCTGATCGGTCCGTACAATAAAGTGTCTTCCCAAGAGATATGGCCGCCACTTTTGGATTGCCAAAACAATGGCCATCAGCTCCCTTTCATATACCGACTTCAATCTAGCTCTGGATGATAGCACCTGACTGAAGTATGCTACTGGCTTGTGATTCTGCATCAATACCGCCCCTAACCCATATCCCGAGGCATCTGTCTCTACTATAAACGACTGATCAAAGTCTGGAAGAGCTAGAACAGGAACCGTGGTCATGGCCACTTTCAACCTTTCGAATGCCTAGGTGGCCGCCTCTCCCCAGCAAAAACTATCCTTCTTCAGCTGCTCAGTCAAAGGCCAGGCAATGGTACTGTATCCCTTCACAAACTTCCTGTAGTATCCAGTCAATCCTAGAAAACCCCTCAATCCCCTGAGGTTCCTAGGTAGCGGCCATTTCTTCATTGCTTCAATTTTAGTTTGATCCGCTGCTACTCCTTCTTGTGATACCACATGTCCCAAGTATTCCACACTTGCCTGAGCAAAACTGCACTTCTTCAGGTTGGCTTTCAACTGGTGCTCCTGCAGCACTTCCAAAACCACTCTCAAATGCTCCCAGTGTTCCTCCACAGTCTTGCTGTACACCAGGATGTCATCGAAAAAGACTAGGACAAACTTCCTAAGGTGCTGCTTGAATACCCGATTCATCAAGGACTGAAATGTTGCCGGAGCGTTAGTTAATCCAAAGGGCATTACCAGAAATTCATAATGTCCTTCATGAGTCCTGAACGCTGTCTTTGGAACATCAGTCTCCTTCATCCTGATTTGGTGGTAGCCAGATTTTAGATCTAGCTTAGAGAACATCACTGCACCATGTAGCTCGTCCAGTAACTCATCAATCACAGGAATTGGGAACTTGTCTGGTACAGTGCCTTTATTCAGAGCCCTGTAATCCACACAAAATCTCCAACTTCCGTCCTTCTTCTTAACTAGGATGACTGGGCTGGAAAAAGGGCTGTTGCTGGGTCTGATGATCTCTGCCTCCAGCATTTCCCGGATCAGCTTTTCAATCTCATCTTTCTGAATCTGTGGATAGCGGTAAGGACGGACGCTGATTGGAGTTTCACCTTCCTTCAGAGTAATGGCGTGCTCCAATTCTCTCTGAGGAGGTAACCCCTGGGGCGGTTCAAAGACTTCACTGAACTGGTGTATGAGCGGCTGTACTGCAGAGGGAACATTGCCTTCCTCCTCCAGTCTGACTCCTTCCAGGCGGTGCAACTCTACTAAGAAGCCTCCTCCTTCCTCTCGAATGGTTTTGATGAGGGATTTGAGAGAAACCCCTGCTTTAGTCAGCCCGGAATCACCCTGAATCGTCCTCTTCCTGCCACCAATCACCATCTCCATCTTTAGTGTTCCCCAATTGATTTTTGTCTCTCCCAATGTCTGCAGCCATTTCATCCCAAGGATGACATCCGTACTCCCCAATTCCAAGGGAAGGAAGTCTTCCTTTACCAGGATCCCTTGAATCTTCAATACTACTCCTCGGCAGACACCTCGACCCATCTCTACCTTTCCAGTGCCCATCATTACTCCGTAACCTCTGGTATCCACTAGCTCCATCCCCATCACATCAACAATCTGGGTGGAAATGAAGTTGTGTGTTGCTCCACTGTCTATCAACACCACAACCTCACGACCAGAGATCTCCCCTTTCACCTTCATAGTGTGACTCGATGTGAGTCCCACTACTGAGTTCAGAGAGACTTCCGCTACATCCAGATGCAACTTCTCATCCTCCTCCACCTCGGGGTCATTTACACCTCTCTCTTCGTCTTCCTCATCTTCACAAACGAGGAGAACCTGAAGAGATCGATCCTTGCACTTGTGCCCCGGCATGTACTTCTCATCGCACCTGAAGCACAACCCTTTTGCTCTTTTGTCCTGCATTTCTTTGTCGGTCAACCTTTTGAACTGTCCCCCATTTCCTCCTCCAACAGATTTCTCCTTGGGCACCTCCCTCTGATTCCCTGGGGCTACCCCTTTTGAGGGTAATACAGCAGTAGTCATTTTGTATGATCCTCCTGAGTAGTTGCCTCTAGCTCCTCTTTCTGATCTCTTCTGATCTTCCACCAGTTGTGCAAGCTCCATGGCTTTGCCTAAGTTCCTTGGCTCCAGCACTCTAACAGCCGTTCTTATCTCCGGCTTGAGCCCCTTCATAAAATTCCCCTCCAGGGCCGATTCAGAGATGTGATCCAGACGGCTAGCCAAGTACTCGAATCTGTCCCGGTAGTCGGCCACGGTCCCCTCCTGAGTCAGAGCAAAGAACTGTTCATAGAAGTCTCCTCCCCCATCGGCTCGGAAACGTTCTAATAAACAATCCTTGAACTCTCTCCAGTTCCTGATAGGCTCTCTCCTGTCTCGCCATTGATACCATGCCAACGCCTTCCCTTCCAGACACAATCCTGCCGCCGTCAGCTTCTCATCATCTGTCAATCCGTTGACAGCAAAGTAACGCTCCACCTTGTAGATCCAGCCATGACCATCTTCCCCCTCAAAGATGGGCATCTTCAACTTCCTCACCTTCGGATCCCTTCCGTTACCCCGGAACTCTCCGTAACCTCCCGTTCCTCGAAGAGGAGGTGCTCCCCAGGTGTCCCGATCCTCCCTCCGACGTTGGTAATCGAATCCTTCATCATAATCCCCTCTTCCCCTTTCCAAATCAGCACCTCGACGCTGAAAATCAGCACCTCGACGCTGGTATTCTTCTCTCTTTTCTCCAAAATCCGCACTACCTTCATATTCCCCCCGCCTGCCTCCAAACTCCACACCTCGACGCTGAAAATCAGCACCTCGACGCTGAAAATCAGCACCTCGACGTTGAAAATCAGCACCTCGGCGGTCATTTCCCATGCTCATCTCCTCTCTAGAGAGTGGCTCTAGAGGTGGCATGTCGTCTTCACCTTCAAGAATCTCCACTTCCGGATTCCTCCTCCCCCGGATCGGGTTCGGATTTCCTCTTACGCCATGGACGTCATTGGTCTCTCTCACTTCCGATGTGTCCGGATGGGTCTTCATTTCCAATAATTTCTTCATCATTTCTTCCATCGCCGCGAACCTCCCTTCCAACCTCTCATTGTTGGTAGAGATCTCCATGAATTTCCCCTCCAGATCTGTCTTCAGTTGACCAAACTCGCCTTCTAAAACTTCCACCTTTTTACCGGCCATTTTTCTTCTATCGGATCCACAAAAATCTTCTTCCGGAGACGAAGATCTTGCTGAAATTTCGGAAATTCAGCCGCCGGTGGTCCCAAATCGTTGCTCTGATACCAATTTGATAGGAAGTGCTTGTATTCACAAGCAATCCTAACCCAAATCAAGTATCAAATAAAGAAAAACTGCTGTCCACAGCAGGAAAACAGCCCAAACCAGAGAAAATCTGAGAGAAAACGTGGGAGAAACGTAGGAAAATAATTGCAAACACTTTTATTTCAATAGAGGATTAAAAGCACTTGCAAGATACAACTTTCCTTCAGTTCGAGAGGAAGGAAGAACTCTCCAACGATCTCCGGCAAAGCCAAGAGCCCAAGACAAAACCTAGATCTCAAAGAGAAAACTCAAATTCAAGATAACCTAATCTCCCCCCAAACTCCTCCTTATATAAAATTAATCATAAAGGACCATTACAAACTTCCTAAAAGAGCCTTACACGTTCAAATTTTCCCTCCTAAAGCCCCCTTCACGTGCTCACGCGGATTCGCGGCTTCCGCCCGTCTCTCGCGTCCGCCTCGCGTAGCAGCGGACCGGTCCCGGTTGGACCGGTCCAGCCGGCCCAGGATGGGCCGGTCTAACAGAATAACAAGAAGGAACAAAAATAAAGAAACAAAATATAAAGATAAAACCACGAGCCTTTGACTCTTCCGAAGACTGGGTTGCCCTCCCCGAGGGACTTCAATCCACGACCCCAAATCCATCCTGCGACTGGTGAAAACAAGGTTGTCCTCCCATAGGACTTTTCCTCTCTAGAACTCACACAAAGATCAAGACAAATGCTCCAATTTTTTTTTAAGGGTAAAAAAGGAAAAATTCATAATAAAATTAAAAATTGCAAATAACAAATTAAGATAAGGCGGAATGATCTCGGCCGTCGATCGTCATCTCCTCCTTTAAAAATTTTCATGATCGGATGTCCGCATCAATTTCCCTAAGACCTAGGCCATTGAGAGTTGTCCGGCAAGTGAAGTCATGGAATAAAATTCAGGCTTCACTGCATGAACTGTATTTCAATGCAGGAAGATAAGTGCAGCTGCTTGGATTTGCTTATGAAAAAAGAAAAAGCAACAGTGAAAAGGTTATTTTATACTATATAACTCATCTTATATACTAGATATATTGGCTGCTTGACTTGGCTTTTTTCTTTAGGTGATCTTCCATATTTTGAATTTGAGTGAGAACATAACAAGAAAGACAAGAAAAAGGGTAGAGCAAATATTGTAGTTTACTCTGACTATAGCAAACAAAATCATCAATCCAAGCAACCATGGACGAAGACTAACACCTTCTGAACCACATTAAACTTGATGTTCATATAAGCTGCTTGATCTCTTTAAATGTCCTTTTGTGATTTATAGTATTCACTCTCTTCGTTGATGCTTTCGCATAAAAATTAGGCACTTGAACATTCAAATTTAGATCCAGAATGAGCTCCTTGGTCAAGAGTTTGAAATTTACTATTTTTCAATAATTGTTTTCTCCAAAAAATAAATATTTCTAGTAGCTTTCAATCAGATATGTGGTTAGCACACATGTTTCACTATTAATTACACCATGAAAAATATCCAACAGCAGATAATTTATCACCCTCATGCACATAAAGACAGAAAATGTAAAATCATTATACTGCATCCAACAACACTGATATCACTTAACAGCTGGAAATAGACAACGATGCCTGTAGAATCCCATATTCTCATACACATATTGCACAGAACAAATATTATAAGAGCAGGAATTAAGACAGGTCAAAGTTTCAATACAAAACAATTCTTGTAAGCCAACATAAAAAAAAATAAAAAAAAAATCTTGTAAGCCAACATATTAACAGTAAGCAAATTTCTCTGAATAATCATTGGAGTTCATCATTTTAAAACAAACATACAGAAGAGAAAGCATGATGCTTTTGAAATTTTAATTAACTCCAAAATAATAATAAGCCTTAGATTCTTAGGAATCACTAGCAGAAATATAAATGAACTAACCTCTGAACTTTGAATATCCAATGCATTAAGCATCTCTGATAGCACATCAGCTATGCCTCGAGCATTTTGAATCTCATCCACGCTGCAAAAACAACAGAACAGCTTCAATTGTGGTTGTTGCTAACAATCACGTAAAGATGGTACTAACTACTAAAGTATAAAAAGGTTTGGATCTATATACTCCGTTCAATGAAATAAAATAATGAAACACTTGATATCTCCACACTTATAGAAGTAAGCATGTACAAAATCCGTTTCATTTGTAACTGAAGGATATATTCATAGGAAAGTAAATATCTACTTGTAAAAAACAGATATGAAAGCATCTGGGAGAGCCAGATAGTGACAAGCTCAACACAACTAAGATCAAATATCTTAATTTCAGCACAAACAATGCACAAGCCAAAATATGAAACACAGAGTCATTCACAACTAGATCACACTTCACGCTTTAAAAGCAGAAATAATAAGAAACACTCCAAGATACATCACCGAAGGATAAAAAATGCTGTAAATATTGCTTCCCTCAGGTTTCCACCAGAGTTTGTCAAATGTTAAGAACGAGATATCAAAATGCTACAAAATCATCTATTCACTACTTGCAGAGTTCTCATTAGATTTAGCAAGCGGAATCATGACAGAAACACACATATTGTCTAAGCAAACAAAATAATTTTAATTAGTATCAAAAAAGCTCGATAATGGTTAAAGAAGTTTTTTTTTTCCTCCATGGATACAAATGCAGTGTGACAAAGATATCATCCCACTAAACATGGCCTGTTTCCGGATGCTCAATAACAGTAAAAAGTTAGCGTACATGCTAAGCATAAATGAGGTCATGTCAGGAAACCAGGAAAAAAAAAAGAAAATAGGTTGAAGCGTGGCAAGTACCTTAAGGCAGAAACATCAGATTGAAGAGAAGCCTGTAAAGCAGCATCATAAGTTGCTTCAACAGGATGAGGCTCTATAGGATGTGTTTGTGGAGGGGTAAACAGAGGGGCTGTGCTTTCTGTTCGAGGGGGAAATTCTACTCCAGCAGCCTACCAGCAACGTAAAAAATTTACAACAATATCTAAATGAAAAGAAAGATTAAAAAGCCCTTTATACATGAAATGTCTGCAGCAAATATGAATATGTAAAGCCTGATATAAATCACTAAATGCCATTCAACCTTAAAATAAGAAAAAATTTGCACACCTTACCAGGAAATCACCTAGGAAAAAATAAAGTAAAGAAAAACGAAAGAAATAAGAAAATGCCATGCCGATGGATATTTATAGTAGCCTATGCCGATGGATATTTATGGTGGCGGTATATGCAAGTAGAGTTCACATAACAAAACCTGCATTTATCATAAGCATTATCATCATTAATCCTATCACAACTATTTAGGGTTAACTTTATGAAACTACATTTTCTATTAATTCCAATTGAGTGTTGCCTGAAGCCTTAAAACTGTTATTAGTAAATCATTTTGAATAATTCCTATCCACGTTACCATAGGTACCAATTTTCCTTTCTAATCCTTTGAAACTAATTCTATTTACCAATTTAATTGTGCATTTTGAACTACCTTATCTTCATTCATTCCTCAATTTATCCTTCCTAATTTTGGCACACATTCATCTAAACATCCATTTTCACCACAGCCTACTTAACTATCAATATTTTTTTTAATGCCAATACACTAACTCAAACAACATAGCAAGCTTAATTATAACTTTATAAAAATTACTTCTAAATCCAATGATATCTCTTATCGGATATTACCCTCAACGCATTTCTCTATGTTAACCATTAACTTTAACTCTAGAAGTTACATCCTCATCTATGTGTTTATATCCATATTTTTTATATAATACATCAAATATACTTAAATCTATCACATGCAGGAATAATTGTATTTTCTAATAATATTGATGGATATTTATTATAGCATATCCACATATCATATACTCAAATCTTTAATCTATGGATCCAGACCCTTTATCTTCAAAATATTTTCTTACTTTCTAACTTTTCAACAAATATCTCATCAACTAGAACTGTCATTTACAAAAAGCATATACCAAAGCACATTAGTTTGAATATTCTTTGCAAGCATCTCCATAACCAAATATGATACAATATATACTCTTTATTTTTTATTGATATAAACTTATTATAATTGGTAACTCTTTGTTCCCTCCATAGGACCATAAGCACTTCTAATAGAAGTCAATTCCCCATCATACATACCCTTAACAAATTCAACATACACTTGACAGTTGACACACAAATTTCTTCCTTAATGCACTCCAAATCAATCATTGGAGTACTAAATCATATGCCTTCTTACGATCAATAAAAAACACACATCCTTTATTTGCTCTCTATATCTGTATCATAATAACTTTAAAAAAACGATTTTATAGTAGATCATCAGAAAATGAAATCAGATTGATTATCCAAGGCCAACATTTATTTTTTTAAAAGTTTATACCAAATACTCTCTCCAAAAACTTCATTTATATTACAAAAATTGATTCCTTAGTGATGGTTGGGTTGCAAGTATTATTAGATGTATAGAACAAAAGAGTTGCAGATATTTTATTTTTCTATAGTTTGGTTTGAAGTAAACTAAATACAAACTATTTGTGTAAGGGATTTAAAACACCACATAATGCCCGTTTTTGACCAATTTGAAATTTACCCAAATCGGGCAAATATCAAATACAGAGAACTCATGTACACAACCCGCCTTCCATCCACATAAGCATCAACCCTAATCTCACCACCCCCAACCTTGCCCTTGCCAGTCAAACTCCACACTTGTTTGTCAGCCCCGACCTAATCATCCCCAACCTCGCCTTCCATTTTTGACAATTTGCCCAACATTGTGTTGTCCCTGGCCTCATCGTTGATAACCCCAACCCAATATAAGCACGCTTTCCCCACAAATACTTGATCTCTCCAACCCCAATCTTTTTTTCCCTATGAGACCGTGGCCAAAAGTAATGTATTTCTTTTTCAACTAACCAAAAAAAATTATTTTATGGATTTATTTACAACCAACCAAACGTTTTAAGGAAATTAAATTACTCTATTTATTTTAAACTGCATTTGAAATACACATGTATTTGAAATACTTGCAACCAAACTACCATTTAATACTTATCACAATCTTAAGCATGTTCCCATCTTCTCCAATCATTTAGCATCCTCTAAATATTCAAGATTCCATTGAAAAGATGTATAAACCAAAACTACTACATCCTCAAAACTCCCCAAATCTTGCTTTGTATTTCAAATGTATCAAAATTTTTTACATTTATCATTTATGCTTCTTCTTTTAGAACTAACTTCGTTTTACTTTTAGAATCTATATTATATACCCCATTATTTTATTTGAAAAGCTAATCGAAAATAATTTATTCTGCAATATCACCATAAGCAAGAGATCATAATCTCATAAACAAGTAATGTATTAAAGACACGACTGCCTTAAAAACCAATACATTTTCTCCATCAATTGGCCAATCATTCCTTACTATATTATCCAGCAAAGAAGGCCCCAACTTCAACTTTCTTACCCATAAACTGGGGTATTGAAGAAACATCTTCCACCTTACCCAAAAGTTGAGATACAATAGAAACTTTCAAGTGATAATTCAAAAAATAAATATAGAATCTATTTTGCCCGATACAGGAACTACAATCATAAAGCATACCCTCAATTCTCGATATGCAGAATGGTACTGAGGATATCTCCCTGCAGCACCTCCAAAAGCATCTTGCCATGCATCAATGAGAACCAGTATCTTCTCTCTTACATTCAAGTCTGGCTGTATAAATTGAAGCGGCCATCATACAACAGAATTATATCCAACTAAAAATAGTAAGATACATATGATATAATTTAAAATTGTTCGTACAGAAGAAGACCTTTTTCTTCACAATTTTAACCATGTCATGTAAGATATCTCGTTCAATGATTTGCCCGTGAACATTATCCCCACAATTTTTGCTTAAAGTCTCTAACACCTGGATGATCAGAAGTAAAATAATCATTATAACTAATGCAAGAGAATGCAAAATTCATAAACAAATAACAAGATTTTTACCTCTGTGCCCAATTAAAAGGTTTAAATCCAACAGAGAAAAAATCATGGGTTCAGTTTTTTGCTGGTGGAATGTTGGGTGGCCGGATTTGCTTCAAGGTTTTATGTCGTAATTGAGTGGGTTTGGGAGGAAGGATGTGAAAAAAATAATTGAGGGAAAAAAGTAACATTCTCTCAGCCATCATATACACCATGACACAATGAAACCAAGAAATAATTTCAGAAAGGATCAGTGAGAACTGACATATTATCATAAATGAAATTTTAGACTGATACATAACCAATAAATCATATTTATTCCATTTTTAAAGAGAGCTTTAGTTTAAATAAAAGCACGGTCACAATTTGGCTACATAATCCTAAAAGAAAAACAACTCATCTAATACATTTTATATTGCCAACCAAAAAGATAGTCTATTAACCAACTTCATGTCTCATTGCTATGAGGACAAAGTTCCAATTACACAAATAATTCAGGCCCCAATGTTTTTGTAATATGTAGCAAGCAATCAAGAACTGGTAGTCTTTGAACATTGAGCATTTTTTTTGAAAAGGCTTCTAGAAAAGCTATAAGGAGCTAGTCAAGCTAAACATACATCAAAGCCAATGCTAGAATAAATAAAAGTCTGCAATGTACAGAAGCTTCTCTCAGGCATATATCAATTTTCAGCCATGTTAACAATGGCATCATAACTACTCAATTAAAGCATTTTTGGAGGTTTGGATGTAAAATCATAATGCATCATATGTTCATAATCCTAAATACCATACTCACAAAAAGGGAAAGAAGTTGTATTTTTGGATTCTTGTTTCCCAACCGCTTCTTGAGCACCTTAAGAGCATCCTTTGCTTGTCTGCACGTCAAGAAAACATAATTCAAAAAAATGTAACGTTATGCTATTGAATTTGCTGACTGAATGGAAAAACTACAGTAACTATAAAAGATCCAAACATCCCAGCAATATCGTCAAAATACAAAAAAAGGAAAAAAAACTGACTAAAGCTGAGAAATGGGGAAAAAAACTACCAAGGGTTGGCTTAAGACTAGCATTGAATCCTATAAACAATGTTGGCATATTTGGGCATGAACACCTTTGATCGCATGCTAAAATGTGCAATAATGCAAAAGTTGGGGTGCAGCTCCATTAAAAAGGAGAGAAGACATCCAACTGTTAATTCCACATTTTTTTTCTTTAGTAGATTTTATCTGGTTTTCCAAAATAATTAATTCGTAATAGCTTGTCTAAATGTGCAACACTTTGAGATGGGTTATATAACATACAGAAATTCAGTGAACAGATTTTCACCAATGCAAATAAGGGTTATATAACATACTGTAATAAATGAACATATTATCACCAATTCAATGAGAATCTGATCCATTAGTTCGTTTTTCTGCCTTTTTAAAGCAATATTCTTATAAAATAGAAAACCACCTACGTCAGAAATAATCAATGAGGGGGATAATTGGATAATGGATGCAAAAAGGGTTTAGCTATTCTAAAATTAACAAGAAATCTAATATATTGCATGCAAGGTGATCGCCCTTCTCTGCCTTAAAATCAATGAATCACATTATGAAAATTAAAAAAAAAAAATCATATTTCTTAACATACATTCAATCAAGTAAGAAAGTCAAATAATGGAGGCAAATAAGAGATTTAGTTACCTTAATTAACAAGAAAGCAAACATGCTGCATGCAAGATGATATTTTCCTACATCAGAGTCAGGGAATCCCATTGTGAAAGGTGAAAATAAAAATATATGTTTCCTAATATTCAAATTTAAGGATTGGCAAAAGTTTTTTACAACATTGAGAGAAAAAAATCCAGTCTAATAGACACGTGAAATGTTTGGATAAGACCTACAACAATTATTAAAAAATGACAACAAGAACTTAGATAAGGAGCAAGGTTTCTCTCCATCCTTGCAACAAATCGCTAACCGTACTAACAGCAAATCAGGGAGCATGATATCACAAAAGAGACCAAGAAGAGCTCTTTCATTATTTCAAAAGGTGACTGATCTCTCTAGAAATGGCCTGAAGAACCAATAGGAAACATATAAGGAGTAGCCAAAAGGGAAACTCATGCCTTTACAACACAAGGCCATATAGAATATAAACCTTAATAATTGATGTGAACAATAAATTAGTTTGATACACCAAACATTGTTTTTCAAACAGCCAAATATGAAAATGATTCAATAAGTTGTTCATTTAATAGCCCACCTTGCACGTTTTAGCAAGACTGCTTACCTATAATTTGGCACAAAAACCATTCCACCCCCCTAGCCATGGGTATTGTGCTAGCTTTGTGCATGTAAGGAAATTATAAGCATTACCATGTGCATCTTAAACTGTAGAAGTAAACATGGCTACCACCTAAACTTTCTCGTCGCAAGGAAGACTCCATTACATCTTTTGCATGCTAACCAATAGTGCGACCAATCTCTCATGCAAGCTTCTTGATTCAGATTATTCATGAATAACTACATCTGTGCAATGGATAAGTTAACCCCAAAAAGAAGGTCATGAATTTCACCAATAGAAACAACCTCCCTATTTAAAACAAAGGTAAGGTTTAGCACCTTCTAGACCCGTAATTGGCAAAAGCCTCATGCAATGAGCATGCCTATTAGTCAGGAAAAGCCACCGAAGTCATAGAAAATATGAAACATGACATTAAATTGCAACGGGAAATTATTAGATAAGGCATATGCATGAACTATGCACAAGTGTTCTTCATACAACATAAACTAAGGCTTCAATTGGTAAAGCATGTTGTTTTGTGATGAATAAGATAAAGTTGTAGTTGTCCTCGCGTATAGGGAGTCAGGGACAATACCACCACAAGTGTTCCCAATCATCATAAAGTTGCAGAAAGATTGCATGCATAGAGTAAGTAATTTATTGTGCATTTCCCATTAAAATCAAATTCTTGATTGCTAATTTTTTATAAGCAACACATAACCAATGCATTACCAAACAATGTCCAAAAATGATATAAGCATAACATGAATGAAAAAAAAAAACAATGATGATCAGAAGGTTAAGTTTATGTTGGAAAATCTCATTAGACCTCATTGATATTGCTCATTATTTAAGCGTTTTCAGATGTATGTTCTAGCCAGTTTTGAACACTGCTAAACAAGCTTTGGAATGCATTAACACGGTTATAATATAAAATAACAATTATATATTTGTTATTGTTCACTTAACTGAATTTCATAAGGGCAAAAAAGAGATGAAACGACACAAATAACATGAAAGTAATGCTCAGGATGACTCGAATGAACCTACATACATTTGACACTCCAATCAATTTACAAAGATTGCATGCGTCAAGGCAGTCAAGCATAGGCATAAATCCAGCATCTGAACTTGGCATCTGAACTTGAGTTACGGCGGTTATACTTTTGCTTCAGAAAGACGTTTTAACGTTAATTACACTATTCAAAAACAAATGATAAACACTTCTAATATCTTGTTGGCTGCAGTTTGGCCTGTATTAAGCGTTTTAACTTTTAAGCTAATCAACCCTTTGTTTATAACCCAAGTTGCATAGCATAGTCAAGTTGAAATAATGAGATAATAAACTGAACGAGGAAGGTAGAAAAGTCGTAACCAAGAACAAGATTCACAAATTAGGAAAAAGCACAAGAGAGCACGGCACGATCAATACCCCGGATCCGCGTTTATAATGTCGCACAACTCAATATTTATCGCCCAATCAGGGCCAATTAGCATGTCGCTCGTCGCTCTCTCCGCACATGCCGCACCGTTCGCCATTACCTAGCCGCAGTTCCTTCTGGATGGCAAAGCTCACCTGCAAAACATGAAACCTTCCTTCATCAAAACCACATCCATGCCAAATTCCCAAACTAATTGCTATTTCTTAAAGTGCCTCCATCCGTAAAAACCCTAAGACATTCAAGGAAAAAAAAAATTAAAACAGATACGATGGAAGACCGAACCAGTACGTTCCGACCTAAATCCAGAAAAGTACGGAGATAGTAAAATCAAAACTTGACGAATGAAAGGGTTGCAGACTTTGCTTGTTCAAGGGGTTGGAGAATGGCGAGAATTTGTAGGAAGGTAAAGATATCGGACTTGAGAATTGTGAATAAGTTTTACCCTTTTAGAGGAGAAGCGGTGCGAGATCCCGCTTTCAACGCTGGAGAAGAAAAAAGTAAACGGCGTCTAGATAGACACCGACTTCCAGTGAGAAGACCGTTCAAAGATGGAAATCGAACATTAGAATGGCTCCTCTGCTACGCCGTATTTTCGTATCCGTGGAACGGTGGTAGTATATCTGATTATATTCACTAGGATTTGAAAATATAATGTAATGATTATTTACTATTTATTATTTATATATTATATCCATTTTATAATTAATTTTAATTACAAATATTATTCATTTTCTTATGAATAAATATGTTAAATTAATAAAATTCGATTTCATATTAAATAAAAGATAACAGTTTTTATGTGATTCAATTAACACGAAATTTGAAAAATAAATAAGAAAATTAATCCAATTTTTATATATTATAAAAAATAGCCTATTCTACAAAATATTGCTTGGCGCCATAATTTATAAATATTAAAAGAATGTTTAATCTAATATTTGTGTTATAATTGATGCAACCCATACATTTTCATTGCTTGATTCCTTATCAAATATGGATAATATGATAATGTGAATCATCTCTAATTATTTAATTTGCATAGTTGAATATTTCTTATCAAAATCAAAGTCAAGGGCAAAGTCGACCAAGTTCAATTAAAGCCGATTTAGCTCGGGGCAAGCTTGCCAAATCTTCCAAAGATCTCGCCCAAGCAAGTCAACGACTTAGGCCAACTAAACAATATGGCGTAATGAGATTACCAACTAACTTGTACATGTGTAACAATTTGAATTTTTGAAAACAATTGCAAATGGGAAAATTTTGAATTTTTGTTTGAACTAGAGAGCATTGCAGCGTTAGGCGTAGAGCGCATTATTTTTTCTAGTATTTGTAAATAATTACGATTGTTTAGTTTTCACTTTTCAGTGAAGGAGGAGAGCAAATGGGAAATTTTGATTTTTGGTCTCTGGATCGCGTTGTTGCTTTTACTAAAACTGTTCATATCTGAAAGTAAGTGATTTTAATCCTTTTTCAGTTTTCAAAAAATTTGATTTTGACCACTGACTTCTCCTCAAAACTGATTTATTTATAGTCTTTCTACTTTATTGAACTTTTACTGTATAACTTTTTGTACATTATCGTACTGATTATCCGGAATATTTTTATTGCAATAATTATAAAATCTTCATTATGGTTGGTTCTTTAGTGCAATCAGGGCCATACAGTTCCATGGGCATCAATACAAGCTTCTCTCCGCTGTGAGTGATTGTATATGTATTGGCAGACCCATCGTGGTGAGCCTGCCGATCAAATTGCCATGGCCGGCCTAACAGGAGGTGGCAGGCATCCATGGGCAGCACGTCGCACCACACTTGATCCTGGAATTTGCCAATAGAAAATGCGACCAGACAGCGTTTGGACACCTCGACCTCGCTTCCCCGTTGGATCCAAGAAAGTTTATAAGGGCGCGGATGTACTTCTGTGGGGATCTGTAACTTTTCCACCAACGCACACGAAGCTATATTTTCACAGCTGCCATTGTCAATAATAATTTGACACACCCTCCTGTTGATGGTGCACCTGGTTCGGAAGAGGTTGTGACGTTGGATGGGTTCTTCCTTCTGCGTATTTAACACCCGCCGAAGAACCAGCAACTCGCCTTCATCAGCACAAATAATCGTGGGTTCCGAAGCTTCCCCTGTTTCGGTTCTGCCCACTTCTTTTTGAAAGTCGGCGTCAGCTTCTAATTCTTCCTCCTCAATGACAGTGATGACCCTCCTCGTGGGACAATTGGACGCAATGTGTCCATAACCTTGACATTTGAAACATTTTCGTGCGGAGGTGGCCCCAGCAGTATTTGATGGTGAATTCGATACTCGCCCCGCTGAGGTGGATGTGGCTGGCATTCCTTGTGACGTGGACGCCCCCCCCTTTTGAACTCTGAGCAGATCTTCCTTCCCACACTTCACGAGTTCTAGCATGAGTAGCTGGCATACTCTTTAATTGTTTCTCTACCTTCAAGGCTAAATTGATCACGTCTTGTAAAGTCCAAAAGGTTTGTAACTGCACCACATGGGCTATCTCAGGTCGTAGTCCATCCAGAAACCGTGCTATCGTATTCTCCTCCGGTTCTATGAGATCGCATTTTAAAGCCAACTGTTCAAATTCAGCTGCATAATCCTCCACAGATAACTGACGCTGATTCAGTCGGTGAAGCTTCAAGAAGAGTTCTTGACGATACTGTTCTGGAAGATATTTGTGATGTAATTCTTTCTTCATCTTTCCCCAATCCGTGATCTTAGATTTACCTTCCCTGATTCGGTTCCTCTTCAAGTTTTCCCACCACAGCGACGCGTGCTTCCGAAGTTTAATCGCTACCAATTTAACGATTCTTTCCGCCGCTACTTTCTTGAATTCAATGACTCGTTCCACGGTGTGTATCCAATTCAAGAACTCATCAGGATCAAGTCTTCCTTCAAATTCGGGAAGATCAATCTTGATTCCCCCATCATCTCTGTGAGTCGGTCGGACAGGCCTATGCTGTCTGCGAAAATCCTCCTCTTCACTGGAAGTGTTCTGATGAAAAGGATTTATATCTTCTTCTTCTTGATGGTTCTAAGCTTCTTGCCGATCTCTCTGGGCTAGCTCTTGCTGTAGTCGTCGAACCTCCCGCTGCAAGTCTTCCACCACAATATCACGGACAGGGCGTTGTCGATTACGTCGAGGCGGCATCTTGCCGGCTCTGATACCAAATGACGTCGTGTCAAGTCTCCAAGGAGAGGAAACTACGAGACGACGGCGACGAGTGGCTCCTGGATGAGGAGTTCCCACAAGATCTTCACCTGTAATACCGTCTCACCCCTTGGCTCCAGCCAAGTTATAGAAAACGGACAAATAACAGGGACAACTCAAGATGTCAATTGAATCAAGAAGCTAAAAATCTGTCTTATTACCATTTGCAACTATTTATTTATACATAGTGTTTTCAGGCCACACAGACAACGGCCACCTAATAGGCTATACCGACACCACATAAAAGAAATGGAGCCGCTTCCTTCATGAGCTCCTGCGTCACTTCTCCTCAAAACTGATTTATTTATAGTCTTTCTACTTTATTGAACTTTTATTGTATAACTTTTTGTACATTATCGTACTGATTATCCGGAATATTTTTATTGCAATATTTATAAAATTTACCGGGTAAAATAGAAGTAATTGAATTTAATACACTATATAGAAATTGGGTATACTTTATTTAAGCATATTGTTAATACAACCATCGAGAATGAATATGTATATGTGATTGAGTAATAACCGATCGCAATTGCTTTTATTATAATATGTGTAAAAAACAAGTAAAGACTAGTTGACCTGATGATTGAAAATAGATTGACCTGTAGAGAATGGTGGGCTCATGAGCTTTCCTTTAAATATTGTGGTTAGGTGTTATCCTCTACTGATTTACGTAATGCAACGATTATGAGTTATTTCTATGCCGACGAGCAAAGAGTGATGACTCTGTTTGTTGAGCCAACAATTACTGATTATTGATTACCAACTACTAAAAAAATATCATGAAAACTAGAACTTCTTACTTATTTAAGTGTGACCACTGAAATGCATGTTATAGATTCAATGTTATTGTATAACATTGTTACTGTATTTTTAGTGGTCATTTAGTTGTGTTTGTCTCTAAATGCTCTGCTGATTTATTTGTGGACACAAATTATTGAACTCTTTTATAACTATTGAGTTCAATTTAGTTTGAAAATTTTGTTCAGCCACACCCAATCATTGGGTTCTCGTGATTTTCTTTCAAGCCAGTTGAGGTGGGAGCGGGTGATTTACTTTATAGACCCAAATTCAGATTAGCTCTACACTAAACCATGGTTAATCACCCTCTTTTCCTTGCCACCTATTGCTGATCATGCAAGATCAAAGGCTGGGTGATTCTAAGGAGCTTGCACAATGATTAGTGGTATAGTACATTAAGGCATATGTTGGAAAATCTAATTTGCAAAATTTACTAATGGTAATCCTAACTAATGCTGGTTAATCCTATGTAAAAATTAGGTTAATGGCTTTAGCTTGAGATAAGCTTGTTGGTGAGGACAATTTTGAAATTAATTAATAGGCTAATCTAATCCAGATTTTTGGGCATTATAAGGTTTACTCATCTTGACCCGTATTAGTCCAAACAGGTTATGTTGACTCATTTGACTAAATGGTCAAATTATGATCTTGGTTGATTTAACTTTATTTGAATAATTTAACCTAGTTGGTCAAATAGATCAAATTTGTGGTCATAGCATGTTGATGTTAACCCATTTGATCAAATTAGTCATAATTTGCCATTGATCTTAGAATGAATATTGAGAAAAATTAAGGCTTCATTTGGAATAACGTTTTTATTGCTTTAAGAACCATTAAGAAATTCTTTGTCATCGACAAACCTTAGAGGATGTTTTCAACTATGTTTTGCCCCTCGAACAAACATAAGAAAGCCACATCCACACAGATTTTTAAAACTTAATTCACTGTAACAGTTTCTAAAGGGGAAAAAAAAAAAGAAATGTTGGTTCTTAAAAAATCGGAAGATGAAAATCTGGTTTCTTAAGAAACCGTAATTTCTTCTTCTTGTTTCTTTTAAATCGTCGTCAAAGTAAAAACTGGATAATGAAGATTTAGTTTCAGTAGAAACCGGATAATTAAGTTTCGTATTTGCTCTTTTCAAATTCTTTTATTAATATGTCCCTTAAACTAATTTTAATTTAAAATGCGCTCCTTTTTATAAAATGCTCTTTCCCCGGATACGTAAAACTATACAGCATAGCAGAGGGGTCGTTCTAATGTTCCATTTCCATTTTTGAACGGTCTTCTAAGTGGAAGTCGGTGTTTTTCTAGAGGACGTTTACATTTTTCTTCTCCAACGTTGAAGCGGGATCTCACACCGCTTCTCTCTAAAGGGGTAAACTTATTCACAATTCTCAAGTTCGATCTCTTTAGCTTCCTACAAAATATTGTCTTTCTCCAACCCCTTCCCTTGAGGCCTTGAACATGCAAAGTCTGCAACCATTTTTTTTTTTATGACGAGGAACCGTCCCGCTGCCACACCCGACGTCGTCGAGCACGCTTGGCGGTCCGTAAACCCCGGCCGACCTAATGGGCCATCCAGGCCACAAACCCATAGCCGGCGCTTTGGAGCCCCCACTTAAGGGCCGACTGTCGCTCGAGGGAATCAAACTCGGGATGGGGGGTTCCCAACCGAGCACGCCCACCAACTGAGCTAAGCATCGGTGGATGTTTGCAACCATTTCCTTCGCCAAGTTTTGATTTTACTATTTCCGTTCTTTTTGGATTTAGGTCGGAACGTCCTGGTTCGATCTTCCATCTTATCTATTTTAAATTTTTTTTCTTTGAATGTTTTAGGGTTTTTACAGTTGCAGACACTTTAAGTAAAATCAATTAGTTTGGGAATTTGGTATGGATGTGGTTTTGATGAAGGAAGGTTTCATGTTTTGCAGGTGAGCTTTGCTATCCAAAAGGAGCTGCGGTTAGGTAATGGCGAACGGTGCGGCATGTTCGGAGAAAGCGACGGGCGACACGCTAATTGGCCCTGATTGGGTCCTAAATATTGAGTTGTGCGACATTATAAAATGCGCTCCTTTTTATAAAATGCCCCCGGGGAAACGTTGGTAGAAGCTTAATGTTTATTAGGAAAAAATTTTGTGATATAACTGATTATATTCACTAGGATTTTGAAAATATAATGTAATGATTATTTACTATTTATTATTTATATATTATATTTGTTTCATAATTAAATTTATTTACATTTTAATCAAAATATTCTTCATTTTCTTATGAATAAATATGTTAAATTTATAAAATTCGATTTCATATTAAATAAAAGATAACAGTTTTTGTGTGATTCAATTAACATGAATTTTGAAAAATAAATAAGAAAATTTATCCTATTTTAAGATATTATAAAAAATAGCCTCTTCTACAAAAATTGCTTGGCGCCATAATTTATAAATATTAAAAGAATGTTTAATCTAATAATTATGTTATAATTGATGCAACCCATACATTTTCATTGCTTGATTCTTTATCAAGTATGGATAATATGACAAGTGTCAATCATCTCTAATTTGGTCAAAGTCAAAGTCAAAGTCAAAGCCGACCTAGTTCAATTAAAGCCATTTAGCTCGGGACAGGCTTGCCAAATCTTCCAATGATCTCACCCGAGCAAGCAACTCACCAAAGCAAGTCAACGACTTCCTTAGACCGACTAAGCAATATGGCGTAATGAGATTACCACTAATTTGTACATGGGTAGTTAGGCTAAATTATTTAATAATTTGAATTTTTGAAAACAAATGAAAATGGGAAAAAATGTAAATTTTTGTTTGAACTAGAGTGTTGCGGCATTAGGTGTAGAGCGCATTATTTTTTCCAGTATTTGTAAATAATTACAATTGTTTTATTTTTCAGTGAAGGAGGAGAGAGAAAGGGAAATTTGAATTTTTTGTCTCTAGATCGCTTTCCCGCTTTTACTAGGATTGTTCATATCAAAGTTAGTGATTCTAATCATTTCTCAATTTTCAAAAATTTTGATTTTGAAAGCTGGCTTCACATCAAAACTTCAACTTTTTGTTTGTTATAGCATTGATTATCCTGAATATTTTGATTGCAATATTTATGAAGTTTACAGGGTAAAATAGAAGTTATTGAATTTTTTATAATTTAAACTGTATAGAAATTGAGTATTTTTGTTTAAGCATATTGTTAATACAACCATCGAGAATAAAAATGTATATGTGATTGAGTAATAAATGGTTGTTATTGCTTTTATTATAATATGTGTGAAAAATAAGTAAAGACTGTTAACCTGTTGATTGAAGATAGATTGACATGTTGAGAATGTTGGGCTTATGTGCTTTCTTTTAAATATTATGGTTAGGTGATATCCTCTACTAATTCACGTGATTCAATGATTAGGAGTTATTTATATGCTTACGAGAAAAGAGTGACGACTCTGTTTGTTGAGTCAATATTGAATGATTATTGATTACCGACTACTGAAAAAATATCGTGATAACTAGGACATCTTACTTAGTTAAGTGTGACCACCGAAATGCATGGTATAGATTCATTATTACTATATAACTTTGTTGATATTGTATTGATTTAATGTCATTGTATATATTTATTATTACTACATTGTTGTCAGCGGAAAAAAAAAAAAGGATTCATAAAAGTTCCTTAAGCAATCAACCTCATCCATTGTAGAAATTATTACATGCAGTCACCGGACCGTCCGGAGGCCAATCAGGACGTGCCACATTACCCAATATACAGTGTTACACAATGATGATACACAATAAATTGTTTACGTGACACGTCTACATTGGTGACCGCACGTGATAATTTTACCATCCATTGAGCATGCTTTAACAGGTCCAACAAATGTCACATTGTCTTTTACCCTGTAATTAACATAGATCTAGGTAGCTACATTCTCTTAGGTCAATGTGGCCGGACACCCAACCCTACTAAATTCTCCCTCTTTAGTAGTAGAAAATAAAATTTCTCATTAGAGTAAGCTTCATGATCACCAGGGCTACAGTAGGAACCAATTGTCTTGTCTTGCCATAGCTTAGAAGTAAGATCGCTTAACCAACCACCTTATCCTATGATTAGCCAAGGTTTGAGATTTAGATCTTAGTTGCTAGAGTCACTCATTCGGCATAACTAATCTCTTACTTTGATCGTGGTGAAGTAGTCAAAACCCTATTAAGATTTTCACTAGAGAGCCCTAATTAGTGGGTCATTTGATATCCAAACTATTTTCTGGGTTAGCTATTGGAACAAGCTTATCGTTGACAATACTAGATGGTGATGGCTTTTGTAAGCTCATTAAAAATTTGGAAACTAAGAACAATGCATACTAGGGTAGAGGGAGTGTAAAACCCTTAAAAAACTGATTTTTTTTGTGCTGTTAGTCCCGTACGATCTGACTTTAGTCCCAGACGAACTGAAGAAAATTGTGAAGAATCTGTCAATTTCGTCTGTACGAACCTGGAAGGGTCGGGACGATCCGTCTGGACGAAATTTGTCCAGAGAGCAAGTCGTCCGGACGTTATTTAATTTCGTCTGGACGAAATTCTGCCATAGGGCAAATCGTCCCGGGACGAATTTGGATCGTCCGGGACGATCAGTGTTGATAAATATCGGAATTGAGATATTTTGGATTATTTTTTTGAAGAGAGAGAAAAGGCAGGCTAGAGAAAGAGAAGGAAAGAGAAAAGGAAAGCTTGGTTTTGAAGTCCGCGGAGCGCTTTTCGTCCGACGACGCAGTTGGAGAATTTGTTTATCTCGCAGTAAGGACTACGAATCCTATTTCTGTTTTCGAAGATTTCGAGTTTTGATAATTCTGTGCTCAGATTTGTGTTTCTGTTACCGAAAAACGCGCATAATTTTGTATTGACGAAAGTTTTACCGCACAACTTTTGATATGTTTCTGAGATGATTATTCTGCACGATTTGAGTATTTTTTGTAAAGTTTATACCGGTTATTTTGAGTTCTGTGCGATTTTTATCGAATAGATAATTATCATGATGTTGAAAAATGTTGCTTCAGTACAATGAAAGTCTTATATTGTTGTTTTACATGTAATGTGGTAATTTGGTAAAGTTCAAAATCTGTGATTTCTGTGTAAATTCTGTATACTGCCGTTATGCCGCCGATTTCTCGTACGACCTCTGATTTTTTGAATTGATGATTTGAATGATTGAATAAGCATACAGATGTGATTATATGATTGAATTCTTGTTATTGTTACTGAAAGACAAGTGAAGACTGGATGAACCGTTGGTTGGAGATTGACTTGACCTGTACATGATGGTGGGCCAACGGCCTTTCCTTTAAAAAGGGTTTGACGATATCCTCTATTGATCATTGATATAACGATTGGGAGTCATAAGGAGATTATTATGCCGACGGGCGGCCGACGGGCATAGAGTGACGACTCTTATTGAACCAACAGATATATTTATGGATTTCTACAACAGCACTATGGATTATCGACTCGAAAAACGCCTTAATAGCCAGTGATTGTACTTGTTCAGTAAGACTGCTGTATTAAATTGCATGTGTATGGTATTGACCTATTGATCTCATTATGGATTCATGGATTTATTGATATCGACGGATTTGTATTGAAATTTATTTATTGACGGATTTACGAATTTACTGTACGATTTCATTGAAATTCGCATTATTTCACTGAGCATTGATACTGCTACTGATATGGATATCAACATTGCATTGACTTATTGATACTATGGACATGGATACTACTGATTCATTGATACTAATTCATTAATATTGATTCATTGATACTATCGCTTCATTGATATATCGTATTGAACTGCTGCATGTGATTCATTGATTGATATGGAATAGGTTTTACTGTATTGATTTGATTTCAACGATTCTTGCGATGTATTGTTTTGATTGTTTATATGATTTCATACCAATTGATGTTATTGATCAGGGATGATTGATTTGATTAATTCTATTTATACGATATTGATTTAACGGTTATTATCGAGATGATGATTTTCTTCTATTGATTTGATTGGATTCTTACAAGATGTATCGTATGTACTGGTTTATTGAGCTTTATGGATTTCTTCCTACTGTTTATCGATTCTTCTACCGCTGACTATGGATTTTATCGATCGTGCATTGACTACTGATTTTTGTATCCGCTGCATAGATTCACTGATCATATGCAACTGACTGTTATGGATTCGACTGATTGACATGCATATTGCTTCCGTACCGTGCTTTGATTTCAGTTATAGGTATTAGGTGACCTACTGGGCTTTTTGAAGCTCATCATATATGGTTAACAATTTCAGGTCAGAGCAAGGGAGCAGGAATGGTGGTTGATCAAGACTGTCATACGAATCCTTTCACTATGGATGCTTGGGATGTCACATATTGGTATCAGAGCAAGTGTAGTGAAAGGATTTGATTGATAGTTTGGTAGAATGGATTGTTTCAAGTGCATCATTTTGCATACATATTGAATGACATGTGATTGAATGCATTGAATGATTGTATGATTTCCGACGAGTTTTGATTTCGATTCTGATTCGACTTGATTTGAGTTTTGATTGAACGGATTTGCTTTGTATTGATTTTGCATTCGAACCCTTAAGGGAAATGTCGAGGACGATATTTTTCTTAAGGTGGGTAGATTGTAAAACCCTTAAAAAGCTGATTTTTTTGTGTGTTGTTAGTCCCGTACGATCTGACTTTAGTCCTGGACGAACTGAAGAAAATTGTGAAGAATCTGTCAATTTCGTCTGTACGAACCTGGAAGGGTCGGGACGATCCGTCTGGACGAAATTTGTCCAGAGAGCAAGTCGTCCGGAAGTTATTTAATTTCGTCTGGACGAAATTCTGCCAGAGGGCAAATCGTCCCGGGATGAATTTGGATCGTCCGGGACGATCAGTGTTGATAAATATCAGAATTTAGATATTTTGGATTATTTTTTGAAGAGAGAGAAAAGGCAGTAGAGAGAAAGAGAATGAAAGAGAAGAGGAAAGCTTGGTTTTGAAGCCCGCGGAGCGCTTTTCGTCTGACGACGCAGTTGGAGGATTTGTTTGTCTCGTAGTAAGGACTCCGAATCCTATTTCTGTTTTCGAAGATTTCGAGTTTTTATAATTCTTTGCTCAGATTTGTGTTTCTGAGATGATTATTCTGCACGATTTGAGTATTTTCTGTAAAGTTTATACCGGTTATTTTGAGTTATGTGCGATTTTTATTGAATAGATAATTATCAGGATGTTGAAAAATGTTGCTTCAGTACAATGAAAATCTTATATTGTTGTTTTACATGTTCTGTGGTAATTTGGTAAAGTTCTGAATCTGTGATTTCTGTGTAAATTCTGTATACTGCCGTTATGCCGCCGATTTCTCGTACGACCTCTGATTTTTTGAATTGATGATTTGAATGATTGAATAAGCATACATATGTGATTATATGATTGAATTCTTGTTATTGTTACTGAAAGACAAGTGAAGACTGGTTGAACCGTTGGTTGGAGATTGACTTGACCTGTACAGGATGGTGGGCCGACGGGCTTTCCTTTAAAAAGGGTTTGACGATATCCTCTATTGATCATTGATATAACGATTGGGAGTCATAAGGAGATTATTATGCCGACGGGCGGCCGACGGGCATAGAGTGACGACTCTTATTGAACCAACAGATATATTTATGAATTTCTACAACATCACTATGGATTATCGACTCGAAAAACGCCTTAATAGCCAGTGATTGTACTGATTATTGGTTGTCACAAATCACTCTTTATGAATTTTTATTATAGATGAAGCTTTAACAAATGAAATGCATCCAAAATATCATATCATATACATTGTTTGAAGCTATTATAGTCCAATGTTTATTTTTAACTTATATATCCCTCTCTCTTTGCTCATACTTTGCGCCACATTGTCGTTTATGTTTTTCCCATATATTTATACAACTCTAGGTTTTTCCCATATATTTATATTTTCCCATTAAAAAAAAAAACAACAGTTAGGGAAGTAAACGAGGCAAGCCAAGCCAAATATTTGTCTAACCGAACTTAAATCATATTGAACTTGAACTAGACACGTAAAAATAAATTTAGACTCGAGTTTATTTCAATTATTGAGTTTGTTTTCTTAATTTTAATTTTTTTTTCATTTTTTACTTATAATATATAAATAAAATATTTGAAGTATATAAAAATAATATAAAAATATTAAAATATATTATGTAATATTAATTTAAATTTTAATTTTAAATATATTTATATTATTCAACAAGTTTATGAGCCGAGTCAGATTGAGCTTATATAATAAATTAGCTTGATTGAGCTTATAAAATAAATAAGCTTGAGTATAAGCTTAAGCCCGAACTCATGCTAAACTTCACAAAGCAACCACAACATTATCTTTTATTCTATAAAATAGAAAAAATGGATTTATTTTTAACAACTATATTTATTAAAGGTAGATAAAATAGTTGAAACTTTAATTTTTTAAGAAAAAAAGATTTAAAAATAATTATGATATTGAATGTGACTATTTAAGTTATTCTTATTCCTATATCACCCACCCAATTACATTTAAGGGGGCTTTACAAAGACACCACAAAAAATATTATGTATTTAGGTATTTAACACACTTTAGTATTTAAATCACATCAAAACAAAACATGCGAATCAAAAAATATGTTTTACTTAAGCTATTAAGAGTAGTATTTATAATGTGATTTATGTTTCGTTTGAGACGGTTTTTTTATTGCTTCTTAAAATAGTTTTTTTTTAAGAAGCAGTAAAAAAACAATCTCAAACGAAGCCTTAGGCTTGGTTTGGAATGGCTGTCTTACTGTTTCTTAAAACAACTTTTTAGTACAAAAATTAAATTTTTTTGCCATAAATCAGTAAGAAAGCCGCTTTAAGAAGCAATAAGAAAGCCGTCTCAAACGAAGTCTTACAGATTTGAGTGTTATATAAATAAAAATAAAGAGAATTTTACGGTATGCATGTAAATCCCCCAATTTAATATATTCAATAGCATAACACGGAATTAAACTGCAGGAGATCACAGAAAACACTCCACAAAGATCAAATTCTACAAGGTCAAGCTTCAAGTAATGAACACTTGCAAAATTAATCAACATCATAAAACTCAGGGAACAACTTTACTTTTTCTTGCTATTTCATAGAGTAAGAGCATCTCCAACTGAACGTCAAACGTGCGTATGGCATCGTTCGGTCGCTCCAGCCGAACGCCAAATCTTCCGCAATTTACTTGCAGGTGAATAGTGCGACGCCAATATTGGCGTTGCACTATTCACCTATGCTATTTTGCTCTCTCAACCGGAAAAACGCGCGAAAGGGAGAAGGATCATTACCTTCGAAGAAGCACTTAAAATGGAGTTCGATTGGAGCAGCACCACTGCATTTTGGAGTTTTTGCTATATTTTACAGTAAAAATGGAGTTCTCCATTGGATATGCCCTTAGACATGAAGATAATAATAGTACAGAACAGCAATCTACTATGAGGACTCAGTTGAAGAAATGAGGAATCAAACTATAACGAGACAGGAAAGAAAGTTAAATTTATCAAAAAGCCTTAATAGGCCCCTTAACCGATCGACTGATTATTTTACAACCAAATCACTCCCAGATTTAGAACACAGTCTTATTTTACAGAAAATATCTAAATAACTTCAGTTTAACATAATTGATCTAGAACTACCTGGACCTGCTCCTCCTGTGTCTGTAACAGAATGAATAGCATCCGCTTAATTTCCTGAAACATTAACAAAGCAATGGATATGAATGGGTTATTTGAATAATAACCGCTTCTTAAAGTAGATTTCTAGTATAAAAAATTTAATTTTTAAACTAAAAAGCTGTTTTAAGAATCAATAAAAAAGCCGTCTCAAATGAAGCCTAAGACTTGGTTTGAGGTGACTTTCTTCATGCTTCTTAAAGCAATTTTTTAGTATAAAAATTTTAATTTTTGTACTAAAAAGTTACTTTAAGAATCAGTAAGAAAAAAAGGTTCCAAATGAAACCTAAGTTGATGATAACCTATATATGACGTATGTGATGAGCTTTAGAGATCTTGAAACTAAGGGGCTCTTTTGCAATACATAGGATTTAATAATAAATTTGTTATTCATTTTGATAACATGAGTTAAATCACTAAAGCTGTTTGGAGGCAAGAAAAATCAGTTATGAACTTCAGTATCTTTTCTTAGAAGATAGTTTTAAAACTGTTATTTGATAAAACTGAATTTTCTAAAGGATAAATTAATATAGAAAGCTTTTGAAAATAATAAAGAAATACAATTCTTTATAAAGCATTTCTGCAAAAATGGCACATACAAACAACAGAAAAAAAAATTTTCTGCCATTTTGAAACTTAAAAGACGAAATTAAGCCATCTCAAACGAGGCCTAAATCCTGTAGCTTCAAATATCTTAAATCCGGAATTTAGACATTTGGTTGGTTGAAGTTAGAAAGCATGCTCCACAAAAGAATGAAATTTGTTGGATCCATCATTTAAATGGGTGTAATTGGAAATCAGTATTGACTTAAAACCCATTAAATTAAAATAATTAACTTCCCACACAAAAAGAAAGAAACAAAATCATATCTTTTTAAGATAATTTGTCTATTTACTTGCAAACAAACAAGCAACTAATAAATCTAGCCAAATCTTCGATTTCAGATATTCAAGCTTTAAGAGAACTCAGAAAAACCATCTGGCTAGAATTTACCTTACATTCAACCTAAATCAAGTTTTTTTTTTGGAAAGTTGAATGCGGAGCCACAAATTTTATGTAGGTGGGATTCAAAGCTTTCCATGGAAACAAAAAGAAATTGTTTATTAGCTAAATTAGGTGGCACCACATCCAAATCCAGCAAAAATCCTACGATCAAGAGCCCCTTGTGGGGAAACAGAAAGAAAACTAACAATTAGGTCGAGATCTAGCCCTAGAAGAAGCAAAAGACTCACAATCGTTGTCTTCCTCTGCTGCTACAGCTACTATTAGAGCTTCCATTGCTACTATTGCTAGTACTCCTTTCTTGAAACCCCCCACTAACCCACTCCCCATCAGCTCCCACCGCCATCGGCCTCGGCGAGATCTTCCGGCTACCGCCAAGCACTGCCGGAATATGCGGCATGAACATCTTCAGAAGAAACCCACCAGAAACCATACTACCAATTCTCGAATTACTATTTACCCTCCTCTTCCTCCTTCCTTTACTCATCTGCCACTTCTCCGTCAACGCCGCTTCATCCTCCTTCTCTTCCTCCCTTCTCTGAATCGACGTCAATTCCACCATATCCCTCAGAGAAAGCTCGTACGCCGTCTCCGGCAAGTCGCGGACCAGATCCATCATGTCCTGCCGGTACTTGTCGATCATTTGGGCGCGGGAGATGTTAGGCCGTGAGTCCGGCGATGCTGATTTCCATAGAGTCGGTGAAGAGGCATCGCAGGACCCTTCGACGGTTGAGGAGGACTCAGGGAGGCGGATTGTGCGAGCCCAGGGGCCGAAGTTGCGGTGGGGGCTCTGCTTGCCAAAGGAATTGTCTAGGGTTTTCAGATTTTCAGCCCAGATACCATACCCGAGATGATCGTGGACTGGGAAGGAGAAGCTGAAGTGTTCACTGGAGGCAAAGTCCGGCCGCCGGCGGTCGTGGGGTTGCATGTTGGTTGCTGTGGTGGTGGTAGCGGGCAAGTGATGCTCTTAATACGCCGATTAAAAAGGGAAGTTGTGCTCTTAATACGCAGAGGGACGGCCACACAAATAGAAAAAGCTCTTACCCGAAAAGACTCGCAATAACTTCAGAAAAATTGAAACTTTTACTTTATATGTCTCGTAATAATATAAGGTTCAAATATAATCCATATATAATTATTTTAAAAATATATTTAAATTTTATTTTAAATGAAATCATTCTTGATAAGAGATTATGGTTTCTTTTGAGTTGTTTTTTTATTTTTTAAAGAGTTTTTCACTATAAAAAAACTCTTGAAAATATTAAAAAATAGTGATAAAAAAATGTCTCAAATCAAGTCTATATTTTATTTTTATCAACTAATTATTAAAGTCAAATATCTAATTAAATCATGATGGTTTCAACCAAATTCAAACCAACATTTAATGTTATTGTGTTTCTTCAATCTTGCCAAAATTGTTGGCCGGAACTCGGAAGGTATTGACAAGAATTGTGAATATGAGTTCATGATGAACTTTATTATTAGAAAGCATCAATGGAGCTAAACAATTTGTGAAAAAGGATAATTTCATGATGAAGATTGTTGGGGGCAACAATTAATGCGACACATAGCACAAGAAAGAGAAGATGAGTTCGTGATGGGGGGGGCTTCCTCGAGGCAATAATCGACTTGACTGGCAATTGGTGAAGGAGAAAATGAGACAAAACTTGTTGGGGGAAGGCATTGATCAAACCAATACATGGTTGAGGCTGGAAGACATCGCCAAGAGTTTGTTATGTTAAGACAATTCCAATAAGCTCAATATCACTTGATTATGATATTATTAAAATACTTAAATGATGAATAAATAGTTTAGGATGAAAGGATTTAATTAATACGAGTCATTTGATAAAGTGTCATCAAATCTTCACTAAATTTATCAAAACACCAATCTTAAAAGTGCTATCAATATACTCATTTTTTACATGAATGAGACTTTGACTTGAATTTGGAGAGAACTTTGATATTTGAAGAACTTAAAGAGTTCTTCTTGACATTCGATATCGGCGTTCACTAGCAACCACCGCCATCATCTAGCAATTGTGACGCCCTATCATCGTCTCCAGATTGTGGTCGTCTGATCGTCATAATCCATTCAATGCCATTTGATTCATGTTATCGCCAACTATCACAACTCAACCTTTGTCATTCATTCACTTACATCAAAGTGACATCATCAAACTATTGCATCTTTGACATTCTCTCACACACACAAAATTTCATGTTTTTATAATAATTTTTGAACGTATTAAATAATAGAATATTGTAAAGCAAATGCAACAATAATAGTTATAACATAATAAATTATAACAAAAATACAATATTTGATGAATTTAGTGATATTTGTATTTTTTTCAGAATTTCAAATTTGCAGGACTATTTCTTAATATTTTATTCAATAATAACAAAATTAATAATTTTTCAAACGATCCCATAAAAGTTTGACAACCTCAAACAACAAATGAAAATGATTAGTGGATTTTTCTTCTTTTTTTATAGTAGCTGATAAGGTTGTTCTCATAATTATAATGTTTATATATATATATATATATATATATATATATATATATATATATATATATATATATATATATATATATATATATATATATATATATTTCCAAATGTTATCATACAACAACAACATCAAGCCTTTATCCCACTACGTGGGGTCGGCTACATGAATCCTTTTTCTCCATTGTGTCCTATTAAAAGTCAAATTCTCGTTTAAATCTAATAAAGAAAGGTCATTCCTAATATTTTCTAACCAAGTCTTTTTAGGTCTACCCCTACCTTTCTTAACATAAGTCAAATCTAATACCTCTACTCTCCTAACCGGGTCATCGGAAGGCCGCCGTTTAATGTGACCAAACCATCTAAGGCGACTCTCTCTAATCTTATCTTCTACTGGAGCTACTCCAACCTTTTCACGTATATGCTCATTTCGTATCCTATCTCTAAGGGTAAAGCCACTCATCCACCTGATCATCCTCATCTCTGTCACACTTAACTTAGTATTATGCTTCTCTTTTAATGGCCAACATTCAGCACCATAAAGCATTGCAGGCCTCACTACCATCTTATAGAATTTTCCCTTAAGTTTGAGGGGTACATTTCTATCACCTAACAAGCTCGATGCATTCCTCCACTTCAACCATCCAACTTGAATTCTGCTGATAATATCCCCATCTATTTAACCATCACTCTGAACAATAGATCCAAGATATCTAAAACGTGTACTCTTATTAATGACTTGATCGCCCAAAGTCACAATCCCCTCACTAGGTCTATTACTACTAAAATTACACTCCATATATTCCGTTTTAGATCTACTCAAGCGAAAACCTTTAGACTCTAAGGTTGACCTCCATAATTCAAGTTTACCTTCAACTCCCTCTCTAGTCTTATCAACAAGAAGAATATCATCAGCAAAAAGCATACACCAAGGTATATCCTCTTGCAAATGTCTAGTGAGAACATCCATGACTAAAGCAAAAAGATATGGGCTTAAGGCTGATCCTTGATGTAACCCAACCGAAATAGGGAAATACTTAGTCAATCCACCTTGTGTTTGAACACAAGTAATAGCTCCTGCATACATATCTTTAATGATTTGAATATAAGCATTATTGACTCCTTTCTTTTCAAGAACTCTCCATAGCACTTCTCTTGAAACTTTATCATATGCTTTTTCTAAATCAATAAATATCATATGTAGATCCTCCTTATTTTCTCTATATTTCTCCATCAAACCTCTTAATAAATGTATGGCTTCCATAGTCGACCTACCCGGCATGAAACCAAATTGATTTTGAGAAACATTAGTATCACGCCGCAACCTATGCTCCATAACTCGCTCCCAAAGTTTTAAAGTATGACACATTAACTTAATACCTCTATAATTCGCACAATCTTGTGCATCACCTTTATTTTTAAAAATAGGAATTAACACGCTCATTCTCCACTCATCTGGCATCTTTTTAGTCTTCAAAATAGTATTAAAAAGTTTAGTAAGCCATGAAATTCCTTCATCTCCTAAGCATTTCCACACCTCTATTGGAATATCATCAGGTCCAACAGCTTTTCCACCCTTCATTTTCTTTAAAGCCTCTCTAACTTCAGTTTTACTAATACGCCGATAAAAACAGAAATCTTTATTTTCATTTAGGGTGCTAAGGTCATTATAGTCAATCTTATTTTCACAATCTTCATTAAAAAGTTTAGCAAAAAATCTCATCCATCTTTGTTGAATATCATCTTCTAAGAAAAGTATTTTTTGATCTTCATCTTTAATACACTTCACTTGAACTAAATCCTTACTACTCCTATCTCTTTGTTTGGCTAACTTATACATATATCTTTCTCCCTCTTTAGTATCTAATCTATTATATAAATCACTAAAAGCTAATGTCTTTGCATCGCATATTGCTTTCTTAGCATCCTTACGAACCACTTTATATATTTCCCAATTATCAGAATTCTTAAAATTAAACCAATTTTTATAACAAAGCTTCTTATTTTTAATCTTTTCTTGCACATTTGGATTCCACCACCAACTACTTTTACTATTATGAGCTTTTCCCTTTGATACTCCAAGGATATCTTTTGCAATATTCTTAATATCACTAGCCACTTTTTCCCACATAATATTAGCATCCTCATGCACAGACAAAATTTTAAGATCTAAAATCTTATTTCCAATAATAATTTTGTTAATATTCTTTAAATGCTCCCATCTAATCCTAGAAAATCGTTTTACTTTATTTTTTATTTTATGCCCCTTTATCTTAAAGTCCAAAACTAATAATCGATGTTGGGTACATAAATTTTCACTCGGAATAACTTTACAATCTTTGCAATCTAAACGATTTAGTTTTCTAATAAGAAAATAATCAATCTGTGTTGTAATATATCCATTTTTATAAGTGATGAGATGCTCATTTCTTTTCTTAAATAAGGTATTAACAATTGAAAAATCATAAGCTAAACAAAAATCCAATATGGTCTTGCCACCTTCATTCGTCGTTCCAAATCCATGGCCACCATGAATGCTTTTAAAATTATCTACCTCTCTACCAACATGTCCATTTAAATCTCCTCCAATAAAAACTCTTTCTTCAAGATGTATCTTTTGTATTAATTTTTCTAAGTCATTCCAAAAATTTAATTTAGAACTCATATCCAAACCTACTTGAGGAGCATAAGCACTTATAATATTAACAATCTTATCATCAACAACAATCTTTAAAGCTATAATTCTATCTCCAATTCTATTAATTTTTATAACATTATCCTTTAAACTCTTATCTATAATAACTCCTACACCATTTCTAGTACGACTCCGACCCGAATACCAAAGTTTAAATCCTAAACTATCAATTTCCTTAGCCTTCTCACCAACCCATTTAGTTTCCTGAATGCACAAAATATTTAACTTCCTATGAATCATAATATCTATTAATTCTATTAATTTTCCTGTAAGAGAACCTATATTCCAAGTTCCTATCCTAATTTTAGTTTCATGGACTAGCTTCTTTGCCCACATCCGTCCTTGATGTGGGAACCCTTGCCTATTTAACACTGCACCCGGGCGCCGGTGCAGCGGCCCTTGCACACTTGTCACTGTATTCAGGCCATACAGCGCGTCGCTTACAGGGGACGCCCTAGCATTAACACAATTTCTTAAAGGATTCATGTCATTATTGTTCGACAAGTTTTACGCTGGCTGTCGACTACCTAACGCAACCCTCCACTTTTCTCATCCAGGACTTGGAACCTGACAATGGCAGTGTTAAATTTATATCGTTAAATAAAATTTAAATTTTGTCATAATAATGCATTTTATAATGATATAACATAATTATATCTCTGGTTATCATATCGTCATAAATTTATATCCAAATGTTATCATAATAAAATTTAAATTTTGTCAAACATGTTAAATTTATATCGTTAAATAGCTCAAATTTATATGCATTTTATAATGATATCACTTAAAAAAAATTAATTTAATATTTTTAATAATTAATTGAATTTCAAAAAAATTTATTGCATCGCGGGTAAGCATGCAAAATAAATAAATATTAATTTGCACTAAACAAATGGGACAGTTGTCAAGTGCATACTAATTCATGCATAATGGCCATATCGGTCTTCCACGTACGTATGGTGTCGATTGTGTGGGAATAAATATAGCGAAATTCGTTAAGTCTTTTATAAAATAATGTAAGAGGGGACCTTCGTTTAATTTAATGAAATAAGTTTTATAAAATAATACAGTATTTTTTTGGGCGTATTTGGGTCTGTTTCGGCTTTTGCATTTAAAAAAAAAGGTAGATTTTTTTCTTTTTTGAAAAAAAAAAAGTCAATATATTTTAAAGTCTCAGCGGTATGAGTTGGCTTGATGTGGGCTCGATAAATAACTCAGATCAGCTAATTAATTAGATCCTACTCGACTCGTTAGTTGATAGACAACGATTCCTTTAAAATATATTAAAATCAAGTATATATATATATATATATATATATATATATATATATATATATATATATATATATATATATATATATATATATATATATATATATATATATATATATATATATAAAATTGATCGGGCACAAATCTTGAGGCAAAAATCAAATTGGAAATTACAAAAATTAAATTGGAGAACATCTGAACTCCGATTTATGCAAACTTATAGTTGAACTGAACATATCGGAAATACGAACCTAACGACACCAAATTCAACTCAATCCGAGCCCAAATGAGTTCAAATCAAAGATCCAAAGCGCATTTGGAGGGTTCAAACAATAATTTGGATTACCAAACGTGACATACTTATAGTTGAATCGAGCAGCTTGACGAGACGAATCTAACGAGGCCAAAATTGTATAATTCTAATATCATTAGGGCATTCAAATGCCCAATAAACGATCCACAATTAAGTGAATCAACATTAGTCATTCGTTCAAACACCTCTCAATTTACTCCTCATATTTCTATTAGAACCCAAGGATATAACATAATTATATCTCTGATTATAGGTTGTACTTGTCAATGAGGTGTAAGCTTATAATTGGTCTCTTGTTTCTTGAACAGTACAGACCAAGGCTTATTTAATAGGCTGTTACGCTGCTATGTAATATATATTGGATATTACTTCATTCCTATTTGTCTTTCCTGCTTTAGAATGTTTCCTATCTCTACTTTTTTTTTTTTTCAATTTATCATATTTATTGGTCATGCCACTCTCATGAAACTATAAATAGATCCATCATTTCTCTCAAGAGGGGGGCCCAAACAAGAAAAGAAGAAAAAGAAGCAAGAAATCAAGAAAAATAAGGAAGAAAAGGGAGAGAAGGAATAGACTCATTCTCAACCATCGTCAGACTTCCACCCGGCAGCCAACCGATGCTGGAGTTCTGCTTGATCGTCAACTGACGCCGGAATTAAGCAAGAAGAAAAGGAAGAGACTCCTCCTCGACCACCACGAGACTTTCACCCTGCAACCGACTGACGCCGAAGTTCTGTCCAATCACCAACTAACATTGGATTTTTGCCCGCCCGTTGACTGACACCGGAGTTCTGCCCGACAGTCGTCTAACGCTGGAGTTCCGCCCGACAACTGATTAACGTTGGAGTTCTGCTCGATAATCGACTAACGTCGGATTTCTGCCCGACCACCCAACGTTGCCTTATTCCGATATTTATTCATAACCAAATTTCAACCCGAGAGTTGTAATCTAATCGTCCTCAATTTCAAGAATTAGTCATCCACTTGTAACTTAAGCAAATACTAGTGGAATCCTTTCAACTATGTGTGGGCCAGTAATTTTTCCCTTTTCAGTGGTTTCCATGTAGAAATCCTGGTATTCTTTCATTCTATTTACATGTTGAATATCCGTACAATGCTAAGACAAAAATTTATAACTCTATCACTGCATATATAATAGCCCGCAATATATATCAGAGTTCAGATGGTACCATATTTAATTTTGGAAGCTTTCAACTTGATCTTGCCTTAAGATTCATGCCCGATCATGATTAATTTTTGAGGATATATCACTAATAAAAGTAGTTGCTGTGAAATATGTGGCTGCTAATTAAACATTAAAATGTTTAAATATACTTGTAAAAATAAATATCACAAAAAATAATATGCGTCCAAATTTTAAATTTATTCTGAAAAATTAGGATAATAATAATAAAATATTATAATAATAAGAAAAAAATATTATTATTATAATTTATCTGCTTTTTGGCTTGCGTGTTCGAAGGAGGAGAAAAGTCTTGGGCTTCTACTTTTCTAGAAGCTTATTTTAATGTTAGTGCAGGGCCCATGTGTTCTTCTCTGCTCCTCCACCGGCACTTATTTTCTTAGCTTTCTTTTGGTATGATGATGATGAAAAAATTCGGTACAGGCGTGAAAAACTCGGTACATGTGCTTTTTTGTCTAAAACCGAACCTTCCTCTGCGTACGTTCACTGGATAGAATAAAAGTTCGATCATGATAGGAAAAGGATGGAGAAATTTTTAGATAAATTGAATTATATTATATGATTCATTCGAAAAAAATGAGGGTCGTAGCCAATTAATTTCACCGCTCCAAGATGTAATATAATATGATAGTAAAGATGTAAAAATACATAAATAATATAATTGCTGTAAAAAACTATATAAAACACAAGAAAAATATAATCAATAAAATTATATGAAAAATAAATTTGAGATTCAAAAATTTCCATCCAAGCAGCGGCAGAGCCATAAATTTCTTATAGCGGGAGCCCAAATTAATTTCTCAGTATTTTCTTTTATTTTTTTATTTATTCTAACTTATGATCGGGGTTAACAGTTTTAAAATATCTTGATGACTCCTTAACCTTTATAAAAAAACAAAATTCCTAAAACATATAGAGTTGGACATATTAAATTTCACAAAGCTTATGATTGTGGAAAGGCATGATCCTTCTGCGAAGAAGGAAACTCGGCGAGAATAGCAAAATGTAAAATATTTCTTATCTCAAATGAATAGTTTACATGATATATATATATAGACAGCACGCATACATGAAATTTCTAGATGAAACTTAATCTACAGTTCTGATTACATTGTCCTTTCTTGTTTTGTCTTTATATGCTAACACCCCCAGGCAAACTGATGATGGTATGGTAGAGATCAGTTTGTTGGAGAGTTGATGAAATGTAGTTGTAGGAGGAGCTTTGGTGAAGAGATCCGCAATTTGATCCTTAGTTGAGATGTGATGCACGTTGATGTTGTTGTGTTTGATACACTCCCGAATAAAATGACAATCCACTTCGATGTGCTTGGTGCGAGCGTGAAATACCGGATTGTTGGCCAAGGCTACGACAGAGATGTTGTCACAGTAAAGTTTTGTCGGTTCTTACTGGGGATATCCGAGTTCTTGCAGTAATGTCCGAGTCCAAATAACTTCGGTGGCAGCCGATGCCAATGCCCGATATTCTGCTTCAGTGGACGAGCGCGCGACAGTTGATTGTTTCTTGATGCTCCACGCAACAATTGAATTTCCCAAGAAGGTACAATAACCAGATGTAGATTTCCGATCTTGATGGTCACCGGCCCAGTCAGAATCTACATAAGATGTTAGCATAATCGATTCACGAGAAAGAGGTAATCCAATATTGGAGGAACCTTTGATAAAACGAAGAATCCGTTTGAGGGAATGAAAGTTTTGATCCGTCGGTTTATGCATGAATTGACATGCTCGATTAACCGCATAAGCAATATCCAGACGTGTAAGTGTCAAATATTGGAGCGAACCTACCAATTGGCGATGGAGGAGCGGATTGGCAAAATCTGGAGACGGAGAGCTGGAGGGAGGTTCTTTAGTGCAGATTGGCGTAGACACTGGCTTACAGTTGAGCATGCCGGCTCTTTCAAGGATTGTATGTGCAAAGTATTGTTGATGAAGCAAAAGTCCCTGTTGTTCAGTTTTGACAGCAGTAATGCCTAAAAATTGTGACAAATGGCCAAGATTCCTCATGTTGAAGCAAGCATGAAGGTTCAGAAGAATTTCTTGTACCGCATTTTGGTTATTAACGGTAACAATGATATCATCAACATATATTAAAAAATATAATATAATTTGATCTTTGCAAAAAATGAGTAAAGAAGGATCCGAATGACTTGTACCGAACCCGAGAGACGATAAATGTCCGGTTAGCGTAGCAAACCATTGTCGCGATGATTGCTTTAAACCGTAAAGAGCCTTCTTGAGTTTGCAAACGTAAGTCGGATAAGAGGTATCTTGAAATCCAGGGGGTTGTTTCATGTAAATAGTTTCATTGAGAGAACTATGTAAAAACGCATTTGAAACGTCTAATTGATGAATTGGCCACGAATTGTGTAAAGCTATAGTAATTAAGATACGAAATGTTGGTATTTTTGCGACCGGGTTGAACGTTTCATAGTAGTCGATACCATACTCTTGATTGCAACCAAGAGCAACCAGACGGGCCTTGTGCCGAGAAATAGAGCCGTCCGAATGATACTTGGTGCGAAACATCCATTTACAGCCCAGGACGTTCATATGAGGGGAGGAAGGAACAAGATCCCATGTGCCTTGGGATTGAAGAGCTTGGAATTCAAGAGACATAGCGTGACGCCAATGAGGATGTTTAGACGCTTGAGTATAAGACGTGGAATCAGGTGGGTTAAGTTGGTGAGAAAAATTAAAGACAGTTTTGGGTTTAAGGTGGCCAGTGCGAGACCGAGTCGTCATGTGGTGCGTGCGAGCAGGCTGTTCAACCGGGGTTGTGTCCAAAGTGGTAGTTGTGTGAGGACAAACAATCACGTGTTGTTGGGCCGAAGGGTTGCTGGAAGTATGCAGAGGCGTGGGAGACATAGAGACTCGAGTGGTTGGAGTAGGGATGCAAGAAGCAGGAACCAGTAACAGGGGTGGTACGTTTACAGAAGCAAGTGTAAGACCGGTGAATTTCTGTAATTGAGCGTAAGGAAACACGTGTTCAGTAAATACCACATGTCGAGACGTATATATTTTGTTAGTAGTGGGATCAAGACAGTGATAACCTTTTTGAGACGAAGCGTAGCCGATGAACACGCACGATTTAGAGAGAGGGCCTAGTTTGGTTTTACAATAAGGTCGGAGCCATGGATAACACAAACATCCGAATGTCTTAATATGGGAATAAGTGGGCTTGCGTTTAAATAGGATTTCGTGAGGAGTCTTGTTGTTTAAAGTGCGAGAAGGAAGAGTATTTATAAGGTAGACAGCAGTGAACAGAGCATGTGTCCAGAAGGTGTGAGGTGTAGAGGAATGAAGTAATAGACTGCGAATCGTTTCAATAATATGTCTATGCTTACGTTCAGCGATACCGTTTTGTGCAGGGGTGTAAGGACAAGTATATTGATGTAAAAGACCATAGTGTTTGCAAAATTGTTGAAAGTGACGATTTAAATATTCTCCGTCGCCGTCGGTGTGGAGAATTTTTATAGTTCTAGCAAATTGACATTTAACCATATGATAAAACTCAACAAATTTTGAATAAACTTCAGATTTTTGAAAAAGCGGAAACACCCAACAGAATCTCGAATAATCATCGATAAAGGAAACATAATACGAAAAACCATGAAATGACTTAGTAGGGGATGGTCCCCAAACATCAGAATGAATAATTTCGAAAGGAGCTAAAGTATTAGAGGTAGAATTTGAAAAAGATAAACGTTTGCTTTTAGCTAAATTACAAGTATTACAGTTCTTGGTAGCAAGAATTGTATGAATGTCTGAATTGTGTTTAGCTAGCAAGCGAAGTTTATTTGGATTCGGATGACCCAGTCGACTATGCCACAGGTCTTGAACAGTGTGAACTGCAAGAAGCGCCAAGCTGGATGTCGGAATGGATGACCGAACTGAATAAAGACCATTTGGCATGGTCCCTGTAGAAGTACCCGTTTGATCTTCAAATCCTTAATTTGATAACCAGTGGAAGAAAATGTTACGGTGCACGAGTTATCATGAGTCAATTGGGAAACTGAAAGTAAATTGAATGACAGATTTGGAACTTGATACAAATTTTTTAGTTGAAGATTACCTAAGGGAGTTGGCAGGATACCTTTACCTGTGTATTGTATCAACAGTTGCTGACCATTGCCTATCGTGACCTGAGACTGGCCGTGGTATGGTTCAAAAGTGCGAAGGTGTGAAGCATTTGATGTAAGGTGTGTTGAGGCACCGGTGTCCAAGAACCAGTCCGCTTGAGGAGAGGAATCCGTAGGACTGAATAACGCTTGTGTTGGCGACGCTTCTTGGTAGGTGTTATCATGCCAATACCAGCATTTAACTGCAGAGTGTCCTTGTTTGGAGCATATCTGACAAATGATATTGCGATAGGCTTGTCGATCATTTCTTTGTGAAGTGTTGGATGCTGCATTTGACGAACGATTTGTTCGTTGCTGGTTTGATGGCCGGCCACGACCGGAAAGCTGTTGTCGACCACGGCCTTTGCCACGGGATGCTGCCAATGCCAAAGTGGAATCAAATAGTTGTAAAGATTGTAATTCTTGAGATGCTTTATGTGCAAGATTTAATTCCTCACTACACAAGAGTGTGTAGAGATCATCAAGGGAGAGCGGCTGCAGATTTGTGCGAATGACAGATTTGAAGGATTGATATTTAGCTGGAAGTTCGTTGAGTGTGTGAAATATGATTTCCTCGGCGTCAAGAGAGCTGCCGGCAGCGACTATAGCATCTACTTTTGATTTGACCGTAAGTAGATATTGTGTCATAGATTGATCTCCTTTGGACAGATGGTAGAGTTCGTTCTTGAGCTGGACAATGCGCGATCTGGTGGAAGCTTGGAGGCGGTGAGACAAGGTAGCCTAGATCTCTGCGCAATGTTTTAAAGATAGTACGCAGGGGAGAATGGAAACATAAATGACTGAGAGTAACGCATAAGCAAGATTTTGGTCTAACAGAGACCAAACGTGATATGGAGATTCACAATCAGGTTGTTGTATATCTGATTCCGTGGGAGGGCATTTGATCGAGCCATCAAGAAATCCCATGAAGCCGTTTGCCGAGAAGATTTTCTCGATTTGGGATCTCCATAGCGGATAATTTTTGGAGGTTAAAGGATTTGACACAAGAATCTTGATTTGGGTTATCAGGAATTTAAGCTGTGGGGGAATGGGGATAAGCGGGTGTGGCAAGATGGCCTCTAGAGCAGAGATGGAACTAGACGAGTCTTCCATAAGAAAAAAAAATGAAAGGCAAGAACGAGAAAAAAAAAGGAAGATCGGAGACAGATTTGATTAGAGAAGAATGGAGAAGAGACTTAGCTCTGATACCATGTGGAAAGGCATAATCCTTCTGCGAAGAAGGAAACTCGGCGAGAATAGCAAAATGTAAAATCTTTCTTATCTCAAATGAATAGTTTACATGATATATATATAGACAGCACGCATACAGGAAATTTCTAGATAAAACGTAATCTACGGTCCTGATTACATTGTCCTTTCTTGTTTTGTCTTTATATGCTAACAATGATGAGGAAGAAATATGAGCAATATATTAGTAAAATGATGAAGCAAATATCAGAATGGTATGCGAAATCACAAATTCAGATTCAAGTGATTGAAAAATAAGAGATATAAAAAAGATAAAAGAAATCACAAATTTAGAATCAAATGATTGAAAACAATTAAGATTTAAAAGGACAATTTGATAGTTTCTTCTTCTAATTTTACACTAAAATTTTATAGAGAATTGTTTGGGCGATGTTGATGTTAGGTTTGAAGTAAAACAAATAAAATGTAAAAGTTTAGTGCATTTGAAATTTACCATCTAGTTCAATTTTAATACATTTGATTTTTTTTTTTCCAGATTTAGGCGATTTATTAATACACCATATATTCATCTACATTTCCATCATCCACTGCCAATGCCAACATCGTTGTCAGCTGACAGCCACTGCCTCCTCCAGCCATCATCGCCAGTCACAATTGCTGACGCCGGCCACCAGCCACTACAACAAACAACCACCTGTCATCGCTGAGTACTGCCCACAACAACCGTAGGCCACCAACCTCACCAAGGGCGAAAATCATCCTTAATTTTAAGAGAGAGAGAGAGAGAGAGAGAGAGAGAGAGAGAGAGAGAGAGAGAGAGAGAGAGAGAGAGAGAGGCACAAACTTATAAGTAAAAATGTAGAATTTGTCTCGACCCTTATTTGTTCATATCCTTGATTGTTGTACACTTCTCATATATGTCAGGGGTCTAGGGGAACAGTGCCGCCTAGTGGGGTTCGACAAATTTTGGTTGTAAGGATATTTTTGGATTGACTTTACTATTTCTTTTTGTATTTAACTCATCATTCCCTAAAACTCTGGTGATAAAGACTAAAAAATAAATATAGGGAGAAAAATTAGCTAAAGAATCATATAATAAAATATTTTTATGTTAAAACAAGTTATTTATATTTATTTATTTTGACTATAAAAATCTTTTATGAGGCAATAATTTAAGGAACAACATACGTATATACATAAACAAGTGGTTTATATTACTGCAGTTAATTTCTTTTAAATATCTTGGAGTCATGAAAATTAACGCTAGTAAAAAATTGCTGAGATCTTTTCTTGACTATAAGAGGCTTTGGAGTCTATGTTGAAACATAAGGCCGAAGAAAATCTCACAGCCACATAAGAGATTGATTGGAATGGAAGCTTCAAATTAAACCTTCTAGAAATAAAACCCATTTGACAGGCACATACGTGTATGTATGTGACCTCCCTCTCTTTCCACATCAACTTTCTGAAGGGAAAGAAATGGGGCACATTAAGAGTAAAATCAAATCTAAGGATATCTTATCAGCTGATATAATTTTTCAATATGACTATAAACTTGTGTAATAGTAAAGGAGAGAGCAATTCATAGGGAGAATGAGTCGACAGCTGATGTTAACCTAAGAAGGAAAATAGAGGGAGAATGTATGAAGCACTTCCTTTCATTTTCAGGTGTTTCAGTATAACTAAAGTAATTTGTTTTTAATCATAAATACAATGTATAGAGTTTGCTGAGAAACAGTTGTGAAGATTCATTTGATGGTTATTGGCTTGAAATATAGAGTTATATTGCGAAGAAAAGCATTGATATTTAGAGTCGGGTGGATTAGAGATTTTTATATGTTATTTTGACAACCGTGTAAGTTGATGCGTTGATCATGGAGCGTCAACTTGGTATGTGGTTGATTGTTGCTTTGCGGATATGTCGATTATTGATATTGTAAGTTACATGATGAGATGTGATGATGTTGTTTTTTGATGCAGTTGCAAATGATATGTTAGTTTAATTCTATCTGTTTGGTACGAGCATGAAAGATAAGATTATTTGTTGGATAAATGGCAAAGACATTATCATAGTAAAGTGGAGGAGTAGTTAAGGTGACTGGTGTTTACTGGTAGGCTGAACTCTTAAAGAAGACTTCATAGCCAGATAATATCTATAGCTGCAATAGGACTCTGTACTATTCTTTGGTGGAGGATATTATCATGGTAGTTTATTTATTGACACACCATAACATTAGTGTATGGCAAGAAATGTATAATAAAATCTTTTGTCATGTCATTTGCCTATATCGCTCTGCCCATATTTTTGAAATATTCTCTTTCACTACTGCCTCCACTCATCTATAGGATCAAAAGTCTCTCTTTCTTGTTCACCCATTGCAGTCCAATCAAAATTTTAAAATTCATTTTCCTAAAACTCTCTCCTTCGGACCGTCCGGAGGTAAATCACAGCGCACTACATCACCCGGTACACAACGGTGCCAAGCTCTGGTACCCAACAAACGAGCAACATGGCGCATGTTGCTCGTTGTGATTCACCTTCGGACAGAGGCGGAACCATTAAGCCTCTAGGGGGGGCAATTGCCCCCCCTAAAAAAATTAAAAAATTGTTTATTCAATAGATTTCCCCCCCCCCCCCCCCCCCCCCCCCCCCCCCTAAAAAAATTAAAATATTATTATCTTTAGACGATTGCCCCTTAGAAGAGTTATGCATATTATGTAGAGGTGTTATTATAAGAGATTTTAGGAAATTGTCTCCCTAAAAGTTTTAAAATACTATGATCTTTAAACAATTGACTCCAATATAATTAAACACATTGTGTAGAGGTGTTCTTGTTAAAGAATGATGGAACAAATACAAAGAGAAATAGTAAAGAGAATCCAAAAATATACTTACAACCAAAATTTGTTCCGGGGGCACTGCCCCCAGAAACTCCCGCAGGGAGCTCTGACCCATTGGACCCCCGACATATTACGTAGAGGTGTAACCTAATTTTTGTTTAAGAATAATTATCATTATATAAAATGTTGATGATATTTTTAAAATATATTATATATTTAAGTACAAATAATCATTAGTCACTAAAATGATATATATATATATATATATATATATATATATATATATATATATATATATATATATATATATATATGCACTTTTACTTATAAGTTTGCCCATCCTAAAATTTAAGGCTGGTTCCGCCCCTGCCTTCGGACTACATTCAGAATCCGCACAAAATAATTAATCTTCTCGTGACTCACAATGAAAACTCAGTGCACATTTGGAGTTCTGTGATTTGATAGACTAATAATTAAATTTACTTTAAGAAAATAAAAGATCATTTGAAACTACTTATCAATCTAATACAAAATTAATTAAAAATATTACTCTCATGAATTTTGGTTTTTTTATTAATTTTTATTTTTGTTTTTTCAAAAAAAGAAGATATCTCTATAAATTATTTGATTTGTTTTAAGGTCAATATTATATTGGAAGAATTTATATTGCACTAATTTTAAAGTAATTTTTATTATAATATTCAAATATCATAACATAATTTTTATTATTAAATAAATTAAAATTATTATTTATAAATTAAGTAGATAAGTAACCAAATCTTGTCTGTTTGTGCAATTTGTTATGAATGATGATGCTCATTTATCATCACCATATAATTAATAGCTATGTGGTCTTCAAAGTCCACCGACTAGAGTAGGATTTGACTAAATTTATTTGAGCAGTCACATAGCTAACAGCCCTCTACGGAATAAATTAATAAAATTTTCTATAGATTTTTTTTTATGCCAAAAAGATTATTTTTTTATTTTTTTAATTAGTTTTTTTTTTTTTTTTCAATAGATCCATACTTGCTAGCTTTTCATAACTGGACCTAGCATGAGCTGGCTCGATCTCAACTCGACTCGCGAGCTGAGCTTGATGAGCTGATGAACAAAGCTTGACCAGCCTCGAATCGACTCATTAGCTCATGAGCCGACTCATTTAAAAATATTAATAGAAAATGCGCTTAACATATGTTAGAATTATACATATTTAAAATTTATATTCCACTTTTTATATTAAGTGATTTTATTATAATAATAGCTTGAATTCAATTTGGTCTATTAGTTCGGAGTTTTGACAGCTAATTCAGAAATCTTGGGTTCGAATCTTGCGTACATGATATATATAAATTTGTCTTAATTGATCTAAATATTATCAACAAAAAATTTATTGAATTGTAATCAATTTTTTAAAAATGAGCTGGCTAGAATTTATAAAATAAAGCTCGAGTTCAAGTTCAAATTAAATTAATTTATTTAATTAAGCTTAAATTCAAGTAAGGCGTTCAGCTCGATTATTACATGCCTAAGGCTTCGTTTGGGTTTGCTTTCTTCCTACTTTTTAAAATAAATTTTTAATATAAAAATAAAAAATTTATACTAAAAATTTACTTTTAAAAAATAAAAAAATAATCCCAAATAAATCATAAATTACCCTTTTCGCTTTGATTTTTTTATTTTGTTTGGACCACAAATGCTTCCTCAGTGCTTACCATTTGTCAATGGTTGTTTTCGGCATTTGCAAGTTGGCAAGAGAGGCGTGAAGGAAGAGCCAATATTTGTTTATTATTTTTCCTTATTTACCGCTAAGATATTTTTGGAATATGTCATTGTAATTAATTTGTCTTTATTGACACGTTACTCAATTATTTACTATTTGATTACATATCTTTACATTTTTTTTAAAGTATTTTGGATTAAGCAAAAATTTGGGGAAAAAATATTTGTTGAATAACAAATATAATATGTCATCAAAGAGTTGTTTTTTTTTTAAAGAAGTATGCTATCAATTTTTAGAGCAAATGTCACATATTTGAGTTTTTTAATAGATTTTTCATTAGTTTTATGTATAGATTTTTTTTAATGATTTGCTCTGTAACCTTTTAAATTGTGTTTGTAATATGTAATTTTATGGCTTATTTTATTTTGACTAAAAAGATATTCGAAATATATGTATAATCGGGTTGAGTGAGCATAGATCACGATGCATATTTGAATGAAGATTTTTAGAATTATTCAGTGCGGAGTCTAGACGTAGCTCTGTGTCCCGACTCCAATAAAATCGCTACATCTAAATTGTACATGTGAATATTCATTTATATTTTGTATTTTGTTTTTTTTTTTCTTGCTAGCCTGGCCAACCAGACCCAGAAATTTCTTGTTCAAATTTAGGGTTTAGAATTGACGCTCATTTTTAAAATGAAATACCAGCAAAAGTTCAGTATTTTTTAGGATTTTAGCTAATAAACTTTTCATAGCTGCTGAGAAAAAGAAATGAGGGAATACTGATAAAAATAATGACTGGCTTGGAAGAGGATGTTCATTCTTCAAGCAGATGAATATGCCTACAGCATGTGGGGACTAAAAGGCGCTATGCAAACGTCCTAGAAGAGGAAGAGTTGAAGTTGAAAGAACTACAAGCTGAAGAAATGATAATTTTTTTTTCTGTGTAGTTAGGGAATATGTCGGGGGTCCTAGGGGACAGTGCCCCTTGACGGGGTTCGACCTGCCCGATCAATTCATGAGGTCAAGGGGTAGCGCCCCAGTGAGGTTTCCAGAGGCAGCACCCCCAAATTTTTTTATTATTATTGTAAGGTAATTTTGAAGTTCTATTTGTATTTTGTATATCATGCTTTATTTTTCTCTTTGTATTTGATTCATTTCGATAATATAATACTACATTCTTTAATACACAGCAAATGAAGACTAATTAATTTTTCTCTTTATGTTTGATTCATTTGAATGATATAATGTCGCATTCTTAAATAAAGTTCGTTATGTATCGCCGTGTACCATTGCGTACTTCTTATATTGGCTGTGATATTAAAATTTTGGCTAGTGTTAGTGGACATTTTAATTAAATTGAGTGAGAGGAGATGTTTTGGGTTGCTTGATGCATCTATAGATCTATGGTATTAGGCCTAAAATAGGTTGCCTATCATGATATGGTGTTTTGAGCTATCGCAACTGAACTAAATTAGTTATATATACGTATGGTTGTTAACTATTATGATTTTGTATGTTTCTGGTCTTTTAAAAATAATTGAATAAGATTTTTATTCATTTTGAAGCTGTGTACCACAGTATACCACTATTGTGTATCATTGCTGTGTACTGATGTGTAATACTCATATTGATTCAGATGCAAGAAAACAATCATGCCTTGGAAGCAATTATTTAACATTGACTGAAATTATGGTGAAGGTTTACAACTTTCCATATTAGAAATTTGATTAAGAAATACATAATTATTTAGTAATGTTTATTAAAGAATAAAGAAAAGCTCATTTTTCTATTTCGTTTACATGATGTTTTGATCATTTTGATGTTGTGTACTACTATATACCGTACCGCTGTTATTGTTGCGTGTCAGAAAATACGCGGCGGTAGAGTTTGTAAATTCGCGTCCGAGCGTTGTACGTAAGTTTAACACACAAACAGAAAAGAGGGTGAACACCGAGGGTTTTTACGTGGAAAACCCAAAAATGGGAAAAACCACGGGGCCTCGCCCAGTTGCAAATTTCCACTAGTGTTTTCGTAGGTTACAAATGGCGGATTTCGTCCCACAAGTCGGGATTATCCAAATACAACTTGTTTTCTTCCACTAAATTCACAAAGTCCTGCGAAATCCTAGCGTTCCCTGAAAATCTGGCAGAGTTCCGGCGTCTTCAGGCGGCAGGAAGAGCTCCGGCGGCGGTGGTCGAGGAGGTGAGGAATCTCCTATTCCCCTTTCTCCTTCTCCTTCTCTTCTTCTGCGAATTCTTGGCGTTTCCTCCAAATCCGGCAGAGTTCCGGCGTCTTCAGGCGGCAGGAAAAGCTCCAGCGGCGGTGGTCGAGGAGGTGAGGAATCTCCTATTCCCCTTTCTCCTTCTCCTTCTCTTCTTCTTCTCTCTCTTCACTTGAGTCCCTTGGTGTAGAATGAGGGCTCTATTTATAGTTTTTCTGGAGTGGCATAGCCCGTAAATAGGCGTGAGATCAAGGGCGAACAGGGAGTGGTTTGAATGGACGGTCGATATCGAATCTTTTAATCATGCACCGTTCGTTGGACATTTGATGGCCTTAATGATGTCGGAATTCGATGATCTTGGGCTCGTTGGATTCGTCTCGTCGAGCCGCTCGATTCGAGTATAAGCTCGTCAAAATCGGAGACCGTTTGGTAACTCAAATTGCGGTTTGAACCTTACAACAGCGCTTCGAACCTTTGATTCGGACTCATTTGGGCTCGGATTGGGTTGATCTTGGTGTCGTTGGGTTTGTATTTCCGAGACGCTCAGTTTGACTGTAAGCTCGCTGAAATCGGAGTTCATATGCTCCCGAAATTAATTTTTGAAGTTTCCAACTAGGTTTTGCCTCGAGATTCGTGCCCGATCAAGATGATTTTGTGATGCCGTATCAGTTATGTACCAGTGTGTACCGATGTGTACCACTGCTATGTACTGATGTGTATAAAAAATGAGAGCAAATGAGCATATTTTATAGCTAGTTTGAGGATATTTGATAAGTTAACAATTAGAATACTGGTTTAAATTCATAGCTTAATCTCAAAAAAGGCCATTAAATATTTTTCTCTCTCTCTTGATAATGGTGATTGAAAACATGGATATTAGGATCATCGTTATTGTTATGATCATACTTGTTTTTGGTTCAACCGCATGACCAAAAATTATTAGGATCATCGTTATTCAAGCAAAACACCAAACTGTCCATAACTTTTTTATTGCTAGATTTTGTACTGAACAGAACAAAATTAATGTGTGATGCAAAATTATGCTAACAAATGAACACGTAGATCTTCTTTTTGATCAAAGATTTAGATTTGTTGAATTAAGTTTTGTAAGAAAACATTCGAAGTTCATAGGAAAGAAAGATTTTCATCATAAAAAGTTCATTGCTATTAACAATAAGCATTGATACATAGCAACGGTACACATCAGTATACAACAACGATATACAACATTAAAATAGACAAAAACATCACATAAATGAAAGAGGAAAAATACATAATAATTTCATTTGAGAGAATAAATGAATGTCCACAAATTTGTCATATTACATAATTTATTTACAGAAGTAGTCGTTTTCGCGGCATTCGACATATAAAATTTTACATAATACATTTTAAGTGAATATGTGTGAAACACAACGAAACACACATAAACCATTCCTGCCGAGTTTCTAAATTCCTCGTTGAAGTATTTGAGTTTGTTTGAGAACTTGATATGCCTTGAAGGTGAACACAGTTCTATTGTAATTACCTTTACGAAAGATTTTTATGTTGAAAACCTAAGCTCAACAAAACGTAAAGATGCATATTGCCAAAAAATATACATTGAAAAGAAGTGATTATGCAAGTAAAATCATCTTACTCTTGAGTTTTTTCTTCTTTTTCAATAGCTCTGTAGAGAATGCGAAGTCCTCCAAACTAATCTCCATCTTCATTGCTTGTTTCTCTTTTTTTTTCCCTCAACAGGCACCAAAAGTTTTATTCTGCAAACATCCTAAATATTTGAGAGCTTTCATGAGTTTTTTTTTTTAAATATAAACAATGAGTGGGTTGCCGCGATTTCAAAATTTTTATAGCTGGTCTGGGTTGGGTCAATTAGATAAATAAAATGATGGACTTCTGATGACCGGGTTAGGAAATTATATGTATTATATTTGACTTATATTAATAAAGGTAAAGATAGACCTAACAAGACTTGGTTAGAAAATATTAGAAATGATATTTCTTTATTAGATTTAAACGAGAATTTGACTTTTAACTTCACACAATGGAGAAGAATGATTCATGTAGCCGACCTCACGTAGTGAAACAAAGACTTGTTGTTGTTGTTGTTGTGATATAGGTCGGGTCGGGTCATCGGGTCTTAAGAAACCTACGTGTACAATCTAAGTGTTATGATTTTATTGGAGTCCGGACATAGAGCTATATCCATACTCCACACAAAATAATTTCTCCTTCTCTGCATCCACCGCTTGTCCCAAGTTTTCTCATTTGTTATTGTTTGTTCTTTGCTCTTAGTCACCTCTCCTCATAAGTATAACATTATCATTTTTTTTTAGGACTTGTTAGTCAATTAATGCAAACTCAAGAATACACAATAAATATGCAAGCTTCAAATTTAAAACTTCTTGATTGATAATTAAAGTTCTCAACCAGCAGATTAAGATGAACTACTTAACCCAATCATTTAAACTTTTTTCCTGTAATGGTAAGCTACTCATCACAAACTTCTTCTTTTTCATGCATCTTGTTGTCTTGCACTCTCTTATCATTAGTAGCCACTCATCACTATCTGGAATAAATAATTAAATATTATGTGATAAAAATATTATTTATAAGATGGATGAGCTTGACATCATCAATTTATTTTGAGTAACATTGCCCTAACTTAAACTTTGATTTTAGCTAAAAAGATGAATTTAACTCTTACTAAAATTTTATTTAAGCTTAGTTTGAGACAGCTTTCTTGTTATTTTTATTTTCTTCAAATTCCAATCATAATTTTTATTTGGTCATAATTTTTTATTATTTTCAAAAAAATGTATGCTAAAAACTATTATTTTACAATAACTTAGGGGCTCTTTTGTTGGGTTAAAATGGGTGTAAAGTATTCCAAATGTATGATTTTAAAAGTTTTGATGTTTAGTTGGATGAAAAAAATGTAATGTAAATCATTCTTGTTCATTTTTGAGATAAATAAAACTTGTTTAGTTTCGAGTGAGAATGATTTATACTGCAAGCAAGCTCGTTTAACCACAGCTTGCCGCCACTGCTGGCATCCTCTACCCGCCTCCAACAACCACCGCAACCTTTATCACTCATCAACGGCTACCATCACCATCTTTAGACTTTACATTACATTCATTTGACTTCAAATAAAAAACACATATAATTAAATGTAGTAATTTACTTCACACTTATCCAAATATTTTCAAAATATTAACATTCCTTTTAAAGATTTTTTTTTTCCGCTAAATAGCCCCTTGCCGTCGCCGCTACTATCACCCTTGCCGTCGCCGTGGCCGCGACTCTCTACCTCACCGTCGCCGTGACCATCATCTTCGCTCTCGAGACCCCACCTGCTCGGAAATTGCCGCTGATATCTCTCCTATCTGCTGTGCTTCGCCTCCTGTAGCCAACTATTTTTCCGAAATTATTTGTTTCGTGACTTTCATATATTAGCATAATTAAACCTCTTGTAGTTAGCTTATTACTTAACTGTCATTTACACGGTATTAAATACCGTCCCTGTACTCCGTATTACAGATGAATATATTTTTTTCCTTTTCTGCTTTCTCTCTCTGTGCCGTTCATCTCTTGCCATTCTCTCATGGTATCAGAGCCATGAGAGGAGATCAAGATTCTGTAAATTCTCTCCCTCCTCCACCCAGACCGGAAACAACACCATCCACATTTCAATACCCCAACCTCTCAAATTCCTTATTTCGAACATCAAGAACTTGGGGCCGTATTCTCTCACGTCGGAGAACTACACGATATGGAGGATGCAACTTCAGCAGCAATTCACAGCCAATGGCTATGCCGGCCATCTCAACGGCACAAACACGGCTCCCGACAACACCGCTTCCGCCGACTACGCCAACTTGCAAATTGTCGACAATAATCTTCTTTCAGCCCTTTTCTCCACTGTCTCCAAGAAATTCTCCCCTACATTATCACCTCCAAGACCACTCATGAGGCGTGGTCCATTCTTGAAAGGCGTCTTCAACCTTCAAGCAGATCACACGTCATTCAACTTAAAAACAAGCTATATCACATTCGCATGAAGGATCAATCAATCTAACAATATCTTACCAAAATTAAATCTCTGGTTGATAGTATTTCCACCTCTGGATCTAAGATTGATCCGGAGGACATCATCCTTCACATTTTGAATGGCTTGCCACCCACGTTTAATTCTTTCTGTTGAATCCAACTCCGGCAAGAGAGGAAGAACACTTCCTCTTCTTTGAAGTTGAGAGAGGAGGAGGGAGAGAGGAGAAGAGAAGAGGGAGGCAGCAAATGCAAGAAACTATATTTCTTAAACCATATCTATTACAAAACATAATGACTCTACTATAGGCAAAAACAGGTAATACAAATGGCTATACAAAAGCCATACATGCCTAAACCACTAAATCTTGGAACAAAAGCCTACACTTTCAAATCCAATTTTCGCAACTCTCTCCTGCCCATTGATCCGACTACGCCGCACCTAATACCCAAAATCGTGGGTGTAACTATAAAAGATTCAACAAGCCAAAGAACCCGCCATCATAAACATGGCATTCCTCAAGAGCCTGTTCTTCTCTTATCATCATCGGATCATTTCCATTTACTTTTAAATCAATTAATTTGATTTCCTAGGGGGTGTTTGGTATCGATTTCGATTCAAATTTAGTGTGATTTAGTAAATTATGAGGCTGATAAATCAGGAAAATTATTTGGAATGATAAATATTAAATCAAGTTAAATGCTGAGATTTAAGTGTGAAAAAGATAATTATAAATAAAAAGTTAAATTTATAATTAAAAATAAAAAATTAATGTGTTGTAAATTTAATAAAATATTATTTACTAAAGTACACACAAGATTCAAATTCAAGACTTTTTAGTTCATAGATCCCAACCGTTAGACCTAGACGAGTTAGGGGTGTCAATTTGTGACACGACCCGAAACCTGACATGGACTCGATCCAGAAAAATCCGGGTTCGGGTCGATCCGTTTGTGAAATGGGTCTAGTTCGGGTTGAACAAACCAACCCGTTTCAAAAATCGGGTCGGGTTTGGGTTGACCCGGCAACCCAAAAATAAAACGAAAATGACCCGGAAATCCTCTGCCCACGTCTGCTGCCCGAAGTGTCGAGTGCCCGCCAGCCCGGTTGCCCGCGTTGCTCGAAGCGTCGAGTCGCAGTCCCAATTGCCAGTCTCTTCGCGTGCACTGCGTCGAGTCTCGTCTGGCAGTCGAGTGCTGCATCAATTCGCGCGAATCACGAGTGTCGACGTTCGCATGCTGCCGCCACTACTCCCGCGCCATCGAAACTGGATGTAGCTACGGAACCCACGCCTTTAAGATTTATTTTCAAAATTCTGTGTCAGGTTTCGGGTCGTGTCCGAGCTGGGTCAGATACAGCCAGGCCAAATTCGTGTCTGACCCGAACACAACCCGCCGACACAAATTGACAGCCCTAAGATAAGATATGTTTCACACTAATTATACTATTAATTACTTAATTATTCATGTTATAAATTATTTAATTAAGTTAGTCAATAATAAGGCGTCTGGGCCTTTTATGTTCTCTTTTCCTCGTTGCTGTTCGGCTTCGTGCTTCGCAGGAGGTGTAGTTCGTGGCTGTTAAGGTAACTTTCTCAGGAGGTCTTGAGTTCGTGGCTGTTCTACTTCGCTCCTTCGACGATTTTCGCTTCCTGTCAGGATCTGAAGTTACGACATTTTGATCGGAAGCAACAACGGGAGCTCGCTGGCTGTGAAGGTAATTTTCTCCCTTTCGCGCGCTTCTTCGCCAAATCCCATAAATCCGCCGAAAGCAATTGTGGATCAAAAGTTCGCGCGAGCTTCGCGACACGGGCGCCGCGGGAAGTAACTTGGAGCAACCGTCGGGTTAAATTCGCGGAAGCATGGGATTAGGATTTATCAGGATTTACCGGGATTTATGCCGTAAATCCCTAATTCCCGGATTCCCAGGATTTACACTTCCGCGGAAATATGTTTGGCTGGATTTAAGTTAAATCCTACTTAAAATTTGATGCCAAATCCGATACCAAACACCCCCTCATATTAACTAATTTTTATAACCTAGAAATCATAAATCTCTATGGCTATAATTTATAGGTTTTTTTTTTTGGTGCTGAGTAGGCAATCTTATCACATTATGATTTGATTATTGTAGTGATTAATTGTTTGGTAGCTTGAATAATTATTGGTTGTGTATGAACTAATTGATCTATTTCTATGATTTACTTTAATAATGTCTAAGATATGAGGTTTGTATGCTAACCACTCTCTCTTTTATTTTATGATTTGTTGAGCAGTTCTGCTTCTTGTATTTACAATGCCTGCTTGTATATGGAGAAATTTTGCTTCTCGTACGTGAAAATAGGATGTGCTTAACTGTGAATGAGTCTTATGTGAAGGTGTTTTTGAGATCATGCATGCCGGTTTGTGTTGCTTATTTTCTTATAATTACTTATAGGAGGAGATTGCCAATGTAGAGTTCCTTATGATTGCCTGAGGTTTAAACTGTAAAATCTGCATGCCTGAGTGAGTTGATTCTTGCACTTTATTCTGCTAAGTTGTGTATCCTAGTTTCTATGAAGACAGCCATGCAGACTTAGTCGCTAGTTGGCCTTCATGGTAAGATTGTTGTAGGGGGTTGAGGGGGGTAGGGAATCCCCCTCCTGAGGTTTGAGGCGGTGCCCCTACAAACATGAAATATTTGTGATTATTTGCTAAGGACTTTTTGAAATTTATATTGTATTTCTTGATCGCACTCGGTTTTTTATTCATAGAGAAAAATTAGGACTGTAATTCTCCACAATCAATAGTGATTTGGTGACCCTGCCTAAAATTATTGTATTTTTTTGTGTGCATTGTCTTCTTTTTTGTTTTATATTTTTGTTATTTTCATTGTTTGTATTTGAATTGGTTTGGCCTATTGCCCAATATACTCATATATTGTTTGTTGTGGGTGAGCTTTTGCCTTATAGTGATGCCCACTTTCCTTCTTATTCAAAATGAGAGGATTATTGCATTTGAATGACTTATTTGATTTATGAGTTTCTGATTGATTGTCTGTAGGAAGGTGAGGTTATGTGGTTGACATAACTTACCCTTGCTAGGGCATTTTTCTTGGCACTTTTTATAGGTCTCATCTATATTTAATAAACTATTAATCATCTTTTATGATTTTTTTTTTGTTTTGTTTAGATCAATATCATTTGGTTAGCTTTGACTTGGTAAATTTTGCATTAATTCAATACTCTTGAAATGAAGAATATGATATCGCTATTAAATTTACTTGTACATTCTATCTATTGCTATGAAGTACATTGTGTTAATTTGTTCATCATCCCTTTGTTATTTTACCTTGCTCATTACATAGCATGCATATAAACCATGCTAGTGTCTTTAATGGATATGATTGTCTGTAGTACCCTTCTATTGATAGTATTATCTGGTCTGATTGACATGCATGTAGATTATTAGAATGCCATACTGAAAATTTTCAACGAATCATAATAGTAACTATAAAAATTTAAATTTAAGATTTAATATTACTGGTAATATTTAAAAAAATCTATCATAAGCATATGATTAGTGATTAGTTCCTTTATTGATAAAATAGTATAAATTATTCTTTTGTTTTGCAAAATTTTAAATCATTATTTTTTCAAAAAAAAAAAAAAGCTAGATGACATTTTTAGCAACTAATAGCTCTTGTTCACACCATTCTCCTCAAAGTAGTAGTTGGGATGCCATGATCTCCAAATTTTTTCTCTTCTCGACTAGACAACTAGCTACTATAGGTCGTCTCTTTCTCTCTCATTTTTTCTATTTTACCCCTTCTCCATTGTTTTTCCATTGGTTTGAATAGTTTGCTCTCTTTAACTCTACCTTATACCTTTTACTCCTTGTTCTCTACTTAGAAGCTTTTGATATTTCACCGCAATTTTTTATTGTGTTTACTTCTATTGGGTTCTTTCTGTTTGGATTTCCTAGACTTCCCATAAAAGTTCTGTCAGGTCTTTGTATTTCTACCAAAAGCCCTAATTGAACTTTCTTCACCTATCATAAGCTTATGTTATTTTGTTGAACTCTAAGTAGGTATATGGGTATAGTTCTTGAGCCATTTAATTCGGCTATAATTTTTTTTTGTAGGCTATATAAAATTAGCGTATGGAAACTAGCAATTTAGAAGTGAAACTATTGAAGTTGCAAGCCAGTGGGGAACCAGAGCCGAATGGTGAATTAAAGGCTAGAGATGATGCTCTAAATGATGATGTACAAATCACATGTTTCACGGAGGATCTGCATGATGCCACTCTTCATTTTCAAATCATACGGTTCTCCAAACAAGTGAGTTGATTTTAGCTTAATATGTCATAATACCTTCTAGAAATTGTACCATTCTTACTATTTGATTGGATTTTTGGGGTATTTGTACCAAGTAGATAATTAATTAAAAAATGAAGTTTTGTATTGGTTAACGTTTCACCATTCTTAGCCTTTGAGGTGTACATTAGGGTCTTTAATTTTCATGAAGTATGATAGAAGAAAAAAATGCTTTCCTATTTTATATAATTATTAGAGAGATTTACATAGATACCACTAATTTTTTTATGTATTTCATATCTAATACCTATACTTTAATATTTATTTATGTAAAATTTTATATCTAAATCACATCAAAATATATAAATGAAAATATGTATTTCAGACTTTCAGTTTAGGAAACTTAATAATGATAATATTTTTTTATGCGATTTAAAGTTTTGAATGTTATATGGATAAAGATAAGAATTTTTGTGTTAGATATGTAAATATATATATGAATTCCATGGTATGTATGTAAACCATGGTATGTATGTAAATCCCCTAATTATTATTAAGGTCCAATGTTTTTTTTTTCTTGAGTTATTTTACAAGCAAGTGGGTTTTAAGCTATTCTTGTTATTCGCTCCATAGTTCACATCTGAAATAACTTATTGTTTTATAACACTCATCACCAGTAGCTTTATTTCGACTGTTTTGGATCAACTTTATGAACATTGATTTTAAGTTCGTCTTTTGTTTTTTTAAATTTCTGCATAATGTGTTAATCTCTTTCTCCGTTAATTTTGATTCTTCGTTAATTGATACTCGACTTCTTTAATGTCTAAATCTCTTTCAATTATATCCAATTTTGTAGTTTTTCATCTACTTTCAAGATTCGAAGTAGAAGATGCTCTACATTATGAACTTGAGGATAGTTGGCCCTCCTGAAAGGAGGATATGTGTACTAGAACATGCTTAGAATTTAGAGATACATTAATAAACTATCGTACTCCTATGGAAGTGTGTTTGTGTGTGTGTGTGTGGGGGGGGGGGGGGGGGGAGAATTCACAAGACGGTACAACTAAAGTCATAAAGAACACCCAAAGTTTTATAATGTCTTAATGGCCTACATTCATTGTTCAGAGAAAGAGAGAAAAATCCACTATATCTTTTGAGTACAATTATAATGATCTTTCACAAGTAATAAAGAAAAAAAAAAAGGTCATTCGAAGATGATTAAAGATGCCTCTTTGAGAGGATTAGATAAAATTAGAGAGGATTGGAGAGAACTAGAGAAAGAAGAAGAGGAAGAAGATGAAAAGAACTTTTGAGAGAAACTTTTTAGTAATAGGGTGAGGGAGAATGGCAAGATGTGAATGTTTAGTGATATTTCAGCAAGTGCTGTATAGTTTGAGCTAATGTTAACACATTTTATAATCATGCATGGAATGTGGTGGATGTTGGTTAGAGTGTCGTTGGTGGATAGAATGATCGACAAATGACATTGAATCTTAGCAAATTTTTTTGTTATGTATTTATCATTGTAGAGTCATGCTAAAAGGTTGGTGACAAATTTTCCTGTTCGGAAGATAAATTGAATTGATTTCGAATGAACATCTAATACATGAGAGTGGCAAGAAGAATTTAGTCGAGTCATAGGTTATTGGCTTGTGATGGATGATTCTTTTCAGTGATTGACACATGGTAGACTAAGATTACATCTAGGGCATGGAAGATGGTGCAATTGACATAAAAAATCTTAGGCTTTAGGGTTAAAAATATAGATCTATAATATGACGTACATAACCATATAGACAAACTCAAATTCATAGATTATAAACTCTTAATTTAGACAATTATTCATTACTTAATGTGAAAACCCAAAAAACATAGAAATATGTTGCAGTTGATAATTTAATAGCCTTGTACTAGAAATAACACATAAAAATTCAAAATCTACTAAAAATCATACAATTATATTTAACTCCATGCATTTGTAAAAAATCATATTTTATCCAGCATGAATAAATCTTCCACTTCTGCAAAACCTTGACGAGATTTAGAAAAGCTACAAGTAAAAGTAAAAAAAAAAAAAAAAAAAATCAGAAAAAGTAAGCCTTTGTACGATGAGATTTCCCTTTTGTAGAAAACTTGACTAGAAAGAATTGTACATTTGAGTATTCGATTAAAAAAATTATATATAATATTTGGTTGTGTTTTTACTTGTCTTATTCAGAATAATTCAAAGGTATTATTTGATGGTTCAAAACTTTACATAGTTTAGATGAACTGTTATCTTTTCATATGACTTGAATTTGACATATCTCCTATTCGCATCCTTAGACTCATAATTTTCTTTGGTTAATAGTAGATTTCTTGTAAATATTTTTCATCCAAATCATACATAAAAGTAATGAATAGTGCAATGTGGTGTGATTCATTGTAAAACTAAATTCGTTATATGCTTCTTAATGGATATACTACAGGTAATATTAAGAAGAAGAAAATATCAAGAAAACTTAAAAAGATATTTATAAAGTATCATAAAGCTCTCTTATGATAAAAAAGAAATTACCCAACACATGGATGCACAACCTCTTTAAAGAAAATTAACCAAATGACTTGAAGATTAATCGTGATGAATTGTGCACTTTTAAATTTGGTAACTCTTAAATTGGGCTTGCAGTTGATTCCTATAATCACTGCATGACAAACATTATTCCTTAAGCATGCTTCTTCATATTTGCCTATGTATGTTTTATTTTATTGCAATAGTTTGTTGAAATAATTGAGAATATCAATTAGGTTTGTATTTGCAAATTTAACTTCTTGTGAATTAGTCATATTATAGCTTTTAAAGAAATATTTTGAGCTCTCTATCCATTTTGAAAATTCACTAAAACTATACTTCTCATCGAACGAAATAAATCTCATAATATTCTTGTTAAATAAATGTATGCATAACATCTCTATATCTTTTCTTCTTGGCGACTTCTCCCTTTATTAACTGGCTTTCTATTTCTTACTTCATATCTTTTGTTGATTACTGTCGCTTTGATTTCTTTTAAGGCCGCTGATGTTCCTACTTGCTATAATTTGCATACAGATATATGCATGGATAGGATGCAACTCTGCCAAATTTGGGCATTTATATGCTGCTGCACCCACTCGACCTGTAATTGGACTTCTTCCAACTCTTTCTATATTAAAACTAATACAATTGATTTCCCGACAAACATTTAGGTTTCGTTTGGGACAGCTTTCTTCTAGCTTCTTAAAACAATTTTTTAGTACAAAAATTTTAATTTTTTTATTAAAAATTTATTTTAAGAAACAGTAAAAAAGCAGTCCCAAATGAAAGAAATTATTACGTGCGGAGTCTGGTTATGTGTCCGGACTCCAATAAAAACGTGATCCGTGTCCTTGTACAGTGTACTTGTACACACTATATACAAATTATAAAATTATGTACATAGTGTGTACAAACTTTTATACATAATATACACACTGTGTACACTGTGTACAAATTTGTACACACTGTTTACAAGGACACATGTCACGTTTTTATTGGAGTCCGGACGTAACTCTACATCTGGACTCCGCACGTAATAATTTCTCCCCAAACGAAGCCTTAAACACTAATTTGATGTTTTGCAGAGCAATACTGTTAGTGTTACATCCTTGCTCAAGGGCAATGCTGACAACACTGGATCAAGCATGGCGCGCCGGCTTGGTACATTCATATCTTCATTTGTTGTTTTCCTTTTCTCCTTCCATTCTTTGATTCTTTGTTCGACTTTTGGTGATTCTACATTCAGTGTTGAAGACAGGTCTTAGTGTAGTTCTTGCATGCAATCTTCCAAAGGACAGCCCAATTCTTGAGGTATTCTAAAATCTGAACATATTATGTGACTGTGAACTGTAAACTAGAAGCTGGGTACTTTTTTTTGCACGATCACGACTATGATCTCAGCTGGGTACTTGAGTCAAGCTGATTAGCTGATGGGTAACTGAGTGAAGCTGATGGGTAATTGAGTCAAGCTGATTTGTTAGTCAAATTTGATGAGAGCTAATAAGCTAAGCTTAAGGTTTCGTTTGTTAAAGCAGCTTTTTAGTACAAAAATTTTTAGTTCATGAAATTTTTGTTCTAAAAAATTGTTTTAAAAATCAGTAAAAAAGTTGTCCCAAATAAAATTTAAATCAGCTCAACTTGACTTATCATTATGCGGCCAACTCGTTAAAAAAATGTTAATATAAAATATACTATAAATATATTAGAATTCAAATGTTTAAACATAAATTATTAAATATATATATAAATTATATCTATTTCTTATGTGATTTTTACTTATTTCTCAACTAATTTCTCTTTTTTTGTTTCTTTTTTTTTTATCACGACAACTATTTGAATGAGCTACAACTTGTGCCGATTCAAATCATAGAATTGAGCTCGAGGTCTAATTCAATTAATTATCAATCTCGATCGAGTTTGTTCATATTTGACTCGACTCATTTAGGCCACAATACCTAGAAAGATAAATTAATTGATACTTTATTTTGATTATGATCTAATTTATTGTGGGAATTTGGTTTCAGGCTACTGCAGAGAGGAAACTCATTGGCAAGTTGAGAAGTCTTGGATACATCAGGACCGGACCATCAGCAGCTTAATAAACCACAAGCAAGCTTTCCATGTTTTGCCTGATTCTGCAGATTCCTTCATTGTTGATAATTGTATCGAAATCAAATGTCTATTTGTTCTGATTGCATATAGGAAAAATGTTGTGGTTGCCAGCATGGACGACTTGCTGTGTGACTGGTGAAATTATTTTGTGCGGATATTCAGAGGCGAATCAGAATGCGCCATGGCACCCGGTTCCTGTGTACCTCGGCTGTGTACCGCTGTGTATCAGGTGATGTGGTGCGTTCTGATTCGGTGTCCACACAGCGGTTGCTACTTGCTAGTTTAGCTCACTATGCTCTCACAAACTAGCAAGCTAATTAAATTTCAAATTTATATAAAAAAAAAAAAATTATGAGATTAGTACACTATAAATTTTTATTGACTTTATATATTATATTTCTTTTTAAATACTTTTGTAATAAATTTATAAAAAAAATTTATGAGATTAGTATACTGTAATACTATATTGTATAATATTTATTTTTAAGTAAATTTTTATGAGATTAGCACATCTAATGCACTCACAAACCAGCAAGCTGAATTACTATATATTTTTTATATGTTATGATCTAGACATTAAAATATTATATAAATAAATATAAAAGTTTAAGTACTAGACTATTAGTAAATGTAACTAAATAGTTATTTAAATATAGTTAGATTATTAAGTGATGCAAATAATTAATTAGGCATTTATAAGATTTTTCCCCTCTGATTATACTTATGAATTTATATATAATAACAGCACCTTCCCTGTCCATCTAAATTTATTTCGAATAAATCAAATTAATTTAAGGCTCATTTATTTCATTGTAATAATTATAAATTTTTTAAAATAATTTATTTTTTATTTTTTACTTATTTTAAATGTCAAAATAAAATCACTATTTTTTTGGAATTTAAATAAAAATGATTAATATATTTTAAAAAGTAAATAAAGGTGACCTATGCTTTTAACGAATGCATTCTAATTAGTCATAGTTTTCAAAGCTTACAAAGTCAATAAGACTTAATTTTATGTAGTATTTGTTTTGTTGAGCTAAGTTGTATAAACTAAAAGGGATATTATGTTTCATTTAAGATAGTTTTTTTATTTTTATTTTTTAAAGTAATTTTTCATCACAAGTTTCTCTAAATTTAAATTTAAAGAAAATTATAGCTGAATTTCTTGATAATCAATTAATTAGGATAAAATTTAGAACTCTTGAATTAATTTAGATATCAATGTTATATATAAATAAATTATAATTTTTATAAAATGAATATAATAATTTAATAATTTGTACTACACATCTCAAAATAAAATTTAAGAATTCATTGTGATAATAGAATAATTGTTCAAGATATTTTGACCCAATTTATTTCAACATAAATTCTATTCTTTCCCCCAATATACATATATATATATATAGTATCATATGTATTTAGAAAAAGCTCTATGCTGGCGGGCTTTGCCCACTCACACACACTTATGGTGACTTTACGGATGTTATACCCATCCACACCCACCCACTTTCTAAGCTTATTGAATGCAGTCTATCATAGAATAAATGGCCTTGAGATTTTTTGCCATTTTATCTGACTGCAAACTTTCAAGCCACATCAAAATTTATCATGGTCGTGACGCTGTTCAGTGTTGCGCACTGTGTAGTAAGGATTATTATAATATATTGTATGTTTATGATGATTAGTAATGTAAATTGATTCTCCTCTGATGTTGAGTACCCACCCACAAGGCTATGGGCGTACCCATACCCACCCATACCCATTGGGTATGGGTGGGTACGTGGGTGGGTGTGGGTATGAGTACCCAATGCAGGGCTCTGATTAGAATCCGTTTGACTATTTTGAGAAAATAAAAAATTTGAAGATTACCATCCATGTTATAGGTTTCTTAAATATCAGAAAAAAAATCTTTACAACAGATTTCATTGTAAAAACCTCATTAGAATTTCAATTTTCGTGAAAGGAAAAAAAAGAGCAAATTATACCCAACATAAATAAAATTATGAAATAACCGTCACAATTCCCCCTTCGGATGAATTTCCAAGTACCCACGAATAAATGCAACAGCATTTGATCAGATCAATTATCCATTAATGAATAAATTGCAAATAAATAAAATTATGAAAAAAACAGTCATAATTGATGTTCCAATCTTCTCATTGTTGATTGGCATTTCCACTTCGAAGATCAAAACTAATGAATTTTTATTCAAATTGTACTGTTGGAAGGAAAAAGGGAAATATTCAGTAGCTCACTGAAGAACAGGCACGGTGGCAATGCACAGAACTCCACTATCCAGAACCTTTTTTAAAAAAAACAATCCATCGAGTTAGACAGTTGAATCCAAAAGAACATCCATTAACGATCCTCTATGCAGCTACATTACAGTTGACAACCAGCAGACTTTCATTGAGGGGTGTCAATTTAGGTTCAACCCGAGTTGACCCGAGCATAAAGGTTGATCAAAACCCGATACAAATTAACAAATGGGTCTACATTTTCAACCCGGACCTGACCCGCACGGGTCATGAGTTGACCCAACCCAATCCGCAAACCCAGAATAGGGTTTAGGTTCGGTCGAGACTGCTCCAGTGCGCGAGGCTAGTTGTTCCGTCAAGCATGAGTTGGCAATTGCACCAGTGCAGGTCGTGCAGTAGTTGGCAGTGCAATGTGCTGCGTCTAGCCCTAAGCCCTAGTCTTCAAGGGTCGAGGTCGACTAGTCGATCGCGAGTGTTGTCCGACAGTTCGATCCAAGTGCGCTAGTGCAGGTAGGGCATTCTGCTGGGTGGCTGAGCGATAGTCAGCAATCTGGGCTAGGCTTGCTAGGAGCTTGCTCAAGCTTGGCAGTTGGCAGCAAAAATGCGGTTGGAGAAGCCGAGAAGGCCGAAGGGCTTACCGCTGACAGGCAATAGTTAACAGCATGTCAATTTGGGTCAAATCCAATTTTTGAGTTGACCTGAACTTGACCCGAACTATAAAGGGGTCCACAAATAGGACCCGAACTAAACCAGTTTCTTTATCGGGTCGATCATAATCCGGATTTTTCGAATCGGATTCGAGCCGGGTCAAAAATTGACACCCCCACTTTCATCTAGTGATGTTTGCTCTAATGTTCAAAAGATAAGTCAGATGACCAAATCACCTCCCAACAAAAGAGAAAATAAAAACATATGGAAGCCATTAAATTTGATTAATAAAATTTTAAAAACCAAGGAGTATCAAAGGAGAGAATAAAAAATCGGAAAATCGATACAAGTCCTTTTTTAAAAGTCATGAATATAGGTCTATAGGTCCTTGCTGCTTCATACGTGAGTGCAAGAACAAATTGCAGTAAATTCAGCGCTCCATGAACACCGCCTAAGATTTATTTTTTCCCCAAGGATAAGACTAAGGCTATTCCTTAAATTTCACAGTATAGTAAAATTTTCCTGAAGATAACATTATAATGTTATGTGTACAACCATTTTCTTCCTAAAAAGATAGATTTGAGTTCTTAAGAGAGCGTAATGAAGTTCTGTAAAGAGCTAACCAAACTTGGTGGCCAGTGTTTCTTCTCTCTTACATACGAAAGATCTGCGTAGCAAGGATCAAGAATAGTGGCAATTGTGAACTGATTCTCAGCCAGTAAAGGAGCATGTTTATCTGTGTAAAGTGCAGCTGCAAGAGCTGCATGGATCTCTGCAAAACAATACAAGGCATTGTAAGAAGAAGATTAACTTCTCCAAGTCATCTAAAGATTTGTTTGGGACAGCTTTCTTACTACTTCTTAAAACAGCTTTCTAGTACAAGAAATTACTAGAAAACTGCTTAAAGAAGCAGTAAAAAAACCGTCCCAAATGAACTCTAAATGTTCACTTCCACTGACATATGCCTGCTACGTTAAAAATCACAATGGGAAAACACCATAAATATAAGAACATTCATAAGATAGAATAATTTCAACGAAACAAAAGATTACTTAGGGGCTCATTTGATCTCTTGCAAGTAAAAAACAAGTTTTGAAAAATACTCATTTCGTTTTTACTCATTTTAACTAAGAAAATGAAATAATCTCTTTCGAGGTAATTTGAAGGTGTTTAAAATCATTATTGATTTCAAAGTACGTTAAACCAAATATAATTCAACCTGCAATCTGGAGAGCTGAGTAGCCATACCAGGATAGCCTTTCAGAGAGATTGAAACATCCTCCATCTCGGTAATAGCCTGCTCCCTGTCACCAATCTCATACAACAACAAAGCCCTTCCAACTCTTGCATATTCTGTGAATGCCAAATCCTTGTAATCATTAATTATCTGGAAAAGGAACATTTGTCAACTGACCATTAGTGGTTTAATCTTACATGCTGAAACAGAAAATTAATTATATTGTCATGCAAGGCTTAGATTTAGCAACCAGAAAGAGAAATAATAATAATAAAAAAAGAGAAATAAGAGACCGAATAATGCTCAATAAGCACAAGTCTTATCAGTTTTTAGGAGTAAGCAATACCTAATCTACTACAACAACAATATCAAGCCTTTATTCCATTACGTGGGATCAGTTACATGAATTCTTCCTCTCCATTGTGTTCTGTCAAGAATCAAACTCTCATTTAAATCAATGCCTAAACTAAATAAAAAAAATCGGTCAATAAGCACTTTTGTATCACGTGTCACGCAACACCAAAGCAAACGCAAGGATGGAAACCATGGTTCATTCAATTGAGAAAGAAGGTAAAGCATTAAAAATTGAAGTTGTTAATAAAATTAAAAAAACACGATATCATATTAAGGTTTTGTTTGGGACGGCTTTTTTACTATTTCTTAAAGCAAATTTCTAGTAAAAAATTTTAATTTTTGTATTAAAAATTACTTTAAGAAGTAATAAACCAAACGAAGCCTAAACCATCACTTGCCAATTCAACAGCACCCAAGGATCTTGTTGACCCCAGCCTGTTTCTAATGGCAAATGGCCTACTCAATCACTCTTCGCTCCAACAACTTCACCTAATTAATATCTCATTTCAAACAAATATGAGATAACACTAGATCTATACCGTCCAACCAAGCTGTCACATCACAATACCAACTGAACCATGAAAAGGTTACCAAAAATTCATGAAATGACATTATCATCGAGATCAGTTAAATCTCAAGCTCATCAAATATTTCTCTAACATATTTATGTAATCATCTTATGGAGTAACAAAGCAATCGGATACTCATTTTGTGTTTTTTTATCTGCTTGTATTTTTTTTTCTTTCTAAGCAAAATATTAAAATTTTGTAATAAAATATTATAAATCTATAGTTTTGAATACACGAATGGAAAATTTTGTCTTATTTTTTCTATGAAAAGTCATAAATGGCAACAAAGAGCCATTTTGAGTAAATCAAATTAAAATTAATTTCAAGTGAACCATTTTTCAGTCAAAGCAAATCCGTTTTGCTTTCAAGCCAATTAAACTTTATGCAATTCTCAACAAAGTTTCTAAGTTTCAATTATAATTGTCAACCCTACTTATAATAAATATATAGATTGTATCAGATTATTTTATTATTTAAATTAATTGTAAAATAAATTTAAACATCATATTAATTTGAAGAAAAAAAGATATTAGTTAAGAAAAAAAAAATGAGGATAGCTATAATAATTTTGATCACTCAAAGTCTGGTCAGATCTAGATTAAGTGGTATTCCTTGAAGTTGCAATTTACTTCGTTCTTCAGTTCCTCCCAACTTATCAGTGGCATGATCTCATTTGGTAGTTCTGCCTCTTTCCAAATTGTTGTCATTTATGCCTCAAACTCTCCTAAGGAACGCTCTACCTTTGGCAACAAATCAGAGACATAGCTCCCTCTCCATCCACTCCCTGGATTGTGTTGGAGATTTCAACTATTGTAGATATCAAAATGAAAAATCTGGGGGATCTATTTTGCACTTTGCAAATTGGGGAAACTTCAATCCCTTATTTTTGACACGCAGCTGAAAAATATGGCCTCTATTGGCCAATTTTTTACCTGGTTTAACCAGCTAATTGAGAATCCTATCCACATCAAACTTAACAGAGTCTTAGTTAATGATGCCTAGCTTGATGCTTATCCTAATTCGTTTTACTCTATGGGGGAACCGTTATGCTCGGACCATTCTCCCATTGTGCTTAATGATTACAACCCCCATTCTAAGCAACACCGATTTCATTTTAAGAATTACTGGACTAAGGTGGATGGATACTGGGGCATTATCCTCAAATGTTTTTTGGGGGGCTTATCATGGCTACCCGATTGTGGACTTTTGTAACAAGCTTAAGAAAATTAAAACTTGTATTAAAATAAAGTGTTGGGCCTCATATTCATCTATTGACGATTCTCTGAGAGATCTTTACAGCCAACAAAAAGATTTTCTTTCCCTTTTGGATGCTAATTCAAATAACATTGATCTTAATTACAACCTTAAAGATATGAACAAAAAGATTTCTGATTTTACCAACTGTTGGTCTTCATGGATTATTCAAAGAGCCAAAGCAAAATGGTTGAAAAATGGTGATGATAATATCAAATTCCTTTACTATAAAATTAAGATGAGAAAGAATCACATTAGTGTCTCTATCATTGCGGCTTTTGAAGGGCACTCGAGCAACTACACTAATGCCATTCATATTATTACCCTCAATGGTTGGACTTAAGCAGGGATGTCCTTTAAGTCCACCTTTATTGCATTGTCATGGATGCTTTCTCTTGCCTTTTAGACTTTCCTATGAATGGGGTTAGCTTTGAAGCTATTAAATTCAAATTTCCAGTCTCTCGCATATTCTGTATGTAGATGATGTGTTAGTTTTTGGTAAAGCCTCGGTGCATAATTGTAATTTTTAAAAAGCATTCTCTCCAAATTTGTTGATTCCACAAGGAAGAGGTGAAAAGTGAGAGTACAACAACAACAACAACAACAAGCCTTTATCCCACTATGTGGGGTCGGCTACATGAATCATTTTTCTCCTTTGTGTCCTATTAAAAGTCAAATTCTTGTTTAAATCTAATAGATAAAGATCATTTCTAATATTTTCTAACCAAGTCTTTTTAGGTCTGTCTCTACCTTTCTTAACATAAGTCAAATCTAATACCTCTACTTTCCTAACCGGGTTATCGGAAGGCCGCCGTTTTATGTGACCAAACCATCTAAGGCGACTCTCTCTAATCCTATCTTCTACTGGAGCTACTCCAACCTTTTCACATATATGTTCATTTCGTATCCTATCTCTAAGGGTAAAGCCACTCATTCACCTGAGCATCCTCATCTCTGCCACACTTAACTTAATATTATGTTTCTCTTTTAATGGCCAACATTCGGCACCATAAAGCATTGCAGGCCTCACCACCATCTTATAGAATTTTCCCTTAAGTTTGAGTGGTACTTTTTTATCACACAATAAGCCCGATGCATTCCTCCACTTCAATCATCCAACTTGAATTCTGCTGATAATATCTCCATCTATTTCACCCTCACTCTAAACAATAGATCCAAGATATCTAAAACGTGTACTCTTATTAATGACTTGATCGCCCAAAGTCACAATCCCCTCACTAGGTCTATTACTACTAAAATTACACTCCATATATTCCGTTTTAGATCTACTCAAACGAAAACCTTTAGACTCTAAGGTTGACCTCCATAATTCAAGTTTACCTTCAACTCTCTCTCTAGTCTTATCAATAAGAAAAATATCATCACCAAAAAGCATACACCAAGGTACATCCTCTTGCAAATGTCTAGTGAGAACATCCATGACTAAAGCAAAAAGATATGGGCTTAAGGTACAAACTAAGAAATTCAATAGCTCATTAAATAAGGTCAAATCAAATACATTTAAATATATGCCCTCTTTACAAGTTTCAACCTTCTTAAACAATACCTTGCTATTTATGATACACTTCAAATGAGCTTCTATGCTCTACACACCATTATCAGTTCAAAAGAACAACAAATGCTTTTTTGATTTGGGTTTCTTTCAATTTGTATAGAAAGTAAGGATTTACATCCGACCATTGATGAATGAAACAAAAAAACAGGAAATTTACTAGTCATTGTTAGTTACCGGTCATATCCTTAAGCTTGACATCATTCTCCAATAGCAAAAGTAATAGATTAAGTCTGGCATTTTCCTTCTCATGGTAATTAACAGGAACCATTTACACAAATCATTTTCAACGTTATTCATCTACAAAGCTCACTTGAGCGATTCACCAAACAATTTAAAGACCAGTAGATCTAATAACATATGAAGAGGAAATACATGCTCCAAATCGACCCAAGCAAATAAATATAATAAAACCACTAAAAGACACAGTGGAATGACAAGTCAAGCAACCAAGATGACCAAAAACATACTAACATTTAGGGGCTGTTTGGTAGCACATAGGATTTGATTTAAGTAGGATTTCGTAAATCCTCTAAATCCGGATTTCAGAAATCCCGAGGGGCCTAAATCCTGAAAATTGCATGGTAACATTCATGATAAATCTTATTAAATCTCATGTGATTGTTTAGCTATAGAGCGGAATTAACAAGCGGACTCTTCCTCTCGAGTCAATGGATTTCGTAAATCCGACAAAAAACAGAATTTCGGAAATCCAGGATTTAGCACGAAAAGGCGGAATTTTCCGTCTACGGCGGCTTACATTTGCCATGAGATTTGGTTTTGCGTTTTAGGTTGTTCGGCTGGATTTCGTTCAAATCCGCCTCAAATCCGGCCTAAATACTGCTACCAAACAGCCCCTTAAAAGGAAACCTCGAGTGAGTAAAATCAACAAGGCAGTCTGGAAAGAGCGATTCCACTATCATAAAGTGAAACAATGCAAGTGACACAACAAGACTTCTAACCCAGAGGTCTCGGATAACATAATACTAATAAGAAGACTACAAATGGGTACTTCAGATGTAGAAAAAATTTTCCACCGCCTATGAGAATAAAATGCTTAAGGTAAATTAGAATGCCTTGCAAGAAAGATGTGGGGACTGACTCAAACGCCCTTTTTTAACAGATCAAAAAACCCTTTAAGAGAACTTTGCTCTTCCTCTCATTATCTTTGTCTGCTCTCCTCCAAAACCTCCTTATATCTTTCCTGCTCTAGAAATTCCTCTTTAGAAACCTACACGAACTAAGCAAGTGAACAATGTATGACAAATTCCAGGCTGTTTAAACGAAAGCCAGAAATGCAAAATAATCGTGCATGACAAGGAAAGCAGCATCACCGACATCAACAAACAAAAGAGAAGAGCTCGCCTGAGTAAAGTAGTCCAACGCCCGGGAGAATTCTCCCTTTGCTTGGAACTCCCGAGCAAGGTCGAGCAGGCGGACGGCTTCCCCGACTCGGCGGGATAGAGCAGAGCTAGCATCCCGCTCGGCGTCAGTCACGGGATCAAACCCAACCGAAGGAGCAGCGGCAGAGTTACTGGGGATGATTAAGAAGGCAGATATGGGGAGCGAGAGGAAGAGAAGACTTCTCCTAGTGCTTTTCTTGCTCCAGGCCTCCCATGGGATCAAAGCAGCTACGGGTTTCTTCACTTCAATTGCTCGACGATTGGATATCTGAGAGATACAAGGAAGACGAGGAGGTATTGCCATACAGGTGCTCATGGTGCTTGTGGCCGCCGTCGCCGTGTCCGCCACACTTCCGCCGTCATCTGGAATTTCACAGCCTCCTTCCGGTTATTTTAATGGAGGAAGAGGTGCGAGCTTTCGTGGCTAGCAATGAATCCAGAGATTCGGAGTTTCCACATCCTTCCAATTCTACTATTTTGCACTTTAATCTTATACAAAATTGCAGATATCTACCGTGAAGGCATAGGGCCCATTTGCAGGTTCAAAATAAATTACAAATTATATTAAATAATTATTTTTAAATTTAACGTATACTTTCAAATTTTAAATTCACTTAAGCTTTAACACATACTTTTAAAATCACTTAAACATAAAAAATTAATTAATTTAGTTTCAAGTTTGAAAATAAATTATAGAATTAATTATTTTTGTTAATTCATTTATTTATAATTAAGTGGTTTTAAAGTTTTCTAATTTGTTGAATTTTAAAATCATAAAAAATAATTATTTTAAGATATTTACTTAGCATTTTTTTCTTCAAATCAAATATTAATATTTTCAATTTTATATATTTAAAAAAGTTTACACCTATTTTACTTCAAATCAAACAACCCTTTAAATTATTTGATTCGCCATTTTTTTTTTAAATTAATGGCTATAATATTACTAACAAAATAAATCCATTAAATGAATCATATTAATATTAATATAATAAAGTATGATAATTTAAATAGAAAACAAATAAATTACTGTCTAGATTATATTAAACTTTATCTCAAAATGACAAAAAAAAAAAAAAAAAAAACTTACACTTAAAGTTTAAGTTAGCACTATTTTATAAATAAAATAACATTGAAACAAACGTGTTAGATTTTTAAAAAAGTTTGAAAAGGCCCGAATAATATTATTATGGATAGAAATTTGATAAACATATTAGACCATCTCCAACCGAAAATATCATTTTTCACTAAAAAATGCAGGGAAATCAAAAAATGCCGTGTTTCATCTCCAATCCAACGCCTCGCCATTTTGCCGCTAAAACAGTCGTTTTTTTTCGCGCCTTTCTTCCCAACCTGTTCGGTAGAGAGAAAAAAATGGCGCAGATGAACAGTGCAACGCTAATATTGGCGTCGCACTGTTCATCCGCGATCAAATGGCGTCAAAAATGATGATCGGTTGGAGCAAAGCAAGAACGGCAAACAAGTGTTTGCCGTTCGGTTGGAGATGCCCTTGTCTTAAAATCTTAAAATTTATTTTTAGATAAATATGATACAAGAGTTATTAAATAAAGATGGTAGAGTTATTAATTCTTTAAATATTACACTAATTTTAAAATAAATCTATAATTTTTTTAATTCATTCTAACCAAACTTTGATAAGAATATTCTACTACTATCATTCAAATATAGGATTATCCAAATAGTAGTACAGAAAATTTTCACAATAGTCACCAAAGTATTCATGCTTGATAAATTTAATCACAGAATATCATGTTACTATAATTACAAAATTAATCCAAAATAATACCTCATATTGTAATTGTAATATAAAACTAATCCCAATTTAGTCCTCCCACATGATAAAATGGATCTCAATTTAATCTTAAAAAGATCATTTTAGATCAATTATATATAATCGAGGGACTAAATTAGAGAAACATTATATTCGGAGACTAAAATGATCTTATAAAAATAGTCAAAGATCTATTTTGAAACTTAAAACAAATATATCTACAATATTTAAGAACTTAAGATCCCAGGGCAAAGACCCTACACCTCCCAAATCATTGCAGTTGGAGAAATTAT
>CM028343.1:7581429-7643929 GCA_016618105.1 Dendrobium huoshanense | reverse complement strand
ATTATTTTGGTCATTTTCTCCTAAAAATAACAACAACGTCTTTTTCCCACAACATGGGATCGACAACATGAATCCTTTTTCTTTATTGTGTCATACTATGAGTCAAATTCTCATTTAAATCTAATAAAAATCTATTTAGGTCTACATTTACCGTTCTTAACATAGGTTGGATCTAATTCATCTACTCTTGTAACAGGGTCAACGGAAGCCTAGCGTTTTATGTGATCAAAACATCTAAGGTGATTCTCTCTAATCTTATCTTCCACTAAAGCTACTCCAACATTTCATGTATAAGCTCATTTTGCATTATGTCTCTACATTTAAAAACACTCATCCACCTGAGCATCCTCAGCTCTATAACAATTAACTTAATTTTATGCTTCTCTTTTAATGGCCAATTTTCTGCACCATAAAGCATTGCATGCCTCACCACTATCTTATAAAATTTCCCCTTAAGTTTAAGGGGTACTTTTCTATCACTCAACAGGCCCGATGCAACAATGATCAATGCGCCTTAACCAATCCAATAGCTCAAAGTTCAGTCCGGTTAAAATAATGACTGCATATAACTTTTCAAACCTTCAAAATATAGGGTCACAAACGAATATGGATATCATGATTAACAAGCATTTTGCATTGAATGAAAGGAAAGGGAAAAAAAAAACAGAAAATATTATGTACCCATTATAATCCATGGGCTCCTCTATAATATGCGTTTGTCAAAGTCCTGAATCTCTCCTGCCCAGCTGCATGGCAAATGTAATTCATAGTCAGTTGTGCATTTGTGTATGTTCATTCTAATAATGATAGTGAAATTTTGTTTTATACAAGACAACCTCATACCCATATACACTGCTGCTGCAATTTCACAAAATGTCATAAATAAGAAGAAAAAGATCAGGCTTAGCTGATAAAAGAGCTATACAGAGACTAGCATATATGGAATGATAATCGCTAGAAGATAATTTAACATACGCAAAGATAAAATAACTAGCAAGGACAGATTACCTATACAACAAAACAGGTATTTGCTTATATGTACATTAATGGCAATAATTTCAATAAATGTGAAAAATATACAAATAACAAAAACTGGATAAACCGTTCAAAACTTAATTTAACAAAAGCATTAACTGCTTATATATTTTATTTAGCATTCATTGGTAACATAATAGATTTACAGGAAACACCCCACAAATGCAAACCAGCAACTTAGGATAACTCTTCTAAGAAATTGTGGATCTTTCAGTTTAAAAAAAATAAAGGAGATTTTATGATCATTGCTATTGCACATCTTTCAAAAGTATGTAATCATTATACATATTCCCAACTCTTAGGTGTTTTTTTCTCTAGGTTTCTCTTGATAACACCATTAAGTCCATTTATATAACTAATTTAAAATTACATGCACACCACTCTATATTATTTTAATATCAAATATACCACTTATTTTCTTTCCTACCATTCATATATTTCATTTCTACCACTCATATTTGGTATGAAAATGAACTATGGGTGGTATGTATGTAATATTAAAGTTTTAGGTGTTAAATATGTAAATATAATAGTATTAAGTGATATGTACGTAAATCTCCCTTTAAAATAACATTAATCAAAAGCTACATAATGGAAATTTTATGTTATATGCACTATTATAATATCCAAGATTCTCTTCTAATTTTAAATAGCATTAATCAAAAGTTACAGAGTGGAAATTTTATGTTATATGCAGTATGTTCTCTTTTTCTCTAGCTTGGGCTGTTGTGACCATTCATATAAACATCTTTCAGCTGGCACTAAGCAAAAGCTACCCAGTAAATTTTTTTTTTGTGATATTCTCATATCAAGGACTTAAATAATGTAGACTCCTTAAGCACGCCTTGAATGTAAATCCTCAATAATAAAAGCAAAAGGTGGAGGAAATAAAGTAGAGTAACAAAAGCATTCTGTTACGAGCGGACCGGTCCCCTCTGGACCGGTCCGATGCTATGCCAGGCGGAAACGAGCAAAAGGGGCGGAACCCCCTGTGGACCCCACAGTTGCCGAAATTGATTTTGGGAGGGAGAATTTTGAATGAGGGGCTTGTTTTAGGAAGTCCATTATTGTCCTTTATGATTAATTTGTATAATTAGGAGTTTAGGGGGGAGAAAAGGATCATCTTGAATTTGAATTGTTTTGGGAGATCTAGGTTTTGGTGTCTTGGGCTCTTGGCTTCGCCGGAGATCTTTTGGAGAGTTTTTCCTTCCTCTCGAATCGAAGGAAAGTTGTATCTTGCAAGTGCTTTTCATCCGTTATCGAAATAAAAGTGTTTGCATCGTTTTCTTACGCTTTCTTCTCAGATTTTTCTTGTATTTGGGCTGTTTTTCTGCTGTGGACAGCAGTTTATCATTGGATTTACTTGCTCTTGGTGAGAAACACTTGGAAATCCAAGTGTTTCCTATCAAATTGGTATCAGAGCATCGATTTGGGACCACCGGCGGCTAAAATTCTGAAATTTCAGCAAGTGTATCTTGTCCGGAAGAAGATTTGGGAGATCCCGTGAGGAGAGCAATGGCCGGAAAGAAGGTGGACGTCTTGGAAGGCGAGATCGGTCAATTGAAAACCGATTGGAAGAAAAATTTTTTGAATTTCAAAATCAAATCACCACCAACAACGAAAGGTTGGAGGGGAAATTCACGGCCATGGAAGAGATGATGAAGAAATTACTGGAGATGAAGGCTAATCCGACGGCATCGGATGCAAGAGAGACTGTCGGCGACCATGGCGTAGGAGGAAATCCGAACCCGCCTCGGGGAAGGAGGATTCCGGCTGTGGAGATCCTTGAGGGAGACGACGACATGCCCCTCTAGAGCCACTTTCTAGAGAAGAGATGAGCTTGGGGAATGACCGTCGAGGGTGCTGAATTTCAGCGTCGAGGTGCTGATTTTCAGCGTCGAGGTGCTGATTTTCAGCGTCAAGGTATGGATTTTGAAGGCCGGAGGGGAGAGAATATGAAGGAAGTGCAGATTTTTGTGAAAGAAGAGGAGAATATCAGCGTCGAGGTGCTGAATTTCAGCGTCGAGTGCTGATTCTGAAAGGGGAAGAGGGGATTATGACGATTGGGAACCGGATACCAACGTGGGAGGAGGACCGGGATACTTGGGGAACACCTCATCTTCGAGGCATGGGAGGTTATGGAGAGTACCGGGGTAACGGAAGGGATCCGAAGGTGAGGAAGTTGAAGATGCCCATCTTTGAGGGGGAAGATGGCCATGGCTGGATTTACAAGGTGGAACGGTATTTTGCAGTCAACGGGTTGACAGAGGAGGAGAAACTGACAGCGGCAGGACTGTGTTTGGAAGGGAAGGCACTGGCATGGTACCAGTGGCGGGACATGAGGCGACCTATTCGAAACTGGAGGGAGTTCAAGGATTGCCTACTAGAACGATTTCGAACCAGCAGCGGAGGGGATTTCTACGAGCAGTTCTTTGCGCTGACACAGGAGGGGACAGTAGCAGAGTTCCGGGACCGGTTTGAGTACCTAGCTAGCAGGTTGGATCGTCTTTCTGATACGTGCTTGAGGGGAACTTCATGAAGGGGCTCAAACCAGAAATCAGAGCAGCCGTTAGAGTGATGAGACCACACACGACCTGGGGGAGGCCATGGAGTTGGCACAGTTGGTCGAGGACCAGAAGCATCTAGAGAGGGGGAATCGAGGCAGCAGTTCTGGGGGATCCCACCGGATGACGACCACGTTTTTTAGCTTCCAAGGGAGCTGCACCGGGGGGTACGCGAGAAGTACCAAAGGAGAGGACCGGAGGAGGAGGGCCTGGGGGAAATTTTAAAAAGCTTACTGATAAGGAGATGCAGGAGAAGAGGGCCAAGGGATTGTGCTTTAGATGTGATGAGAAGTACATGCCGGGACATAGGTGCAAGGACCGGACTCTTCAGGTTCTCCTTGTTTGCGAACGAGGAAGACGAAGAGGAAGGTGGGAGCAGGTCAGAAGTGGAGGAGGAGGAGAAGATGCACCTGGATGTGGCAGAAGTCTCCTTGAACTCTGTAGTGGGATTCACTTCGAGTCACATCTATGAAAGTAAAAGGGGTGATAGCTGACCACGAGGTGGTGGTTCTGATAGATAGTGGGGCAACCCACAATTTCATTTCCACCCGGCTTGTTGAGTTGCTTGGTATGGCACTAGTGGATACCGGTGGCTATGGGGTGATGATGGGCACAGGGAAGGTGGAAATGGGGAGAGGAGTTTGTAGAGGAGTGGTGCTGACCATCCAAGGGATACAGGTGAGGGAGGATTTTCTTCCCTTAGAATTGGGAAGTACTGATGTGATTTTGGGAATGAAGTGGTTGCAGACTTTGGGGGAGACCAAGGTGAACTGGGGGAGAATTGAGGATGGAACTGGTAGTGGAGGGAAGGAGAATGGTGATACAGGGAGATGTCGGCCTGTCTAGGACGGGGGTGTCTCTCAAGTCCATGATCCGAACCATCCAGGAGGTTGGGGGTGGATACTTGGTGGAGCTGCAGCGATTGGAGAAAGTGAGTGTGGGGGTGAAGAGGGAGACATTCCTCTTGAAGTGCAACCAGTCATACAACAGTTCAGGGAGGTTTTTCAACCTCCACAGGGTTTGCCACCCCAGAGGGAGCTGGAGCACGCCATTATTTTGAAGGAAGGGGAGACACCGATCAGCGTTCGCCCGTACCGCTACCCCCAGATCCAAAAGGATGAGATAGAGAAGCTGATTCGGGAGATGTTGGAGGCAGGGATCATAAGGCCAAGTGTAAGCCCTTTTTCTAGTCCAGTCCTCCTGGTCAAGAAGAAGGATGGGAGTTGGAGATTCTGTGTGGACTACAGGGCTCTGAATAAAGGCACTGTACCAGACAAGTTCCCAATTCCAGTGATTGATGAACTGTTGGATGAACTTTTTGGGGCAGTGGTGTTCTCCAAGCTAGACTTAAAATCCGGATACCACCAGATTAGAATGAAAGAGGCGGATGTTCCAAAGACAGCCTTCAGGACACATGAAGGGCATTATGAATTTCTGGTAATGCCCTTTTGGTTTGACTAACGCTCCTGCTACATTTCAGTCTCTGATGAACAGGATCTTTAGGGAGTACCTCAGGAAGTTCGTACTTGTATTCTTTGATGATATACTGGTGTACAGCAAAAATGAGGGGGAACACTTAGCACACTTGAAGGTGGTTTTGGGAGTATTGCAGGAACACCAGTTACAAGCCAACCTGAAGAAATGCAGCTTTGCCCAGACACAGGGTAGAGTACTTGGGGCACGTGGTGTCCCAAGACGGAGTAGCAGCGGATCAGAATAAAATAGAAGCAATGCAGAAGTGGCCCATTCCTAGGAACCTAAAGGAGTTAAGGGGGTTCTTAGGGTTGACTGGATACTACAGGAGATTTGTGACAGGATATAGTGCTATCGCATGGCCTTTGACGGAGCAACTGAAGAAGGATGGATTTGCTGGGTGAAGCAGCAACGCAGGCATTTGAGAAACTGAAGGTTGCCATGACTACAGTCCCAGTCCTCGCCCTTCTGATTTCAGCCAAGTCTTTGTGGTAGAGACAGATGCTTCAGGGTATGGGCTGGGGGCAGTGTTGATGCAGAACCACAGGGCTATAGCTTACTTCAGTCAAGTACTGTCAGCCAGAGCTAGATTGAAGTCAGTATATGAGAGGGAGCTAATGGCCATCGTTTTGGCCATACAGAAATGGCGGCCGTACCTTTTGGGGAAGACACTTCATTGTAAGGACGGATCAGAGAAGTTTGAAATACCTGCTAGAACAAAGAATGGTGACTGAGGAACATCAGAGTGGTTATCTAAACTACTAGGTTATGATTTTGAGATCCAATACAAACCTGGTTTAGAAAATAAAGCAGCTGACGCCTTATCCAGATGTGTGGGGGAGCTTCAGGAATTAGCTTTGTCAGTTCCTTTAATGGTTGATTGGGGGTCCATCAAGGAGGAAAGTATGTTGAATGAAGAGTTGAAGAAGATCAGGGAGGATCTAGAGAAGGACAAGAGTAGCCATCCGGGCTACTGTATTGAAGGGGAGAGACTATTGTATCAGGGGAGGTTTGTGATGCCACGGACTTCCCATACACATTCCCCACTTGTTGCAAGAGTTTCATGGCAGTGCAGTTGGGGGACATTCAGGGGTTCAGAAGACTTACAGGAGGCTAGCATCCGAGCTCTACTGGAAGGGGATGCATAAAGATGTGGAGGAAATGGTGGCCAGGTGTGAGGTATGTCAGAGAAACAAGTACATGGCCATGGCTCCGGGAGGCTTACTACAACCATTGACACTTCCAAACAGAGTTTGGGAGGAAGTATCCATGGATTTTATTGATGGCCTACCAAAGTCGGAGGGGTTCACAGTCATTATGGTGGTGGTTGACAGGCTTAGTAAGTATGCACATTTTGTTCTCCTAGACACCCATACACCGCAGTGTCAGTTGCTGCAGCAGCTTTTATCAGGGAGGTGGTGAGACTACATGGGGGGGTGCCTGAATCGATTGTGTCTGATCGAGACAAAGTGTTCCTCAGCCAGTTCTGGAGAGAGCTGTTCAGGATGCAGGGCACAGTTCTAAAGAGAAATACAGCCTATCACCCACAGACAGACGGACAAACAGAGGTGGTAAATCGAAGCTTGGAGACCTATTTGAGGTGCTTTGTCTCCGAAACCCCACGAGTGTGGGCAAAGTGGCTGCCATGGGCTGAGTATTGGTACAATACCTCATTCCATTCCGCTTCCCAGATGACCCCATTCAAGGTATTATATGGAAGGGACCCTCCGCACCTAGTACACTATGGAAGAGAAAGCACACCAGTATCGTCTGTGGAGCAGTACCTTGAGGAACGAGACAAGATACTGGAAGAACTAAAGAGACATCTGCTGCGAGCACAACAAATCATGAAAAAGCAAGCGGACTCTCACAGGAGAGACATGCAGTTTGAAGTGGGGGAGAAGGTGTTCCTAAAATTACGACCATACAGGCAGAGGACAGTGGCTAGAAGGCAGAACGAGAAATTAGCACCGAGGTACTTTGGCCCTTATGAAGTATTGGATAGGATTGGAGCAGTGGCTTACAGACTGAAATTACCCCCCTCAGCCACCATACACCCAGTGTTCCATGTGTCTCAGCTGAGGAGAGCCATTGGGGAGCATGCAGTGAGTGCAGAATTACCAGCGACTATGACGGAGGATTTAGAAGTGGTTTTAGAACCACTAGAGCTTGCAGGAGTCCGACCAGATAAAATGGGCAACAAAGAAGTGCTGATCAAATGGAGAGGCCTCCCTGATTTCGATGCTACATGGGAGCCTTTTGAAAGAGTGAAGGAGCAGTTTCCTTCTTTTCACCTTGAGGACAAGGTGAGTTTTTGGGAGGGGAGTAATGTTACGAGCGGACCGGTCCCCTCTGGACCGGTCCGATGCTATGCCAGGCGGAAACGAGCAAAAGGGGCGGAACCCCCTGTGGACCCCACAGTTGCCGAAATTGATTTTGGGAGGGAGAATTTTGAATGAGGGGCTGTTTTAGGAAGTCCATTATTGTCCTTTATGATTAATTTGTATAATTAGGAGTTTAGGGGGGAGAAAAGGATCATCTTGAATTTGAATTGTTTTGGGAGATCTAGGTTTTGGTGTCTTGGGCTCTTGGCTTCGCCGGAGATCTTTTGGAGAGTTTTTCCTTCCTCTCGAATCGAAGGAAAGTTGTATCTTGCAAGTGCTTTTCATCCGTTATCGAAATAAAAGTGTTTGCATCGTTTTCTTACGCTTTCTTCTCAGATTTTTCTTGTATTTGGGCTGTTTTTCTGCTGTGGACAGCAGTTTATCATTGGATTTACTTGCTCTTGGTGAGAAACACTTGGAAATCCAAGTGTTTCCTATCACATTCACATGAAGAAATACTTAGCGAAAATATTGAAAGAAATAATAAAAATAACAATCTAGTGGAGGATAAACCAAAAGTAACGTATGAATATGCAAGTACATCACTTTAAGTTGCATTTTAGTTTGCCACCCTAGGAATGCCAATTATTGTACCTGTATCCCATAGTGCAAGCTTTAACTTTTTGCCACCAATTGTAACCATCTTCACCTTAAAATCAACGCCTGCTTGAAGCAAATACAATCATGAATGAAAATGAATCATGGAGCATGAGAAGCGAGCACTTCCTGAAGTTGCTCTTAAAAGAATTGACATAATTTTAGAGATCAAGAGATCTAGGTGATTTAATTATTGATTATCATCCTATAGAGCACTGAGAAAACTATAAGATGGCAAATATTTCACTTTGATTGGACCCGACTATCCAAACTCCCTGCTGGATCATAATTCATAAATATCAAGATGAGGCCTACAATCCGTGTGAACAATACTGTTTACAACACCTTAAAACTACTAACCATAGATAGTCGCAAAAGAAGGCGGCAAATTCCTTTTCTTTCTGTTTATATGAATTAAATTTAAACAAGCTGCATTGCCTGATTACATCCACCACATGATCGCAAATATGTATCCTAGTATGATTAACGGTAAAAATTTGAGTGCACCTATCGTTGGAGAGAGATCATCGAAGGTGTTGGAGGTGAAGCTCAGGAGAAGGCTGCTCTTCCCCACTCCCGAATCCCCAATCAGTAACAACTTGAACAAGTAATCGAAATCTCCCTGGTTCGCAGACGCCATGGCCTCCCACTTATACTATCAATCTTAAACAAAAACAATTTGTCAAGGGAAAGCGATGATGTGGTGAATCATTTCCGAAAGAAGGAAAAAATGCCAAAATCCAAATATAAAGAAACCAGATATAAGGTGCATTACATACCTACGAACTCTGGGGGATCAGGAACACCGCGCATAAGAAATTCGAACAGCGCTGGAAATGTGATTTAGAACAAGAGAACAGGTTTCGGGAGATCTATGTCCGAGGGGCCGTTTGGTAGCAGAATTTAACCTATCTATCAAAAAGCACATAAGACAGCTGTAAAATCTGCGGAATCTCAAATACCGTGTCTCACTCTTTTGACCTTCAATTCCAAATTTAGAGGCAATTTCGTTTGATCTGTCATTATCACGATCAGTAAATTAAATAGACAAATTGGTCGGTTTTCAAATGCTCTGTAAATTAAAAAAAAAAAATTGAAATAAGTTGATTTGATAGTTTCCATCACAACCATCTACTGCCACCATCATTATTGGTTGCCACCATCGTTGCAATCATAATTATTGTTGAAGGCTAAAATATATGCAGCGATAGAGTTGTAATTCTATGTCTTAGCGTTGCACATAAATCCAGCTCACATATAAAGACACAAGATTTTTTACGTAGAAAATCCGGAAAAGGGGAAAAACCACGGGGCCTAGCCCAGTTGAAAAGGTTTCACTATAATTTGAGTTGAGTACAGTGGGCTGACTCATCCTTGAGGGCGATCAGATTACAAATGTCAATCGTATAGTTGAAGTCTAGTGTTAAATCTGACGTCACTTGGAAGTTGGGGTGTCAATTAGTAGTCTGACAGTGACTTGGTGGAATTATGGCGTCAGTTGATGGTCTGGCGGAGTTTAGGCCTCAAGTGTTGGTCTAGCGGAGTTCAGGCCCTTAGGTGGTGTTCCAGCGAATGTGAGGGCCTCAGGTGGTGGTCCAACGAAGGCGAGGGCCTCGGGTGGTGGTCCGGCGAAGGCGAGGGCCTCAAGTGACGGTCCGGCGAAGGCGAGGGCCTCAAGTGACGGTCCAGCGAAAGGCGAGGGCCTCAGGTGGCTGTCCGGCGAAAGGCGAGGGACTCAGGTGGTGGCCTTCGCCGGCCTCAGGTGTTGGTCCGGCGAAACTCTGGCGGTGGTCAAGGATGAGCTTCTTCCTTCTCTTTTATTCTTCTCTTCTTGCTCAGGGGTTCCTTTAAAAAGAAATGAGGGGATTATTTATTGATTTTTGGAGTAGCATGGCCCGTAAATAGGTAAGAGATCAAGGGTAAATGGGGAGTAGTTGTATGGACGACCGATGTTGAATCCCTTGATCATAGACTGTTTGATGGACATTTGAACGTCTTAATGATGTCGGAATTTGGTGATCTTGGTCTCGTTGGATTTGTATCGTCGAGCCTCTTGATTCAACTATAAGCACGTTATGTTTGGAAACCATTTGGTAATCCAAATTGTGGTTTGAACCTTCCAATAGTGCTTCAGGACCTTGATTTGGACTCATTTGGTCTCGGATTGAGTCGAATTTAGTGTCGTTGGGTTTGTATTTCTGATACGTTCAGTTTGACTATAAGTTTGCTGAAATCGGGAGTTCGGATGGTCCCAATTTTAATTTCAGAAGTTTCCAACTTGATTTTGCATCGAGATTCGTGCCCGATCAAGATAAATTTTTGCTAACATATTAATTATTATTATTGCATATTAGAACATTTATGACCGTAGAGAGATAAAAAGCTTAGAATATTAGCATTGAATGAAGATTTAACACACTTTCAAATAAGGAGAGAGGGGGGGGGGGGGGGGGGGCAAGAGTCATAAAAGACACCAAAATTTTTATGTAAACATCCTAAAAAGGGGAAAACCCATGGGGCTTGGCTCAATAAAAATGATTCCACTAGTGTTTATCATTTATTACAAATGAAGCCATTCATTGAAGAAAAGGTCTTGGCTCAATTTAACAAATATAATGAAGCCATTCATTATATAAAGCACATTATATGGTGAGAGTTGTAAGAATGTAGTGACATGAGAGTTGTTCTTAAGAGAGTGTTGGCATATTCGTTTACTCAGTAAGATCATAGTCAAATAATGGTGGTTGTAGGGACCTTAGTTGACATGCAATGAAGGTTGAAGGGATCATAGTTGACAGGTGACAAAGGTCAGAGGGGCTGTAGTCGGTGAGCGATGGAGGTCGAAGGGGCCGTATTCAGCAAGCATCAAAGGTCTGAGAGATCTTAGTCTACGGGCGATAGTGGTCATAACGAACGTAGTTAGTGAGCAATAGTGGTCAGAGGGACCGTAAGCAATGGGTGACAGAAGTCCAATGATGGTAGATGAAAGTCTAGCAGCAATTGGCTTGGGCTTCTTGGATAGTCCAAATGGCCAAAGTCAAATGGATTTCATTCGGTGAAGATGACCTTGGTTTCCTCTATGCCAAAATCCTTGTTAGAAGGGATAAAAAACACTCTCACGTAAATCACCACCCTCCTTGGACACTTTACTTCACCTCCCTAACATTGCAGCTGCTATCATAAATCACTTTGAATCTCTGTTTAATCCTTCTCAACCCGTGAATGCCAATGATTAGAGTATCCCTATGGGTGGCTCGGTTCATGCTCACTTAGTTGACTCTTTTGTGGCTCCTTTCTCTTATGATGAAATTAAAGGTGTTATTTTTTAAGGGCAAAATGATTTTGCTCCTGGTACCGATGAATTTAATTTTGCTTTTTATAAATACTATTGGAATATCATTGGGTTACAAGTTTGCAATGCAGTGAATAACTTCTACACCACTAGTTATAAACCAAAAGTGGTCAAAGCTACTGCTATAACTTAGTCACTAAATCATCCCATGTGATTAATATTTTGGATTGTAGGTTTATTTCCCTTTGGAATGTGCTTAATAAGATTAAGGCAAAGCTTTTGGCAAATAGTCTTAAGCCTATATTACCTCACATTATTTATGAAAGTCAAGCGGGTTTCATTCAAAATAGATGCTCAACTGATAACATTTTACTAGCTTCTGAGCTACTGAGGGAATTTAATACTTTTAATAATTTGTTTTGTGCCAAATTGGTTATCTTTAAATCTTTTGATTCGGTCTCTAATGATTTCCTTCATAATAGAATGAGGTAAAAAGGATATCCTTAGAAGTTCTTGAGATGGATTAAAGGTTGTATTACGGATGTGTAATTTTTAATATGTATTAATGGATCTTTGGAAGGGTTTTTTAAAGCCTCCTCTGAGCTTCGATAAGGTTGTCCTCTCTCCCCCTGCTTTTTGAACAATTATTACGTCCTCCGACCTGACCTAGAGGAACGTCTGGTCGAAGGCCAAATCGCACAAAAAAATGAAAAATACCGAGCAAATACCCAGCAATACCAAACAATAACGATGAATACCATCACGTGAAGACCCAATACCGAGTTATACCGAGCAATACCGAGTTGTACCGAGTTTTTTCTAGGAAAAACTCGGTACAACTCAGTATTGCTCTATATAGCTCGGTATAACTCGGTATTGGTCTTCACAGAGTGGTATTCCTCGTTATTATCAAATAATACCTAACAATATCGAGCAAATACCGAGTTTTTTGTGGGATTTTGCCTCCGACCGAACCTTCCTCTACGTCCTTACACCGGACCTAATAAAAGTTCCTGCTTTTTGTATTATCATGGATGATTTATCTTGCTGTTTGTGATGCATGAACCTTGCCCCTCCTTTTTTTGGCCTTGTTTCTAATGGGATCTCCCTTAATCATCTGCTTTATATAGATGATCTTTTAGTTTTTGGTGCTACCCTCCCTGAAAATGCTGAAAGTTTGAAATCCTCCCTCAACTTGTTTGTTGTTGCTTCTGGTCTTAAGATAAACCCCATTAAAAGCTCTCTTATCTTCTCCGAAATTTCCCCAGCTGCCACTAACATTTGTGATATTCTTAGCATTTCTAGAGTTGATTCCTCTCTCACTTACTTGGGGCTCCCCATTTCTAATAAAATGCTTCATTTATCTCACTTCCAACAACTCCTGAGTAAGATTTCTACTATACTTTATTATTGAAAGGTAAAATTTCTTTCTTTTGCAGGTAGAGTTCAGTTCTTGAAATTCACTATAACAAACACTATTGCTTACTGGATCAGAGGATCTATTATACCGAAAGCTTGCCGTAAACTTATTTCTAAACTTTGTTCTAGATTAATGAGAGAAAGTTGCGTTTAATTTATTGGAAGGTCATTGTCTTACCTAAAATCCATGGGGTTTAGGTATCCCTTCTTTGGATACCCTTTTATCATGTTGTAACCTGTTCATTTATTTGGATGTTATACAATCAGTCTTACATTTTAAACACTTGATTTAAATCCAAATACATCTCCCCTTGGAAGCAGCATGCAGTTAATACCTTGAAATGTCGTAAATTTGTTTGCTTCACCGCTCAGAATACGAGGAATGCCATCTCTTTGGATGTTACCCCTTACAGTAATTTATCTATGGTCTGGGACCCGTGGTGTGATGGCAGTTCATTAATTGAACTTTGCAACTCTTTGATACTCCCCATCACTCATGTTTTTGTTACATTGTAGATAGTCATTGTGTGAGAGTTCGTTTCTTTGATTTCCTTCTGGGATCGTTCGAGACGATGTTGAGATCGTCCAGAACGATCAGAAACAACTGATTTCTGGGTGGATCGTCCGGGCCGATTTTTGGATCGTCCTGGGACGATCAGTTCATGGCAAAGTCAGTGAGCAAGGGTTTTTATCGTCCAAGGAAATTAATTATCGTCCTGAGATATCGTCCTGGACGATTGAAATTTTGTTCAGAACGTCCTGGACGATGTGGCGATCGGCCAGGCTGATCAAGTGTATATTAAAAGGAAATCAGCTCGTTTTGAAGAGAGAGAAAATCATTTTATATTTTCAAAATATCTGAGGAGAGAGAAGGAGAAGGAAAGCAAAGGAAAAGCTTGGTTTCGAAGGCTGCAGAGCGCTTTTCGTCCGTCGCCGTTGTTGGAAGAATTGTTTATCTCGCGGTAAAGACTCCGAATCCTATTTCTGTTTTCGAAGATGTTGAGCTTTGGTCGTTATGTGCGCATAATTGTGTTTTTGTTACCGAAAAACGCGCCGCATTTTGTATTGACTAAACTTTCACCGCACAACTTTTGATATGTTAATGATATGATTTCTCTACACGTTTTGAGTATTTTCTGTAACGATTCCACCGGTTATTTTGGGTTCTGTGCAATTTTAATCAAATAGAAAAATATCAGGATGTTGATTGATGTTGCTTTAGTAGAATATAAGTCTTATAATGTTGTCGTGCACGTTCTGTATTAATTTGGTAACTTGTGATTTTTAGGAATTTCTGTGTAAATTCCATATACTGCCGTTATGCCGCTGGATTTTCGTACGATTCCCGATTTTCTAAAATTGATGATTTGAACTGATATGCATACGAATGTGAATATATGATTATTGTTACTGAAAGACAAGTGAAGACTGGTTGAACCGTTGGTTGGAGATTGACTTGACCTGTACTGGATGGTGGGCCGACGGGCTTTCCTTTAAAAATGGTTTGGCGATATCCTCTATTGATCATTGATATAACGATTGGGAGGCATAAGGAGATTCTTATGCCGACGGGCACAGAGTGACGACTCTTATTGAACCAACGGATAGATATGATTATGGATTTCTACAACAGCACTATGGATTGAAAAACGCCTTAATAGCTAGTGATTGTACTTGTTCAGTAAGACTATTGTATTGAAATGCATGTGTTCGGCATTGACTCGTGATGGATTTATTATTTTATTGATTTGGATTTATTGACGGATTTACGGACTTACTGTTATCGTATGATTTCATTGATATTTATATTCTGTCACTGCGCATTGCTACTGTTATAGATACTGTATGGATATGGATACTGTAATTGATTCATTGACATTATAGACATGGATACTATTGATTTATTGATATTGATTCATTGATACTATCGCTTCTGCATTGTATTGAACTGCTGCATTTGATTCATTGCTAGTATAAAATGGGCTTTATTGTATTGATTTTATGATTTCATACCGATAGATTTAATTGACCAGATAGTATTGTTTTGATTGATTCGATTTGATACGATTGATTTGACTGATCTACTGATTTTCTACTATTTATCGATTCTTCTATCGCTGACTCTGGATTTTATCGATTGGGGATTGATTATTGATTTTTGTATCCGCTGCATTGATTCACTGATCATGTGCAATTGACTGTTATGGATTCGACTGATTGACATGCATATTGCCTCCAGTACCGTGCTTTGATTTCAGTTGTAGGTATTAGATGACATGCTGGACTTTTTGAAGCTCATTATATGTGGTTAATATTTTCAGGTCAGGGCAAGGGAGCAGGAGATTGAGGTTGATCAGGAATCTTTAGGTTTTTGTTCTTTTTGGTGATAGTGATTCTTTTGTACTCAGGATAGGATAGATTTCAGTTCTTGTATTGTATTCCTTGTGTAGCTCCTGAGTATTGTATATGATCTTTTGAGATATGAATATAGTTGTACCTTGATGTTTTAAATGTTATAGGTTTTTGCTAAACTGTTTGATTGAAGTTATAGATAGCTCTGGTAAATTGTTAATGGATTGCTTGAAATTCTTTCCAAGTTAGATCTTGGGGCGTTACACATTGGGCACCCCTCGCTTCCTTCCCTAAGCATGTTTGTTCTGCGATTCTTTATGTCCCCATCTATAAGTAATTTGTCATGTCGTGGGAAGGTTCATTTAAATCAAAATTAAAATCCTTGATCTCTCTTTTTTTTTTTCTTCTTAATTTGGAGGGTGTTCACTGGTTTAAATACATCTGGTATAAGTAACATACTCTTTCTATACTTGTATGACCATTTTAGAGAAGTTAAAATGTGCGGATTTACTTATTAAAAGATTTATTTCGATTCATCCTGGTTGCCCTTTTTGTCAAAATGCCTAAAAAATTCATAAGCATATTTTCTTTAAATGATATTACTCCTTTTTGGTGATAACCTCTGTCATGCCACTCCTGGATTGCTTCCTCTTAAGGCTTAATCTCATTCAAACATTCGATTACTTAGAAAGTCTTCAACAATTTAACAATAGAGAAAAAATATTTATGTTTCATTTTCGTTTGTTACATCATCTATTTCCTATCGAGGGAAAGAAATAATCATCTAGATGGGTGCTCTTGGGTGTCTCCCTCTTCTCTTAAGTTTGCTATCAAGAATGCTTTATGTCACAAAGTTAAAAGGTGGAAAATTTTTGAGCTGCTTAAAGATCATTTTGCTATTCTCAACTAAGTATCTTTGGTTTTCAAGCACACCTCTCGCGAGTTTTATTTGCTGATTTTCTTAGATAATGATGATTGTGGCCAACTGCTAGCCATTCTTCATGGGACAGTCCTTATGATAACCTTTTGGATTCTTTTAATGTCTTGGGATGGACGTTTTTTGACCAGTGCTTGCAGTTATTGCCCTCGTGCTATCCGACTTATTGTCCTAGTTGGCCTTGTGGTAATCTGGGCCCTTTTTGTGGGTTGCGACAGTTTTATTTTTTCATCTTAATCCCTGAGTTTGCTGATGATCATATAGCTGGCTGCACCCTGAGTCTTTCTTTTGACTTACAAATTTATTTTTTCTCCTATTCGATGTTTTTTCCTGTGGTGAACCTTTTGATAAGTTTGATATGATTTATTTCTCTCTATTTATTTTCTCTATAGATGTTTTTCTTTCTTGGCTTCCATCATGATTTCTCATGACTTTCTTCGTAATTTTTTTTTATATATACAAACATGGCCCACAAAATTTTTCAAAAAAAAAAATATAACTCATAATTTTATATAATATGAATATTAAAAAAACAAATAAATATTTTTAGAAAAAGAACAACTAAGGATTTGGTCAATTAAGGCTATTACGAGCATTTCTTTTTCTTGATTTTTCATAGTATGTCTAGCTTCTTCTTGACTCCAAATTCATCTCTTTTTTACATCTCTCTCTTGTTATTTTTTTACCACTGGCAACTTTTGTAATTGCTACTATTTATAGGCCTCTCTCTCTCTCTCTCTCTCTCTCTCTCTCTCTCTCTCTCTCTCTCTCTCCCCCCACCATGGGCATGAGATGATTTTAAATTTTTATTTATTTATTTTCGATTATATCTCTTATGAGGCGAGCTATTTTTTGTTTAATTTTATTAGGTCATCTTAAATTTTTGTTTTGCTATGTCATCGATTGGAAAAATTATTGGGTTCGGACACCAGACGACATCCGGAGTCCAATAAAAATGTGTCACATCACCCCCTACTCGATACTTCACAGTATCGAGTTCAATATTACTCGGCACTGTGAAGTATCGAATGGTAAGCTGTGTTCGTTGTCAGAACCCAATAATCCCTCCATCGATTAAGGGGAAGATTATCTTAAACCTTTTTTTTTTCATTTATATTTCTCTTTTTATTTATATATTTTCCCCATTTTAATTATTTATCTTCAAATTACTATTTTTTCAAAATAAAAATTTTAATCAATTTTTTTAAAATTATTTTAAAATCTCCAAATTTTCTTTTATTGAAAATTTTGTAATTAAAGCCAACAAATTACACTAGAAAAAGATTACAATATTTAAATTTAAATCAAATAGCTCAAAAACATGCTAATTATAAATTTTAATATATTTTTATATTAAAAAGATACAACTTTTTTTATATATTTATTGTTTGTTATAAAATATTTATTGTTTGTTATAAAATATTGATTATTGTTATTATTTATTTAAATTAGATATGAAAATTTTAAATTAGATATTAAAAAAAAATCATAATATTAATTTTAGGCTCGAAAAAATTTGACGATATTTTTTAAATTAGAAAATTATGTCCTCGGATTAATCCTGGTTCCGCCACTTCCACTAAACACATCATAACCATGGCATTCGAGGTCGTTTCCTGATCGATTCATTCGGCAAGCCTAGCATTTTTTCTAACAAATTTCCTTGTTCGGTCGTCCCATCCGGAACCGCACGCCGCCCGCGTAACAGTGGCTGCCTTCAATTCCTCGCTGTTCTTCAACCATCCCGATTCTTTTTCTTTTCCGGTTCCAATCTGTCTCACCTATGCTAAGATCCGTTTTGAAAGGTCTCAAGTTCTTTTAGTTAGGCAGAAGAGAAACAGGGATAGAGTTCGATCGTTATCCGGCATGTTGGAGGAAAGTGCTTATGCTGCCGTGACGCAGGGCAGTGGTCTTCGGCGACTTGCTCACGTTCTGACCGTCGCCGGTTCCGATTCCGGCGGCGGAGCTGGCATCCAGGCTGATATCAAGGCCTGTGCCGCCGCCTGTGTATACTGCTCCTCCGTCATCACTTCTGTCACGGCGCAGAATACCATCGGAGTTCAGGTGCTTCTCTGTCGGAGTAAAAAACTTATTTCGTTTCGTCATAATTTCTAGTTATTGCTGGGCGATTGCTCTTGTTTATCTATTGTAGAACATTCAAAAAAGAGTAGGAAAGGGTTGAGAAAACATGGCATTTACCTAAACCCTAAACCCTAAGCCCACTGAATTTTTAATTATTTATATATCTAACATCTAAATTATATAATTTAATAATATTTAAATTGCATAAAAATATCACTAATATTAATTTATTTAAACCAAAAAATATTTTCATACTTATGTTTAAATATAATTTGGGTATTAGTGAAAAAAAAAAAGATATTAGATATATAAAACACAAGAATTCTCTGCTATCCATATGAAATAGAAGAACTCTCTGGTGTATATACAAATCCCCCCAGTAATAAAAAAAAGGATAAAAAAAAATTATAAAACATTTTTTAGTTTTTTTGAAAAATGCTTGTATGACCTGCTTTAGCTTTGATACGTCATAAAAAATTGATTTGATTGGACACGAATCTTGATGCATATTTGAGTTGGAAACTTCTTGAATTAAATTTAAAAGCATCCTAACTTTGATTAAAAAAAAAAAAACTTTGATTTCAATAAGCTTATAGTCGAATCAAACATTTCAATGAGACGAACTCTAACATCAGAAGTGATCTAATTTGAGTCTAGATGAGCCCATATCAAGCACTTAAATTGTAATACAAATTTTTGGGACATTAAATTGAGGACCAAATGATCTCCAGACATTGCATACTCATAGCAAAATTTTGTGTCTTGACAATTCAAATTCAATGAGTCTAAGCTTATATCATTATAATGCTTAAATGCTGAAAGAACGGTCTATGATCAAGGGCGACCGATACTGGTTGTTTGATGGAGTGTTTTAAAATTTGTCTATATGGGAAATGCTACCTAAAAAATGTATAAATAGACCTATATTCTCTACATGAAAGAAGGCTTAAACTCTTAGCTTGAGATTCGACACCATCACTGTCGGAGTACCACATGGCCGTCATTATCAGAATGCTGCTTGACTATTATTTTTCAACCACTGTCGTTCGACTGCGGTCCTCCGATCACGATTTCCCGACTAAGGTCCTCAAACCACCATCGTCCGATTATCAAACTTTATCCACAATTCGCAGACAATAGTCCCCCACCAGCATCACTTGACTATTGTCCTTCGACCAACATCGTCGGACTACCATCCTTCGACCACTGTCACCGGTATAGCCCTCTAACCACCGTCATTGGACTATTATCCTCCATTACTGTCGCCCGACAATTGTCCTATGACCGTCATTGCCCGACTACTGTCCTTTGATCATTGTTACCCAACTATGATATTATGGCTACTATCTATCATCCAACTAAGATCCTCTAACTATCGTCGGCCCTACTATAATCTTTTAACCATCATCACTCGACAACAGTGCTCCGATCATTATCACCTTACTACGCCTCTTCGACCTTGATCACCTGACTGTGATCCTCTAACCATTGTCAACTTACTTTGGCTCCCTGTCTATCGTCACTTGACTACATTCCTTTGACCACCATTCTCCAACTACTATCCTTTGAACATTGTTGTACAACTATGGTCATCTTGCCATTGTCGACCAACTACACTGTTGTTCGTTGACTTCATCACCTTTCGTCACCAACAATGTCAAAGTACGTCATCACCTATGATACATAAACACGAACACAACAGTATGAACATGACACAACATGGAACGAGGCACGTCAATTATTTTAAAAAAGACACGAATACATATCAGATACGATATTATATTTTTTATATTTTAGAAATAGTGTGTAGAAATTGAATAAACATAATTTTTAAATGATTGAGAAATAATAAGTCATTCAAGTAGGATTTATATTTAAAATGATTAATATTAGGATGTCGAAAGTCGCGTGTTAATGTCATGTGTTAGGCATCAAGAGAGAGATGACAATATTGCCAAGTGTCAAGCATCGATATTGTGCAATGGGCATTAAGCATTGATGTCAAGATGACATTGATCTTTAATGTTGAGATGATGTTGGACAAAGAAGACATGTCGAGATAGTTTAGGGGATGATTGTGTTGTTAAGAGTCGGGCATCAATGTTGTGCAATGGGTATCAAGCGTCGATGTCAAGATGGCGTTGGTCTTTGATGTTGAGAGGATGTTCAACAAAGATGAGATGTCAAGATAGTGTGGGGGATGATTGTGGGTTTAGAATTTGCTGGCGTTGAGCATCAATGTCAATAAAGTATCAGACTTTGATGTTGGGTTTGTTTTGAAACATTGATGTTTTGATGGTGTTGGATGTCAATTTTGAGATAACATAGGTTATTGTTGTGAAACCCTAGCCGCGACCCGCCCAAGAGAAATGAAAGTGAGAATGTTTTGGGGAATGAGATATTGAGTGCGGGTAATTGAGTTGGTCCTGTGAGCAAGAAATAAGAAATTTATATTTTATTTTTTAAAATAAATTAAAATTTGAAATACGAGAAATTATATTTTAAAAAGATTTCATTAGATATTTAAGACACACATGCACAATTTTTTAAAATAAATATTTTTTAATATGACACGTGTTAGAGGCGTGTCAAACACATGTCGTGTTCGATACATGTTGGATGCTATATATCTATCTTTTTGAGAAGAAGTGTCAGTACATCATAGAACATCACCCATATAATTGATCTATGCAGTTGACGTCAATCTTGACTTTCGATGTCAACATCAGGATTCATGTTGAACTTTTTGATCTCTAGACTCTTTTTCTTAAAGGAGGACAATCTAACAAACATCAAATGATTTGTTAAAGATAGCTCCCATGCCATAAGGGTCCTCCAATCTCCACCATAAAACATGTATTGTATAGTTTATATCTATCAACACCTTTCTCAGTCACAGGGAAGAGCACAATGTGTAACCGATTAAAAATACTAGTATAATCGTTTCAACTAAGCTAGGCCCTGTGATTCTTTTCTTTTTTCACGTTTTCCACCTGAAAACTCTTGTGTATTTTGGAACTCCTCTTTATCTGTGTGTGCGTCTTGAATTTTCATACAAAGCTAAGATGTTAATCTCCTTATTGTTGCAAATGTTCTGGCACTCAACAAACTTACACCCACGATCTAAATCATAATGCAATATTTAGTTGTATCATTTTTTTCCTTTTGTATCATGCTATGTACATCATACATTGTTAAAGATTGTTTGAATCAACGATTGAAGATTAAACCTATTTATTACTCAAATTCTTGAGCCTATATAAGAGGGTTGGCAAATTAATATTTTGTACCAATATATTTTTCAATTTTTCTCACACACCATAGCAATATCCTCATTAGAGTGATAAGAATTACTTGAGTTCGCAAGAATCCCCAAGAGAAATACTTGAGTTCGCAAGCAAACCTATCACTAATTGGTGAAAACAGCGAGAATAATGCAAAATCTGTGCAGAAAACAGCCCCTAAACGTTGGATTGCAAATAGATGGTATTAGAGAATCAAGCCAAACAAGGACAAAGCAAGATACAAGTGATCCTCAATTCGAGAGGAGGATTGTCCTCTCCCAAATCTCTAGAAAAACAATCTAGAGCTAAAACTTCAAGAACTCAAGAGAAAATAATATTCAAGCATGAGACTAAACCTAGCCCCCCTCATTCTAATTAATACAAAACTTTATCCAAACTCCCTCCAAAGCCAACCCCCCCCTTTCAAATTTGAAAACCCTAAGCGAAGTGGGGCCCACCTATGTGGGCAGCCAGCTTAAAGGAGGCGTCATTTGTCCGCCTCTTGTATACCCGTGCTAGCCCTTGGGCCGGCTGGGCCGATTCAAGCTGAACCGGTCTATTAGAGAGCTCCACAATGATTATCACTCTCCCTCAAATGGAAGCATCACAACATCAGCAATAATCATGCACCAAGATCCCATTCAACCATATAATGCTTTTGTGAGATTCTTTGCTCTTGATCTTTTTTTTTAACTATTGTGGAAGCTTGAAATTCACCAAAATCCCATGGGAATCATAAGTTGCATGAAGAATTTGACCTCATTCTAACCATTATCTTTAATGCCACTTTTGTTCATTGTGGGTCTCCGAAAGGATTCCGCTCGTGTGGTTCGAATGCAAAGGGTACGATCACACTATCCCGTAGGACAATACGGTCGTAGGCCTTTACAATCGACACAAGCAGGCCGATGGAAGAGCAGATGGAGTTATAGATACGATTAGCCATGGAGGATGGCGGCTTTCACCTACCAACCTCGATGGATAATAATATCTATAACCCAAAAGTTCACGAGATTTCCCCTATTCGATACATCAGCATCGAATAGGGTTTATTTGATTGTGGGGATCGGTTTCCTACGGGCGCAAGCCCCCGTAGTTAATTACATCCTAGGCCTTGACCTAGGAAAACTCTCGATTAAGGACGATGCATTATTCACTTCTAAATTTGGTGCACAAAAAGAGTTCCTAAGTTCTATTCCAAAGAGTCTCTTCTATTTACCCTTAGTGATGATTAGACATTTTTGAATGGATAAAGATGTAATTAAAATTTTGAGTTTAGAAGATCAAAGACCAGATTACTATCCTAAGAGAAACGACAGACTCAAAATACAGATTAAAGGAGACACTGAGGGGTGTACAACCTGGACTTATGCTTGCCTGGAGTGAGCTGCCAACTAACATCCTAAACACAATCAATCACCCTATATGTATACAAGATAGGAAGACTCTATCCTAGAAAATCAAGGATTTGTAGTTTAAAATATTTCAATCAGGGACTCTACAATATGCAAAAGAATGTACCTAGCGCCATATATGATGCATGAAACAGATACGAAATATCTCTAGATCTATTGATTTGATGCATGTATGTAAGTGAAGCATAATGTGAGGTAAAGTGTGTAAAAACAAATGCATGCATGACATTCAGAGTACATAAAAAGTAAATAAACACACCCTAAGGGTACCCTCCAGGCAAGGTACCCGCACAGAAAATCATTCAAACGGTGCCCACTGGCACAAATAGGTGGCCTACTCTACAGGCCTAAATGACCCTAATGGTCTCTAAGGCTCACAGAAAAAAAGAAAGAAAAAAGGGGGGTATCGTACCCAAAACCAGAAGGCCAAAAACCTAGCGGTGCCCACTTCGTGTGGGAAAACAACGATGCCCAAGTGGCACAAGTAGGTGGCCTACTCTATAGGCCTAAATGACCCTAATGGTCTCTAAGGCTCACAGAAGGGGGGGCAAGCTTTGACCTATAGGGCCAAAGCTTCGTCAGTGAACTAACCTAAGGCTGGCTACCTAAACATGCTAGAATACCTACTAACAAGCAATGTGTGATGTGAAGCAGTTCGATATATAACTAAAAATTTACTTTACAAATTGCAGAAATTATACCTGACTGTATGTGGCGCTGCCACTTAAAAGCTTATAAGTAAATTGCTCCGTTTAGCTCCCGATCATTAAGCTCCAATGTACCTCGCAAGAAAAGATAACAGAGAAATATATATATGAGCGTAGATGCCGTTCAGAAAAGAAATGCAGATAAATAACAGAGATATAACTAACAGGAAATTGAATATAGCTAACAGGAAATTTAATAATTGCATTTATAGAACATGTATATGTAACAAGCATTGAATAACAAGAGAAAATGTAAGCCTGACCTAGAGCTAAAAGTCGTGTTCTAATCAGACATGTCTAAGGTATGTGTAGGCTGTGTAATTTAGGGTATGTCCTATGTAGGATTATTAGTTCAAGTTATTTGCATTTGGTTTGTTAGAGGTCAAAAGGAAGATTTTTAGTTTGAGTTTAAATATTAGTATTTTTAGGATTGATTTTAGAGATTTTATTTTTAGTATTTGATTGATTACCACCTTTGTTTCACACCGAGGCCTTGAGGTTTATTTCACCCTCCTTGGGGCTAACTTAATAGCCTCGTAGGCCTGGGTTACCCAGTGGCAACCAATTTTTGTTGAATTATTTTAGTTGGTTATAAATTAGAAAAGAAAGGTATATTAGGTGATTTATTATCGATTGATGTTTGATTCAAATCATTAATAATCAATTAAGTTTAAAGTTTTGCCACTCCATCGAATTCATTCGTGACGTTGTGCCACCATGCTCGAGGAACCAGGCCTCCTTAGGACACTTAGCCCCGCAGCTCGGAGTAGTCCATCCAATAAACTTCATCTTTGGAGTGATTGCTATATATTAAGGGGTTTGTTGACTGATTTTAAAAGATTGATTTAAGAGATTTTATTTTGGAATTTGATTGAATTATTCAATAGTTACAAATTAGAAAGAAAGATGAATTAGGCAATTTATTATCAATTAAGGGGTTAGATTAATTAAGTTTGCTATCAACTGGTTCGTGGCGTTGTGCCACCAGGCTCGAGGAACCAGGCCTCCTTAGGACACTTAGCCCCGCAGCCCGGAGTAGTCCATCCTAAAAATCAAGTTGATATAATTGTATTAAAAGGTTTGTTGATTTGTTTTAAAAGGTTAGCTTAATGTTTGATTGAATTTTAGGTGAGTTAGAAGGTCTAGGGTTTTAGAAGACTTTTAGCTTAATGAGTTTAGTTTAGGTTCCCTCTCCTAACTCAATCTACATCCTTTCAACTTTAGGTTGGTTAGAAGTTAATTAATGAATTAGAATGATTTAGTTTAAGTGTATGCTTTAAGCCTACATTTTTTTAGTAATCATTATGTTAGTTAGGATTTGATTAGAAGCTAAGTACTTTAGTGTATTTTAGGTTGAATTAGGGTCAATCTGTTGGTTAATTATTAATAGATTAAGAGGGTACTAAACCTAGGAAAACGTGTAACTAAGTTTAAGTTTTGATGTCTCTACCCTATAAGGAGCATGCATCCTGAGTCTATGTTATCTAAGACTTGATCCTTAATTTTTGTCCTTAGATGTCACTAGTGTCATAAGGAACAAAAGGAGATGTTTTTCTAATCCTTCTAGACATTCATACATGTATTAATAAGTTTAGTGATCTATAAGTGAAATGAGACAATAAGTGGGAGAGTAGTAGAAATGCGAGAAGAACAAAAACTACAAAATTCCAAAAAGAGAGAAGAAATGAGAAGACAAAACAATAAAGGAATGTGGGCATTTTGCTATTGGACATGCTTCTTCGAAGCCAAGCATGTCTCTAAAACACCCTTCACTTCCATTCAATATGATATGAATAGGAGAGAAGGTGTTTAAATGCCATTTTACTGTTCCCACGATCCAAACACAGCGCTTGATACGGACCTGACTCGACTACACAAATTATTCCCTATCAAGCGCAAAGCAACAAGGGAAACTCAAGTTCCCAAAACTAGAACTAAAACAACATCTCTTTCTACCCACCGCATTCTTCCAACTTTACATCTTAGAAACAAACTCTAATGAAGGAGAGACAACCTATGCAAGATAAATCACTTCATCCCAATAAGAAAAATCTAGACATAAATCCACTTCATTAAGGTCTCGACCTCAAAGTAATATCTTATGAAACTTCTCCAAAAATGAAATAAGACATAAAGCCCCTTATCGAAAAGAAACCAAAACACCAAAGCTCTTTTGGACACGAAATCAATCAAGTGCTTCTTAAGTTTGGCGTGGGGTAAGAGCGAGAGAACTTTCATAAACTCTTTGCTAGAAACCATTCATAAAACTTATAGCGAGACGACTCACAAAGCCTTCCAACAAGAAGAAATACGAGAAGTATAATTTTTTAGCACAAAACAAATCACGGTATATATTTTTTTGTTTGATCATAAAACAAGCCTTAGCTCCTTCAAACATAAGATACATCAAAAACCATCCTCAACACAAAACAAATCATGTCTTTTAAATACAGAGCAAAATCACTTGCATGGTTATTCGACTTTAGATGTACGAATAAGGGCAAAGCTTTAAAGCATGGAATATACACAAAAGTTTCAAATCATAATCACCAACATGACTCTCCACATAAAGCTCAAAGAGAAAGAGAAAAATCAATATTTAAAATAAGCACAAAGGTGTCCCAAAGTCTATCAACCCTTGATGACAAAGCATGCTTCCAACGAAATTATTTGCATAACTAAGAAATTCATAGTTGCCTTTCAACAAAAATTCACTTTCATGTCGTATTCCATAAAACAAAATCTAAGAAAACTTGCAAATGTGTAAAACGGGGAACAAAGAAAATCTACAATAATTCATGCATTAGGATACTTTTTTTTTTTAATGAGATAAGGCTCATATTCTCACAACAACAATTCCAGCCAAGGACTAATGCCAACATTATGCTTACACCGGCGACGGCAAAGATATAAATCTCACAATCACTTAATAATTTCTCCAAATCCCATCAACAAAGCCATTGAATTATAGAAATATATATATAAATTTTCCCCAAACAACCTTAGCTCAAAGAGGCTAAACATGCACTTGAAGTTCATAGGTTGAATTTTGAACATATACTAAATTGTCCCACATATTTCCGTATACCCATCTTGATAGAACATACATGTTTGAGGGCGAAAGCCAAAGTTATATTTCTCTAAGTCGATAAACCATGAATGTATATAGAAGAAAATTATAAATCTTTATGCCCATTCGTTTCCTCCTCATCAATATATATTCAAATCACATCATACTAAACTCAAGAATGCTCATAACTTGATCTCAAAGATACATGAATAAACACAATGCCCTCAAATATTTCTCCAAAAGAAAAGACAATAAGCTTGTGAATCTCATGCAAACCTACCAACAATGCACTTTTATAGACATGAAAATTAGAATCTTTCATAATCAAGAGTCGTGGGAGAGAAGCGAAGTTGCCAATGTTCTCTTGAACTCATTACTGTAGATAATGCAAGCATATTTTATATAAAGGGGATGAATCATCATTTTTTAAACAAGAAAGCTATTACTTAGAAGTCAACCAAGTATGTTTCCCACTAGAAAATTGTTTAGTAAGATACGAGAGACAAGCCTTTCTATCATTTGAACTTTCTCCAAACTCTATGGAATTGCATAACTGTTTTAACTGAATGCCCTTTATAAGATGCTGAGGGTTATACTAGGAACACAAGTATGAATAACAAAATATCTCTGTTTGGCCATGATTCATGAAGTAAAACACCATTCCTTGAGAATAAACAAACATCACAATATTCACAATCAAGTCTAGCATGCTTCTTAATAAACTTTGTTGAAAATCTTCAAAGATTCATAGCATTTCCTATTATCCTTTAAGTGCTTCACGATTCACAATTTCACTTCAAGAAAAGAAACGATACCAAAAATTCATTTTTTATGTTTCTTCAATTTTGTTTGATAAAAGAGATAAATAAAGACCTCTTTATCTTTCATTATTCCAATCTTGTAGAGGAAATAACATCAACAACCCATGAATAAGTTCAATACACATGCTATCTCCAAAGTTGGGAATTATCTAATGCAGCAAGAAGTCATCCCATGACCCCATTAATTAAATTAATTTCATGATCAAACATGCCCCCAACACCTTGCTTGCTAAATTTATAATAAACTCAAAAGTGACTCACCGATCCTTATAGAATCCAAAAATGAATAATGAATGTATTCAATAAGAATAAGAAGACTAGAAAAATATTCCGCAAAATCCCCATCAACATTCTTGATTCTAGTCATAATAAACTTCACACAAATATAACTTGTCACCCATTAAATCATCCGCGAGGCCTCATGAAAATATATATCATTATCTAAAACTTCTCAAGTATTATTTTCTTTGCAGAGACAATATGTTTGACCTCTATGTAGAGCTTCAATAAGATTATCCCCATTGTACTATATCTTTTCTTTCAAGAACATTTCATCGAACAACTAGAATACAACACTATGAAACTATATAAAATGGACCCATTGAGGGATCATGTCATACATATACCGTCACATCATGTGTAAAAAAAAATCAAAGGTATTGAATGTCAAATTCCTTCATAAAGATATCATCCACAATAAGCGTATATCAGTTACCATTTAAAAGTGAAATAGCAAAGCCCTCTTAATGCATATTATATGGCATTCAAACATAGTATATCTCCATTCAACAAGATAAATTTCAAGCATCCGTAGAGATGAGAATATGAAGAACTATCCAACAATGAAATCCACAAAATAAGTTGAACAATATTTATCTAAAGATCTGAGAAGAATGAAGAAGAAAGGGAGAATAGGAAGAAGAAGAAGAAGAAGAAGAAGAAAGGAATAAGTATACCTGCTGTTTTTGGAGGGGACTGGCCGGCTACAACAAGGGAGGCGAAGCCTAGGTCGTCGGGTTCAGTCCAAAGAGGCGGCGTCGGAGAGGTTTCGGCGAGAGAGGGATTGGATGGGGGCAAGAAAGGCGAGCTAGTCCGGTGGTGGTGTCGGGTTCGGGCTAGGGAAAGTCGTCGGGACAGTGGGGCTCCGCTCGGGTCAGCCACACAAGAGAGGAAGGGGGGCTGGAGCCGAGCTCTGCGAACAAGGAGGAGACGGACCGAAGGAGGGGCTTCGGCCTCTAGGCTTCTGCGAACCAGCGGGAGACGGAGAGGGAAGAAGGTGGTCTTCGGCTCTTGTCCGATCCGAAGGAAACGGGGCGGGGAGAAGGAGGCCGAAGCCTTGGCTTGTGCGAACTGAGAGAATCGGGGGAGAGAGTGTGTGCGAATCGGAGATGGAGGGGAGCGTGATGGAGGCTTTAGCCTCAATTAGGGCGCCAAAAGAGAGAGGGTAGATCGGAGCCGTCCGATCAAATTCCTTGATCCAACGGTGGGATTCAAATCGGTTTGGAAATTCAATCAAATTTCGATTAGGACCTAACTAGACCCAAGGGGCTGAAATTAGGTTCAAGATTGAGTCAGGTCTGGTTCGATCCGGGTCAACTCAAACTCGCCTCAACCCGACCAAAACTAATTCAATAAAATAGTATAAAATAAATCGAACTCAAATTAATGTCGATTCGAATCGAATCGGGCTCAACAAGGCTTGATCAACACGATCAAACACACTCGATGACAAATTGGGACAAAAACGAGGTCAACATTCATGAGCATTTGCATAAAAGAAGAGCCGAAGTTGGGTTAGATATATTAGTGGCCAAATTTTTATTTAACATAAAAGCTTAAATTTATGAGAGAGAGTTAACCACAAACATTTTTTTCACCTATTTGATGTTAGATTAAACATAATACTCTCACATGCCATAATATGTATAATTAAAAAAAATAGTAGAGATTGCTAAAAATTGGAGTTGGAAATTGATAGGATACGCTTGTGAAAAATCAGAAATATTCCTTGCTGAAATTTAATTACAACAATTGGAGAAAAGGAAGAAAAATCAGATATATGTTGCTTCTAAAATGATCTTTGGAACATAATACTCATATGTTACTGCTACTTAAAAAATCTCAAGTAGAATAAACTTATTAATATTGCCTGAGGTGTATGAAGCATTGCCATTGTAGGTAGATTTTCGCCCTTTTGAGTAGAATTCGTGGCGCAAAATTTCTCATCGGTTCACCTTCTAGGATTCAACAAACTCTTCACATGGATTTGCATTGCTTCTGTGTAGAAGCAAAAGCAAATATTATCATAATATTACAAAGAATGAAGAGGAGAACATAAATAATGAAGACGGAGAAAATAAGGTTTTTTCGAGATCTAGTAAGTGCTAAATAGCTTAGCTTAGAAGATGCATTTCTAGCTGGGAAATAGATGCAAAATTTCGGAAGAGGTGTGATCTTTAGTTTAACTGGATGCAACAATTAAGAATTTTTCATTTCGGAATGGATAAATCTGGGATTTGCACACCCTTGTTCGGGCATAACTCATGCGAATACACCTAGTTAATTGATTTCTAGATTGATATCATAAATTTCCATTGAGTTATGTGATAGGAAACACTTGTAGATCTCAAGTATTTCCTATCAATCTTCGGAAAACAGCGAGAATTCTCCGCAAAAGTCCAAACAAAATCAGGAAAATAATAGAAATTTATATTATTTTATGAAATAGAAACGGAAAATAGCAAGATACAATTGATCCTCTATTCGAGAGGAGGATCGTTCTCTCCCAATCTCTAGATGCCGCTAGAGCCCAAAAGAAATCAAAGAGATTTCAAATTTCAGCCAAATTCAAGATGCCCTAATCCTAGGAAAACAAAGTATTTAATGCATACAAATCAAAAGTAAACCCCTAAACAATCCCTACATTCACTTTTCCTCCTAAAATTCGTTCAAAAACCTTCCTAAATGAGCTCCCGTGGACTTGTGGTGCGTGCGGCTAATGCAAGAGGCGGAGATGTTCCGCCTCATTCATGCCTAGGCGGGACCGGCTGGACCGGTCTGACAATACTCCCGTTCCAAAGATCCACATTGTCCTCAAGGTGGAGATATGCTCCTGTTCCCGTGGAAGTGGCCATTCTTGATGGTTGAAAATCCTTACCAAATTGTTGACTCATGTGCTGCACTGAAAGAGAAACATCCCCTCCTCCATCCTGATCACATCCAGCTTGTGTAGTCCCACCAGATAATCTTCCCCCACCTCTTTTAGGCCCCTAACCATAGTCTTAAGTGAAACCATGAATTTGGATAGCCCTGCATCTCCCCTTATAACCACCTTTCTCCCATCCACCATTAGTTCCATCGTGAGTGCTCCCAATTGTCCTTGGTTTCCCCCAAGGTTTGCAACCACTTCATCCCCAGGATGGCATCAATACTTCCTAGCTCTAGTAGGAGAAAGTCCTCCCTTACCTAAATCTTCTGGATGGTCAACACCGCTCCTCTACAGATCCCTTGGCCTTTATCCACCTTCCCTGTACCCATCATCATCCCATAACAATCGGTGTCCACCAATTTCACTTCCAATTGGTCGACAACCTGAGTGGAAATGAAATTGTGGGTAGCCCCACTATCAATTAGTACCACCACCTCCCTGTCCTCAATCTCCCCTTTCACCTTCATGGTATGATTCGTAGTGAATCCTACCACTGAGTTCAGAGAAACCTTGGCTAGATCCAAATGCAATTTCTCCTCCATCTCTTTCTCTAACTCCCCCTCACCTCCCTCATCAGTTTCCTCGTCATCACAGACGGTAAGAACCTGAAGAGTTCGGTCCTTGTACCGATGTCATGACATATAATTCTTCTCGCACCTGAAACAGAACCCCTTTGTCCTCTTCTCATGCATCTCCTTCTCTATCAACATCTTGAAATTTTTTCCACTCTCTCCTACTGGCTTCTCCCTGGTAGTCTCATTAATGTTGCCTGATGCAGGCCCCTTGGGTGCTAGAAGAGTGGTCGTCATCTCGTAAGAGCCTCCTGAGCTGTTGCTCATGGTTCTCTTCTCTAGATTCTTCTAATTTTTCACCATCTGTGCCAACTTTATGGCCTCCTCGAAGTTACTAGGCATCAGAACTTTCATTGCCGCTCGGATCTCTGCCTTCAACCCCTTCATGAAGTTCCCCTCCAATACAATATCTGATAATCGCTCCACCCTACTAGCCAGGTGCTTAAACCGCTCCCGGTAGTCTGCTACTGATCCCTCCTACACCAGAGCAAAGAACTACTCATATAAATCTCCTCCCCGGTTCGTTTGGAAATGTTCTATTATGCAGTCCTTGAATTCCCTCCAGCTCCTAATAGGTCTCATTTGGTCTCTCCATTAATATCATGACAGCGCCTTTCCTTCAAGCACAAGCTTGCCGATGTCAGCTTCTCCTCCTCCATTAGCCCATTGACGACAAAGAATATCTCCACCTATACGCATCCTCCTCTTCAAATATGGGCATCTTAAGCTTCCTCACCTTATGATCTCCACCATTCCACCTTATTCTTTCATTGCCTTCTCTCTCCCAAGTGTTCGGCCCAACCCACGTCTCCCGGTCTTCCCTTGCCCTGCCATAGCCCAAACCCCCTTCAAATTCCCCTCTTCTTCCTTCAAAATCAACACCTCAGCGACCATAATTTCCCTCCCGGCGTTTCCAATCAGCACCCCTTTGCTCTGCCCCTCCATACCCATCCCTTTCCCGATACCTACCTCCTCTATCCTTCCTCTCGAAAGGCTCCAGATAAGGTTTCCTTCTTTCTCCCTCCACAATTTTCACCTCATCTTCCTCCCTACGAATTTCAGAATTCATGCTTTTCCCTTCCACCCCTTCTGCCACTGAAGCCGCCGTTTGGTTGTGGATTTTCAACTTTTTTTTCATCATGTCCCGGAGATCGGTTACTTATTCTTCCATGGAGGAAATCCTTTCCTCCGCCATCGTCTTGATTTGATTCATCTCCTCTTCAAGTATTTCTTCAAGCGCATCTACTTTCTTGGCCGCCATCTTGTCCGGATTTTTGTAGATCCAAAAATTCTTGATTTGGATTACAAAAACAACAACTTTCTTCTTTCCCGGTCAAAAATCAGCCGCTGAAATTCGCCAAATCAGCCCCCGAACGGTCCCAAGACTTGCTCTGATACCAGTTTGATAGGAAATACTTGTAGATCTCAAGTATTTCCTATCAATCTTAGGAAAACAGCGATAATTCTCCTCAAAAATCCACACAAAACCAGGAAAACAGTAGAAATTTATATTATTTGATGAAATAGAAAAGGAAAATAGCAAGATGCAATTGATCCTCTATTCGAGAGGAGGATCATTCTCTCCCAATCTCTAGACGCCGCTAGAGCCCAAAAGAAATCAAAGAGATCTCAAATTTCAGCCAAATTCCCCTACCCCTAGGAAAACAAAGTATCTAATGCATACAAATCAAAAGGAAATCCCTAAACAATCCCTACATTCAATTTCCCTCCTAAAATCCATTCAAAAACCTTCCTAAATGAGCTCTCGTGGACTTATGGTGCGTGCGACTAACGCAAGAGGTGGAGATGTTCCGCCTTGTTCGTGCCTAGGCTGGTCCCGCGTGGACCGGCTGGACCGATCTAACACTATGCCCAGCTTGTGAACGTGGATAAGCCTCCTCGGGTGGCCTATTTAGATCATGCAAGCAAAAACATTAATCATTTAATAAGAAAAAAAGAAGAAGACATTCTTAAATGTTATGTGGGACTAAACTTATTATATGAATTAAGAGAGCACATGTTTATCAATGCGTATGGAACTACTTGCAACAATTTATCCTAATTATATATATATGAAAGGAATAAACTTATATTCTTTTATAAAAGTAAGAATAGTTTAAAATTTATTAAGAAAATAATTATGCTTTTTTTTTTCTCTGCTACTTTTGCAAGAGAACAAAAAATTCTCTTACAAGTGAAGTTATTTATTGTCTATATTTTTTATTTAAAATCTAAACCCCAATCAATAAATTTGTTCACTTTCTTTATAATTTTTTTTCTCTTTAAATTTCAAGTCCCAATGTTTAATTGCATTTCACTCGCTTAAAAGAAATTATCATCTATTATATTTTTCACCATTATCCCAAGAGAATTGATGTTTAATGTTTTGCTTATGACAATCAATTTTTTTATTTGTTTAGGGAGTGTACTCTCTTGCAGAAAACTTCGTTGCAGAGCAGTTGAGATCGGTGCTTTCTGATATGCAAGTTGATGTGGTAAGTTTCATAGTAAGGTTTGCTGTAGAATTTTGTGTTTTGTTGTAATCAGATAACGAGAATGCTTTTTTTCTGGCAGGTTAGTTTATAGGTGGTAATTGTGGTTGATGAGTTATCCTATTCTTTAATTTGTGAATTGTGAATTGTGTATTGAAGCAGTAGATACTATTTTGTTCATGCGTGTGCAAATAGAAAAAAAAGCTTCCTATAAGCTGCTTTTTAAGGGACTGTAGTTCGTTCTCATGATTGGAAATTAATATTTTTTCCTATTGCATGTGTTTAAATTTTCGACAATAGAAAGGGTTTTAAAAGTGACTATTTATTTATGGAAATAACAAAAATGTTATTTTTAACCATGAAAAATTGAAAAGTAAGAGGGGTTTGTAAGATAGTCAACACAATGGAGAAGATGTGAAAATGTTATACATAGTGAAAAAAAATTACATTAATTGAGAACATTATTCTCTGCATCTTAAAATCGAGTCCTGACTGACACCATATCTAAGTTATAAAATTTAATAAATTTCTATAATAGAAATATGCACTATTTATTCTAATTATTTTTTCTTGTTATTAAAGATATATATTTTTGTATATATATATATATATATATATATATATATATATATATATATATATATATATATATATATATATATATATATATATATATATATATATATATGTTTGTATAAAAAAGATAATTCCATAATTATGTAATTCTTTATGATTATATCTCTTCTGATGTGGTATCGAAGCCTTTCTCACCTCCAATCACTCCATGCCTCCATCGACATTCTCTGTTAATACCTTTGTTTGAGGATTTTATTTGTACCTTCCCTGACACATAACTCATTACAAATTGTTTACGTCTGATGCACGCTACTCTTTTTTTCATGTGCTAATGAAGTTCTTATTACACTTGTAACCTCTAGGCAACCAAACATTCAACTATTGCTTTTGAACTTAAGTTGTCATCTTCTATGTGACTTTGAGTTTTCGGGGACCGTATCATAATTATTACAAGTGTTAACTTTTATTTTAGTAATCCATACTGTTTATTATAATTTTGTTTCTTCATTATTAAGGATATTTTTTTATTGATCTTGTTCTCTTACTTGTACTAAGAAGTCAATTAAATAAAGATGTCGTCATCTCTTTTTTAAAATAAATTTGGAAGGATAATTCTCTGATAGTTTAGATGTTCAGATATACAGCATGATAGTGTAAGTGGTATTGCTACCATGTTGTGTGTAGAGGAAACATTGACATTCTATTGAGAACAATGTTATTGTAAGAGGATACGCGTATATAAGCTTTAGGAACGAGCACGCTTTATTAAGAAATTTAAGAAAAATTTTACTTCTCGATACTAGCTGCTATAATAGAGTACTTGTAAAAAATTGATTCTTAAAGGCAAGTTCAAACACTAACTAAATATTTGGGGCTTGGCTTTGAGAATCGTTAAGTGCTAATATCATTAGTATGATACCAAAGATGGCAAGCCATGCCCAGGTCATGTGTTACTGAATAGTGAAATATTGTTTAAAATGCTGCTCATCTTTGTTTGTTGGTTGAGAGCTTTGACTATCAAGTACCAACCAAGAGGTCTTGGGTTCGAAGCTTGCGTGCGTGATGTTTGTATGAGTTTGTCTTTAATTCAAAAGTCCCAAAAAAAAAAAATGTTTAACGGATATCATGGCAATTTCAACCTTGAAATCTAGATCAGTTATATTTAAGGCCACTTATTGTCCAAGTGGCATCAATGACCTTATTTTCTTAATAAATTAGTTTGTTTAACACTTATTGAATGCAGACATGCCTGCTCATCAGAATAAAAAAATAGCTGTTCGATTTTGAACGCCATACAAGCCTCTCATCACGATAAAGAATGGCTGTTTTTGTTGGCTTTCTACACTTTCTTAACTTTACTTTTGTCGTTCTCTGTGTTTTCTGAAGGAAAATCTTTTGTTCTCTATTTTATCAATGAATCATTGCTTGGTGAACTCTCAGATAAAGACAGGCATGCTTCCTTCTCCAGGTATGATCACGGTTTTATGCCAGAGTATAAAAGAGTTTCCTGTCCGAGGTTTGTGGTTACTTCTCATTTATATCACCATAGTTTACATGTACTTTCAACCTTGTGGCTCTTCATGCATTTTTATTCCCTTGAAGGCAGCCGTTGTTGTTGATCCAGTGATGGTTTCGACCAGTGGCGATGTGCTTTCCGGTCCATCCACGCTCAGTGGCTTTTGGTAAGCAATACGTGAATTTGTAATTTGCATGAAGTTAGGAACTTCTTTTGTTTTGTAATGCTATTTTATGGAGATCTAATTGAATTTGAATTTGCGAACTTTATATCACAGCAAGGAGCTTCTTCCATTGGCTGATATAGTTACCCCAAATCTGAAAGAAGCTTCAGCCCTACTTGGAGGAATATCCTTGGATACTGTAGATGACATGCGTTTTGCTGCTAAATCTATACATGATTTTGGAGCTAGGTATGTTACAAAATGACATTTTGAAGAGTAAGAATTGCTGTTTGCTAACTGTTTTTCTCGTTGTTTTTAGCATCTACCAAAGCGTTATTTTACCAGCTACTTACCTTGATATGCTGTACCAGTTAAACTGATCTTGAATAATTACTTAGTTTTTTGCTGTATGTAAATAGCATCTGTAGATAGCCTTAGATAATTGGCTTATGTAATACAGGAATGTACTTGTGAAAGGTGGGGATCTCCCTGGTTCATCGGACGCCATTGACATATTTTTTGATGGTATGACTAATGACATGGTTTTTGTTTATGCATCTTTTCTGTTTTCCTTCAGATTCAGTGTACTAGGTCGATGGTATCTATTGTATTGAGAAAAATGTTATTCAGGGGAACAGTTTCATGAGCTTTGTGGACCACGCATAATGACACGTAACACTCATGGAACTGGTTGCACTCTGGCATCATATATAGCAGCAGAACTTGCTAAAGGTACTCCAATGCTGCAATCTGTTCAGGTTTTACTCTTGACCCTTTTTGTCTTTTTAGATGTTTTACATCATAAGTTTTATATAAAACCTATGCAATCTATTGGTTTAATTATGATTGTAGGGATTATTAGGTCAGCTTATAGTTAGCACTTTTGAATTGCATGGTTTCTTTCGACTTCTAATGGTTTTAGCAATCCTGTAATGGGAACTTTCTCTAAACTAAGTTAAAGAAATAGGAAAGGAACATGCACAGGACTTTGTGCTCATTGAAAACATTTGGGCATGTTCTCCATTATTATATGTGCAATAGTAGTTAAAGTAAATAAATATAAGAGCCTTATGAATGCTGTTTATAGAAAAATTATTCCAAAGCCCTTTAAAAAAATGATCACAAATTATTATTAATGGTATCAGCCTTATCTCCTAATGAATTCAACCATTTATGTTCTCCAAAAAATATCCCTTGAGTAGATAAAATTGAAGTGGCCTATGACGGTAGTAATCAAGTTAAAAAGCTTATAATTATTTATAATATTGTTACAAAAAATAAAGTATTATATGAATAATTATGAGGTCTTGTGGATATTTTTAGCTATTGCAATAAATATTCAAAGATTTTAAACTTAAAATTTTTATCATAAATATGCATGGTGGAGAGGAACTTACCCCTAATATTTTATAATTTTAAGAGAAGTAAGAATTCTTTTTCAATATTTTTGTCTCAGGGTATTTTTATAATTTTGTATAACCTGAGCCTGAGGAGAATTTGGTTAAAATAAATTTTGGAGTTCCTTCCTACCAACAAATGGGGATACTATTATAATTGACAAGAACATGTTGACCGGTTCATCCGATTCCAGTAGAGAAATTGACGGCGGTCGGTCTATGTTTCGAGGGAAAGGCGTTGGCGTGGTATCAATGGAGGGATATGAGGCGGCCCATTCGGAGCTGGAGGGAGTTCAAGGATTACTTACTAAAATGTTTCTGAAGTAATAGAGAAAGAGACTTCTACGAGTAGTTCTTCATCCTGACACATGAGGGTTCTGTAGCAGAGCACCGTAACAAATTTGAATACCTAGCTAGCCGGTTGGATCGACTTTCTAAGATTCTTTTGGAGGGGAATTCATGAAGGGGATCAAGCTCAAGAGTAGAGCGACTGTTAGAGCGATGAGGCTGCGTGACTTAGGAGAGGCCATGGAGTTGTCACAGTTGGTGGAGGACCAAAAGTATTTAGAGAGAGGGGCTAGAGGCAACAGCTCAGGGGGGGTCGTACAAGATGACCACCACTTTCTTAGCTCCCAAGGGATTATTATTAGGAAGCTTGCGTGAGCCCCAAAGGAGAATCCTAGAGTAGGATTTGGGGGGAACTTCAAAAAACTCACAAAGGAGGAGTTGCAGGAGAAGTGGGCAAAGGGATTGTGCTTCAGATGTGATGAGAGGTACATGACGGGGCATAAATGTAAGGACCGAACTCTTCAAGTTCTCACTGTCTGTGATGATGAGGAAGTTGAGAAGGGAGGTGAGAGTGATGTAGGGGTTGAGGAGGAGGAGAAGCTACATCTGGATATGACAGTAGTCTCCTTGAACTCAATGGTAAGGTTCACCCCGAGTCACATTATGAAAGAGAAGGGAGAGATGGCAGATACAAAGGTGGTGGTGTTGATCGTTAGTGGGGCTATCCATAATTTTATATCCAATCAAGTCATTGACCAGTTGGGGATGAAATTGGTGAACACTGGGGGCTATGGCGTAATGATGGACACTGGGAAGGTTGAGATGGGTAGAAGAGTGTGCAAGGGATTGGTGCTGACTATTCAAAGAGGTTCAGGTGAGGGTCTCTCATTGGAGTTGGGAGCACTGATGTCATCCTGAAGATAAAGTGGTTGCAGACCTTGGGAGATACCAAGGTCAATTGGGGAGCGCTAAGGATGGACCTGGTGGTGGAGGGAATAAGGATGGTGATCCAGGGAGATGCAGGGTTGTCCGGAGCCGTGGTATCTCTCAAATCCATGATCAGGACCATACAGAAGGTGGGAGGAGGATTTTTAATGGAACTGCAAAGCTTGAAACTGGTCAGATTGGAGGAAGGGGGAGAGATTCCTCTTTCAATGCAACCACTCATACAACAGTTAAAAAAAAAATTTCAACCGCCTCAAAGCTTACCACCACTCAGAGAGTAGGAGCATGCATTCAATTTGAGGGAAGGGGTGTCACCGATTAGTGTACGACCATATTATTATCCTTGGATTCTGAAGGATGAGATTGAGAAGCTGATCTGAGAGATGTTAGAGGCGGGGATCATCAAGCTGAGCATGAACCCTTTTTCTAGCCCAATTTTGTTGGTCAAGAAGAAGGATGGGAACTAGAGGTTTTGTGTGGACTATAGGGCCTTGATTAAGAAGACTCTCTCAGATAAGTTTCTCATTACGATGATCGATGAACTACTGGATGAGTTGTATGGAGCAGTGGTATTTACCAAGATGGACTTGAAGTCCGGTTACCATCAAATCAGGATGAGGGAGGAGTATATTCAGAAGACGGCTTTCAGGATGCACGAGGGGCACTACAAGTTCTTGGTGATGCTGTTTGGTCTCACTAATGCTCTTGCTACATTCCAATCCCTTATGAACAAGGTATTCAGACTGTATCTCCGGAAGTTTGTATTAGTTTTCTTTGCTGAAATACTTGTGTATAGCAGAACCGAGGAGGAACATTTTGAGCATTTTAGAGTTATCTTAGGGGTTCTATAGGAGCATCAATTGAGGGCCAACTTGAAAAAGTGCTGCTTCGTACAAACTAGTGTAAAGTACTTGGGGCAAATGGTATCTCAAGTGGGGGTGGCTGCCGACCAAACCAAAGTTGAAGCAATACAAAAGTGGCCTCTACCTAGGAACTTGAGAGAATTGAGGGACTTCTTAGGTTTGACTGGTTATTATAGGAGGTTCGTGTGGGGGTACAACAACATAGCTTGGCCCTTGATAGAACAACTGAAGGATATTTTCTTGTGGGGAGAGGCGGCTACCCAGGCTTTTGAGGGACTGAAGAAGGCCATGACCACAATACCCATTTTGGCACTACCAAATTTAAGTCAGACCTTTGTTGTGGAGGCAGATGCATCGAGATATGGGTTTGGCAGTATGTTGCTCATGCATAATCATAAACCCGTAGCCTACTTCAGCCAAGTGTTGACAGCAAGAGTTAAACTGAAGTCAGTATACGAGAGAGAATTGATGGCCATCGTGTTAGCCATTCAGAAGTGGTGTCCATACATGTTGGGTTGTCACTTAATTGTTTGGGCATACTAAAGGAGCTTGAAATATTTGCTTGAGCAGAGGATGGTGACTGAGGAACATCAGAGGTGGTTGTCCAAACTGTTAGGATATGATTTTAAAATCCAGTACAGACCAAGATTAGAGAATAAGGCAGGTGATGCCTTATCAAGGTGTGTGGAGGAGCTCTATGAGCTAGCCATTTCAATACCAATGATGGTAGATTTGGGGGGGGGGGGGGGGGGGGGTTATCAAAGAAGATAGTGGGCAGGACGAGGAGCTAAGGAAGATTATGAGGGATTTATTAAAGTATAGGAGCAACCACCTACTATATCGAGGGAGATTTGTGATGCCACGAACTTCTATTCATATTCCCCCACTTGTTGCAGTGGTTCCATGGGAGCGTAGTTGGAGGACATTTGGGAGTGTAGAAGACATACAAAAGGTTGCCAACTGAATTATACTAGAAAGGGATGCATAAAGATGTGGAGGAGATGGTAGCAAGTTTAGAGGTGTGCTAGAGAACTAAGTATATGGCTATGGCTCCATGGGGGTTACTTTAACCCTTAGTGCTTCCTGGCAGGGTATGGAGGAGGTGATCATGAATTTCCTAGATGAACTAGCACGATCTGAGGGTTCACAATGATTATGTGGTGGTTGATAGACTGAGTAAATATGCACATTTCATTTCCTTACAACACCCCTATACCACGGTTACATTGAATGCTACAATTAAGATTAATTGAATAAGACTGACCTGGAGTTATAAGGGCAGGAGCAAGATACCCAAGATCAAGATACCCTCATATGAACATTTGATATAATATTGATTACTGACTATTGATATCGATTACTGATCGATTACTCATTATTGTTACTGATATTGTAGCTTACACTATATAGATGTTGTTTACTGTCAATATTGTTATTGTTGTTGAGATTGTTCACTATTACTGATATTGTGACTGAAACTTACACTGATTATTGTTACTGGTATGATTTACTGTTATTGATATCGTTATTGATGATATAGTAGACTGAGATGTAATGTTTTATAAATTGAGTTGGTACAGATGACCGATATAGTTATTAATGCATAAATTTTTTTATATAATTTGTAATATATTATTTTTTATTGTATTGATTTCAGTTGTAAAATTTTAGTTATTGATGAGCTTTTTTGCTAATTACGTGATTTTACATGTTTTTAGGAAAGAGTAAGGACCCGACAATGTGAGACTCCAGACATCATGTGTAGTTTATTTTTTTTTTTGGCATCTGTATTTCATTCTGTAGTCATGATGGTAGCTAATCTTTTATATCATCATAACTATTGTATATATATCATTTTTGGGTTTGTAACAATTGTACATATTGATGAATATAAATGTAATCATATTTCTTTTTGTTGTTCATAAGAAATTGATAACTTTAAGTTAAATGACTAAAATGAAAGACAATGCAATTCTTCCAATATAAATCTCGTGGCGTGACAATGTGATTGGAAGTAGGTGCGGGCTATGTGAGAGGATGCATTCTTATGCGAGTATAGGAGGTTGGGCATGATCGGGGGAGAAGGTTGGGGAGGGGGGGGTGGGGTAGAGGGGGCTAGTGTTTGGATTAACCTTGCTCTACTATAATGTTATAGGAGAGTAGTATTTTGATATCTTATTCACCAAAGAACCTCAACTTGATAATAGATGAGCATATATAATGTCTATAGACTAGAGATATAATATAATAATCAATTCACTAAAACATAAATATGAGACTTTCTTATGATAATATTCTAAAGTTATCACCCTTCGAAATCAATCATTATTGGCTTGACAAGAAATCAACCCAAGGCAATTTTTTAGCCCCTATTAATTCAATATTATTTTTAAGATTGACTTTCTTAGTTGGAATATAATTCGAATGTTCTTGAAATATTTATATGCATATAATAAATTTAATTTATTTTATAGGTTACATATATAAACTGAGACTCTTTGAACTGATCCGTTGCTTGTGTTGGTCTGCGCACCCACATGGTGATACCAGATCTGTTTTTCTTGAGTTGATCGGGTAAAGATATTTTTAGAACCTTAAAATATTAATATAATGAAAGAAGAAAGGTGATGCATAGCCTTATGTATCCATGTTTATCAGGATGCGTATAACCCACCTCAAATATGCTGGGATGCTTTTCCTTTTAATTAAGTGTGACTGCTTCTTAATATGTTTTATACCTTACAAAATAAATATCATACAGAAACTTGTTTTCTGTAGTTTCTGAACTTCCGTATCTTTTGCATTCTCTGTCTCCTAAAGTGAAATCCTCAGCATTTTTTTTCTCGAATATTTCATGCAGGCAGCTAAAAGTTTTGTGAAGAGTGCACTGATTTACAGTAAGGATCTTATGATAGGAAATGGACCCCAAGGTCCCTTTGATCACCTCTTCATGCTGAAGAATCAACCAAATAACTATGCCCCCAAGTGGACTTTCAATGCAAATAGTTTGTTATTGTATGCTGTTACTGACTCTCGAATGAACAAAAAATGGGCTCGCTCCATTACAGAAGCTGTTAAAGCTTCCATTGAAGGAGGTGCCACCATCATTCAGCTAAGGTTCATTGCTTTCATTGCATTCATTTCTACCATCATTTTTAGTCTTTATTACAAGAGTTTTTAGGCAGTTGCCCCGCCCTCCCCCCCCCCCCCCTAAAAATTTTAAAATAATATGGTCTTTAGGCAGTTGCCACTACACAATTAAACACATTATGTAGAGATGTTATTGTTAGGGAACCAAAATTATCCTTATCATCAAAAATCCAAAGGGAAATATCCTTACAAAGAGAAATAGTAAAGAAAATAAAAAAATATCCTTACAACCAAAATTTATTTTGGCAGCGCCCCCGGAACAAATTTTGATTGTGAAGATATTTATATATATAAAAAAAATATCTACACTTTTACTTATAAATTTGCCCCCCTGAAAATTAAGGGTGGTTTCGCCCCTGCTTGCCCTGCTGGGATGATTAGTTCAAATGTTATATATCCCCTGTTTTGGTACCCAAGCTCACTTCTTCTATCTTTTACAATGTTCAGAGAGAAAGAGGCAGAAACCAGCGAATTTGTCAAAAAAGCCGTGGATTGCATGGCTATTTGCCGTTCTTACCATGTACCATTACTGATCAATGACCGGATTGATGTCGCACTTGCCTGTGATGCTGATGGCGTTCACATTGGCCAGTCTGATATGCCGGCAGAATTGGCTCGCAAAATTCTTGGTCCAGGCAAGATCATTGGCGTATCCTGTAAGACCCCAGCACAAGCAATGAAAGCTTGGACAGACGGTGCTGATTACATTGGCTGTGGCGGAGTTTTCCCAACTAACACAAAGCAGAGCAATCCAACTATTGGCTTAAAGGGCCTTGAAACTATTTGTTTAGCTTCAAAACTTCCTGTGGTTGCCATTGGTGGTATCAGTGCAGGAAATGTACAGTCGGTTATGGATCTCGGTGCACCAAATCTGAAAGGTGTTTCAGTTGTTTCTGCCCTTTTTGATCAGGAATCTGTTGCCACTGAAACCCGTAGACTGAAATCATTGTTGACTGTAAGGTGATGGCTTAATTTCTCTTTGAGTTCTTGGTGAGAAAGGTGATTTTTAACCTGTGTATTTTTTTTTTTCCATACTTGAAGAATCTCAAACTGCAATGCATGGTCCTAGGAGAGATTATTCTGTGCGGACACCGAAAGGGAGAACTGTCCGGTTACGTTTGGTACTGAGCTCGGTGCCGATCAGTATCGAGTCTCGGTACCGAGCGCGGTATCGAGCGCGGTACCGAGTGCGGTATATTTTGGAGGTGACGTGGCGTATTTTTATACGACATCCGGACTCCGCACAGAATAATTTTTCTGGTCTTAGGGCTTCCTCATTCTCAGCAGTTTGATGAATAGAGTATCTTGAATGATTAAGGACGGATCAACTGAAGCATGGTTCCTTTTTGGAAATAATATACTTCATTTTGGTCTATATTTACAACTTCAAGGGTTCTGATTCTCTCTAATCATTCATTACACCGTAATCTGAAGTGAGTAATTTATTATGTGAGTTTTATTAGAATCAGCGTGATCTTAGAAGAAGGCCTGTATCTTGTGTTGTTAATGATTAGATTTCAGTTGAAACCTTGCTCAATATTATCTCTAAATCATTCGAGTCGAGTCGAGGTTGGCTATGGACTGGCTTGATCCAAAATCAAATCGAGATGATTATGATTTATTAATTTCAATTCTAGCTCATTTTAAATAGAAAATCAATACAGTTTTAGTTGACTTTTGAAAAATTTTAGTTGAGAATTTGTCTATTGATTTTGATTTAAGTTGAAAGTCAAATCCAATTTAGATCAATTTACCATCTTTTAGTCAAGTCCCTATCCACTATGGCTAAACTGCTTGAACTCAACTCTCTTGGAGAAATTATTTTGTGCGGAGGCCGGACACAGTTCTACATTCGGAGGCGAATCAGGTGCATCCACATCAGAGGTACCGAGCAATATTGAGCCACGGTATATAGCGAAGGGGTGACATGACACATTTTGATTGGTCTCACATTGGATGTCCGCACAAATAATTAATCCCTCTCTTATGTTGTGGCATTTGGTTATATGTTTGATATGATTTATAAATGTGAACTAATCAAATAATAATTTTCACATAATTTTCAGGTTGTCAACCATTCAGTATTTGTGATAGCAAGATACTAGAAATCTATTACAAGAGAATCCTAATTTTTTTTTAAGCAATATTTAAGGCAGTGAGACTAATCTGGCATGAACAAAGTTTTGCAAACTTGAGTCCAAATGAGCTTGTGTTAAGCTCTTAGGGCATCTCCAATCGAGAACTCTATTTTTCACTGCAAAATACAGCAAAACACCAAATTGCCGTGGTGCTGCTCCAATCGAACGTCATTTTATGTGATTCTGCGAAGGTAACGATCATTCTCCCTTTCGCTCGTTTTCCCGGTTGAGAGAGCAAAATAGCGTAGTTGAACAGTGCAACGCCAATATTGGTGTCACGCTGTTCACCCGCAATAAATGGCAGAAGATTTGGGGTTCGGCTGGCGCGATCGAACGACGTCATACGCTCGTTTGGCGTTCGGTTGGAGATGCTCTTAGAAGCCTAATGAAAACATCTCTAGATCTTTGAGAGATCAAATTGTCTGCCAAAGTTTATTTGCTCACAGTCAAAACAATAATCTTGAACAAATAAATTCATCAAATTCAAGATCATTTAATTGCAGTTTAGTAACGTACAAAGATTTTCAAAAAAATATAAATGACGATGGAGAGCTTAATTGGACCATTTGACAGAGTGTCTCTACACATATATCATGTTCCTATACATTTCGAAGAAATTTTAGTTGAGAGATTATCAGGCTAAGGTAATTTTAGTGCTTTAATCCCTATTTGAAATCCTAACCATTTATTTTAGGGTTTAGTTTATCCATACTTCTCCTGTAATATTCTAATACACTTTGTCTTTCGATTGTGGACAATTATCATCTCTCTTACTCTAACAATTGCTATTGCTCATTTGATGTCATCCATCATCGATTGGTACTGAAAAACACCTTTGCTTATCCTTTGATGCTCATATTCCCAGTTGTTGACTCCCTTCCAAAGGGAAGTGATTAAGCTAATAGCCAATAATCAACCAATTTTCAACATTCCAAGTCAAAGTCCGCCTAACATCTACCAATGAGTAATGTCTAATGTAGGGGTGTCAATTTAGAGTTATGGTTCGGGTCGAACCCGAAACTGACCCGGCACTATTCGGGTTAGGGTCGATCTGACCCGTTTTTGTAAACGGGTTGATTTTCTGGACTCGAACCCGACCTGCTTTGGGTTCGGGTCAACCCGACCCGACCCGCGGACGCAACATGGCCTCGGGACGCAATGCAGCGCGGAATTGCCGGACGCGAACACCGGACCCTGGACGCGGAACTGCCGCGGACGCCGATGACTGATGCTGGACGCGACGCGACATGGCCTCGGGATTTCCGAGTCTGATTTTTGGGTCGGATCTAATATTGACAGATCTAATCTAATGTTCATCATTGACTAACAATTAATGTTAGATATATTTCATCACAAGATATAATGTGTCTTCATTTTATCATTTTTTTTTTAAATAACTTTGTTGTTATCACATTCTAAGATTACTTGCCTCTCACATTGGGGTGACTTGTCATTATTCCATCATGAGCTGACTTATCATCTCATCTTTGGACAGCTTGCCATTGATATGATTCGTCATCTCACCTTAGGACATGCTTCCAATGTCCTATCCAAGTATAACTTATCATCTCATCGTGGGAGGACTTAAAATTTTCCCATGCTTCAATAACTTATCATCTTGGCTTGGGATGATTTTTTATTGCCTCAAATTAGGATGATTTATTGTCACTCTGTGAAACAACCTCTCATTTTCTTGACTTGAGATAACTCATCACTTTGCCTTCAAATAGCTTATCAACTCATTTTAATTGGCTTCTTGTAATCTCACTTAGGTTCAAACCCACAGCCCGAACTGAAATCCTTTTGATAGATTTCATGTCATAACGGACGAACAGTAATATAATTAAATATAATATGATATAAGCTTGATAGGATTGGATTTGGGTTCAACCATATAAGGTGAATGTGATAAGTAATGGAGTCTCATGTGAGATAAGATCCCCATCATATTAAGTAATGGAGTCTCATTTGAAATATATAGAGAGAGAACTGAATTTTTTTTTTTTTTGCTAAACTTCAATATTTCTTTTCATATGGAAAGCTCTAATATTTTTTATTTAAAAAAAATCTCACGATAAAAACATATGGGGATGTAGCTCAAATGGTAGAGCGCTCGCTTTGCATGCGAGAGGCACGGGGTTCGATCCCCCGCATCTCCAAAAGTTTTGCCTTTTAATAAGAATCTCGCACATGGTAAATTAACGCTTTAAAAACATTAATTTGTTGTATTTTCTTTTAATATCCAAGTAAGCTATTATTAAAAAAAATTAACTCGAATGTAATTTATTTCTCATAATATAATGGGCCCTCTTTTTTTTTCTTTTTTTTTTAAATTACGTGCCAATTAAATTTTAAATTTTATATTTTTTAATTTAAGGTTTAAACTTCCAACCAATAGATCAAGATGAACTGTTTTAAGTCTCGTGTAGAATCAATTTAAATCATATCATATTATGTTAATTATTTAATAAAAAGAAATCATAATTATTTTAATAAAATATGAATAAATAATTAATTTAGATTTTCTTAGAATGTTTTATTTCCAAAAAGAAGCATATAAAATCAGAATTTATTAAAGAAAAGGATTAATACGCCCCCATTGTCTCTTTTTTTAAAAAAATCAAAATAATCCTATAATGAATCTATTTTGATAGTTCAGACTATTTTGATTATTCATAAAGAGCTAAAATATTGTTTTGAATCTTAAAAAAAAAAAAAAAAAGCTTTTTTTTGGTCTTAAAATACAATTTTGGAATGAATGATTCAAAGGATTTTTGATTATTTTTAATTAAATTATTTATTAAATATACTTTTTCAAGTAATAGCATTTTTTTATAAAAAAATTAATAAATATTTCTTTAAAAAAGTTAGTATTAATTCTAATCAATAATTATCCTAAAATAAAACTATGATTATTAATAAAAATTTAAATTAAAACTAAAATTATTAATCATTTTTTTATTAAACAAATATTTAATAATTTTTTTAAAAATATTATTTAAAAATTAGATTTAATAAATAATTTAATTAAAAAATAACAAAAATACTTCTTGATTTAATACCATTAACTCTAAAATTTATTGCTAGGAAAAAAATACCCCTTTTTTAAGGAGTTGAATGATTAAATTTGTTCATCAAAATAAAAAAGGTTGAGAATCATTTTGATTCCTCATAAAAGATTGAGAGACCAATTTGATCATTTTATCTAAGAAGATAATAAGGGGTAATTAAAGAATTGCATTCCATAAGTAAAAATAAAACAAGTTCAATGGTAGTGTTTTAAGCAAGTAGAGCTGAGCCGAAAAAAGAGCTCACATGCACTTCACGCAAGCCTTTCTAGAAGGCAAAAGACCAAAAAAACTAAAAAAAACGGTCCAAAATAGAAAAAATTATTAGTCTCGATGCGTCCAAAGGACAATCCGGATGCGCCGCATTACCCAATGCACAATACATTAGATGATATGGCGTGACCGAACTGACCTCCAGACGCATTCAGACATCACACAGAATAATCTCTCCTAAAACATAGCACAAGTATACACTTCAGTGGAGAACTGAGGTTGGCAACAAAGGCTTAAACGTTTTGTTAAAAAAAATTAAAGCTGCAGATGTATAATCTGCATAAAACTGAATGAATGCCAAGCTTTCAACCTCTCCAGAAGCAAACATGTAGGTACATTTTGAGTTATTGTCGATATCATAACAGGCTTTTCTTCTCATAATGAAGGGAAAAACCTTCAAAAAAAAAAAAAAAAAAGATAAACAGAGTGGTTTAATTACTGCATTTTCTACTCAAGAAGCATTGCATTCGATGATCTTTACAATGGAGGAATCCACAATCTTCTGAAATATCACTGCCCGGTCATAAGGCTTTATGATGCCCACCGAAGTTCCAAAGTTTATTGCCAGTTTCAAGCTAGCCTCTTCATTTGTGCTGGTCGCACCATCCTGTTTGCCAGGCAAAGAATAATATAACTTTTAAGGAGAAAATGGCAATCTAAGCAAAATAAACTAAAATTGTTTGTTACATGGCTGTTAGAAGCATACTTTAATTGTTTACAGCAACCAGCCAAGAAAAAATAGCAGATTGGAGCAAATTAATAGGGTGATTATTTCTTAATCATCATACTTAGAGAGGTTTTATTGTGTGCATTCCAGTGATTTGGATAGCCAAAAGCCAAAAATAAGCGCTTGAAATATTTATAGAATTTCAAATAATCCAGCTATTGAACTTGAGTAATGCAAAACTAATTAATGCTATTGCATCTTCTTGTATCATCAAGCATCATCCTCATTATCCTTAGCCAACTACTTGAGGTCGATTATTTTTATAAATTCATACTTTTCATTCATTCATAATGAGTGTGACAAAAAGTGAAAACATATTCTTTGCAAATTATTTTTATGGAGTCAGGATTGCGGCTTACAAGGAGGAGAAGGCCGAGGTGTGGCTTCCGTTTAGATTAGATGTCGACGGGAGCAATTCGAGGTGGATGGACAGATTGAGGTCGTGGGAGATCGAACAAGCTGGGAGGTCAGTGGCTGTGCAGGCGCGATCGTTCGTGGAAGAATGGGAGAGTTGTTGTGATTCGCGGTCGTCTGGGAGGAGGAACTGAGTCAAATTGGTCAGAGGTTTGACGGGTTTTGGGATCAGGCCGCGAGCCTAGGAGCAAATAGAGCCAGCTCGAGGTCGTTGTGAGGAGCTCGTGGCCGGATGTTCAGGCTACAGTGAGGTGCAAGATCCGATATGATTTGATTTCCGTGCAATTTCTCGTTGCGTGATTTTTGTTGAATAAAGTTATAGATGTTCTTAGATGACTCAAGTGTTTCGAAAGCAACAACAAAGTCTATTTTGCGATCAGATGTCATTTGTACAGCGTCGTGCGTCATTTTCAGGAGTCGGCCGCCGATTTTGACCAGTCTTGTCAGATTCGACCTCAAGCTGGTCCCACTTAGGCAAATTCGACGCTCTAATCCTATGATGCACGGACACGAACACGGCGACACAGACACGAGACAACTTTTTTTGAAAATATAGGACACGGGTACGGTGCGGACACGACAATACATTTTTTTTATATAGTGTATATATATTAATATAATATCATATTAAAAATGACAAACAATAATAAATGAATGACATGAAAACTTGTCTAGCTTATAATATAAAATATTTAGTACAAAATATCTAGTATAACCACAAAAATATAAGCAAATAATCACTTACTACAACATCAAGCATTCAAGCTTCGACTACTAGGATTAGCTTTAGAGGTTTGTTTTTTGTCTTCAATATCTTATTCAACTCTGGCTCAACAAGAGAAAGATTTATAATTGTGCAAAAAGAGAGGAGATGAAAATGTTTTCGCTGCCAAAGAGAAATGAAAATGAAAATATTCAATGAATAGTTATTAAATGCAGACGTTGATTTGGTGTTGTAGATAAGAAATAAGAAATTTAGTTTAAATCTCACCAAATATAAGAAATTATATTTAAAAAAAATTATAAAATATTTAAGATACGCGTGTCAGACACACGTGTCCAATTTGTTTTAAATATTTTTTTAATCAGACACATTTTCGGCGTGTCGGAGGAGTGTCGGACAAGTGTCGTGTCGGACACGGTGTCGGACACTGCACGCCTCTTTGAGGAGAAGTGTCGGTGCATCATAGCTTTGATCACAACAACACAATCCATTTGACGATCGGAGGTCGTTTGACCCTTCAAGTGATGCTTCACGCAAGCCGAACATCATCTTGAGTCGCCAACTTTGCTCCCTTCACATGTTTTTGTTATATGGGTCAACAGTCATTTAATATTTTTTATAAAAAAATATGGAATGATATAAAGATAGTAAAAGAAATGACTTATGTGGGAATAGTTGCATGTGCATCATTCATGGTACTAACTAGAGATGCACCCGTGTATGTAAATTTAAAAAATTTCCGAAAAAAAATATATTTTAATTTGCACTATTTAGATGGTGGCTCTTGTGGTGACTATTATTCCTATAAAAAAAGAACATGACGATTCGAAGTCACTTACAACATCGTCTATAAATAAATTATTATTAAATGTTATTATTATTTTTTTTATGTTTTAAGGTAAGCATGCATATTATTTCAAAATTACGTAATATTACTAAAATTTAGAAATATGATGTATTCACTTATTTTGTTGTAATATTAAATAAATGTATACGATAAAATCTAGTGAAATTAAAGTGGAAGAGAGAAAATATGTATCATAGACGTGATACTACATGAGGTATTTTTCTTAAAATAAATTTGAAGCATTTATTTGCTCTTTCAGTATGTTGGAAGAGATTTGTTATTAATAATGTTAGCAAATGAAACTTTAAATATCCGTCCGACCGTTTATTCCTATCTCATTAATTTGAAACTTTAAATATACTTGGCATAATCCAATTATAATTAAAAAAAAAAACATTTGGCCACTTCACAACCAAGTACAATATATATACTGATCAATTAGAAAAAAAGAATGTTGCCAAAGAGAAAAGTATAATTGGCTATATATAATGTCATAAAAATGCATACCCTGATTGATCCCCCTAAAACTGGAAATATTCCCTTTACTGGAAGAAGTTGCCTAGCCTGCACCAAGGAAATAGAAATAAATAATAGTACCCCAATGTAAGATTTTGCAACATCTAATTCAACCAATATTACAAAATACTTCATGAATTAGCTTTTCTTCCATTATGATAATTGAAATTTTCTATACCCGAGCAGTTCCGGTTAATGCAGATGTACTAGCTTGAGATGAGGTTACAACGGCCAACACAGGCACTGGGGGCCTATACTTTGCAACCAATCTTGCATGGAAAACATTAAATCACTTATCTAGGGTTCGCATTGCAGGCTGATATTTCTGAAAAGGAAAGGTTATGATTATTTGTACCTTGCTCCCTTGCCAGATGAAGTTAACACAATGATCACTGCAGCCTTGACTTTGATTGCAGCCCGAACCTTGAAGAAGATTTATATATCAATTATAGCATCTCATACAAGCAAATCATATAGATGAAAATAATCACAGCATGATAGATATTAAGGCTTCGTTTGGGACGGTTTTTTTGTTTCTTCTTAAAGCAGCTTTTTAGAAATTTGAACTTTTGTATTAAAAAGCTGCTTTAAGAAGCAGGAATAAAGCCATCCCAAACGAAACCTAAAACAGTTTTACCGCAGATGATGCAACCGACTCATCATGCGACATTGGTTCTTCAACATGCTTCACTATAACTTTGAACTGTATAGACTGATTAGAGACACTTTCCGCCTACAAAATATTTAAAACTAATTAAGCACCTCTATATATATATAAAAAAAAAAAAAATTAAACATTGCCAACAAGTTCTTTCCAAGTAAGTCATCATAAAAATATGAGAAAAGATGCTTACTTCAGCACATATTCTACCCACAGTACTTATAGATTCAATAGGATACAGACCTCTGAGTGTTTCTGCACCTAGTAAGATACCATCAGTCCCTAAAAATGGAGAAGAAACAAAATTATTCATTGGCATACCATAATAAAGACAAAGGTCATTTACTATATAAACCAATAATTGAATTACAAACCATCCAGCACAGCGTTGGCCACATCAGTTGCTTCTGCACGTGTTGGACGCAAATTATCAATCATGCTATCAACTACTCTGGTAATTATCGCAGGTTTGCCCGCAATATTGCATTTACGAATAGCAGATTTCTGGAATAAAAACACCTGGAACAGACATAGATCATGCAGATATAAAAAACTCTAGTGCAAATTTTTAGAGTACAAAAATATATCTATTTTCGAAGTTAATTAAAAATAAATGATTTTGAAATACATAACACCTAAATCTATTCTAATTATATATCTAACACCTAAACCTTACTATTTACTTATCTACCAACTAAATATCATTCTCTTCCTCTAAAATACCACTCCGTTAACTCCCATCTTTACCTACGAGCCCGACTCTGCCTCGGACGCGACCGAACTCCTCCCCTCCTCTTCACTTTAGCAGATTTCCTTTTCATCTTCTCAATTTCTTCATTGTTGTCGTGTTAAGTGCTTTGGACAAGTAATTTCTGCCTCACGGCAGGATCTACACCATGAAAGTCATCTACGACACATAAAGAAGGGCGATGAATCCCAAAACTTGAAACAAGCTGCATCACATCAAATCTTTACCATATAAAGATAGATAAAGAGAGAGAGAGACCCTCAATCGATCAATATCATTTTATAGCAGTAAAGAAAGTGTTTCCAATAGTTTCTCTCAATCATCAATACTTACAGTTATCCTAATTTAATAGGATCAAGAAAAAAATCAAGACTGAAAGAAAAATACAATAAAAAAATTCTGCTTTGATAAGCTCTAGCTATGAAAAACTCTTAATTTTATTGATTAATAAAGTGACACTGAACTAAAATCAAATCCACAACAAAGGAGTTCAACAAATTTGTCGATCGCCAGCCCAACATGCATCTCGGACCTAATTCAATTCATAAAAAATCTTAAGCTCGGAGATTCATAGTAAAAGAGGAGGAAGAAGAAAATGATGAAGATGACAATTGCGATTGCTGCGTGACTAAACAATGTTGAAGAAGCTAAATAGTCATGAAGCAATAAAATTCCTCAAATTGCTCGACGCATTCTAGGGAACCTCCATCAATGTAAGTGAGGCCTAAGAGAATCTGACGGGCGACATCAACGAGAGATCGCTCCGATGATATACGATGGCCTTCTAGGGAAACTCCGTCCATGTATTCAAGGAGAATATGGATCTTGCAAGCGTGGTCGTACATGCCGTGGCATCGAACGTCAATGGGGTTATCGACAATTCGGAGGATTTCGATTTCACAATAGAGCTGGTGGCGGAAGGCATCCTCATGGTTGCGTAGATGACTTTAATGGTATAGAACCTGCCGGTGGGGCGGAAATTACTTGTCCGAAGTAGAAGATGAAAAGCAGACCTGCTCGAGCGAAGAAAGGCCAGGAGTTCAATCGCGTCGGGCTGGTAGGAAAGACGGGAGCTAATGGAGTGGTATTTTAAAGGAAGAGAATGATATTTAGGTGGTAGATAAATAAATAATAAGGTTTATGTGTTAGATATGTAATTAGAATAATTTTAGGTGTTATGCAAACAAACAATTCTTCTAACAGAATCTAACCAACATATTTCTGCTCAATTGATGAAAAATTTATCACCTTCTCGGGAGGAAGATCTATCCCTAGATTCCCACGTGAAAATATAATTCCATCAGCTTCTTGTAATATCTCATCAAAGTTCTCCAATCCCTAATCATAATTATCAATGAAAAAAAAAGAGGTCCTCATATTTTATAATCAACCTTGATATGGGATGCTATAACTTTAAAAGTGATATTGAAAAATAATTTGATAAAAATGACAAGAAAGCTCACCTCTGCATTTTCAATTTTAGCATAAACCTGAGTTTCATGAAGATCAGCAGATTGAAGAAAAGCTCTAAGCTGCATTCAACGGACACAAATATAAGACTTCTTTATGAAAATAAAGGACAATGGTAAGTACCACGACAGCTAATTTTCACACTTGTATCAAATTATGGAACGTGCAGCAATACTTTCATGTAAGACTTTTATCCAATACATAATTAGGCAAGTTAGAAAAAAATCATTAAAAATCACAACAGTAAGGTAACTTTTTTTAATTATTATATATTTCTAGACCCCACTACGATGAAGATGATTAGGCAAGTTAGGAGAAAAAAAATGACGGGCTATATCTCTTGAAGACGAAAACCACTTGTCATATTTTTTTCATTTTCAAACTTAATATAGAAGCCATATGAGAGCATCACTATAGTCTAGCGCATCCCTCTTTCAAGACTGTAAGGTATGTTTCATTTTTTTTCTATGAATGAAAACATGAAAAATTATCATTGTGAGACTTGTCAAATTGCTAAACATCATTGTAATTTTTTTTTTTCTTTAAGTAATTTTAGATCATTTACTCTTTTTTTAATTGTTCATCTTGACATTTGATCCCCAACATTTTTAGAAATACAAAATTTATCACCTTTATTGATGATTGCACTCAGATGATTTAGATAATCTTATCAAATAAAAATATAATGTCATTATTATTCTCCCTATTTTACCCCATAATACAAAAATAATCCAATATTAACATCAAGGTATTTCTGATTAACAATACTCGTGATTATCACGTATTATCATCTTTCTTCAAAAAAAAAAAAAAAAAGAAACACCAACCAATCCACTTGCCCTGACACTCTCTACTAAAATGAAACAAAGCAAAAGAAAATTTGTCATTATTTGGAAGTCATCAAGACTTTCTTTTTTAGAATCAAAGATGTAAGAACCTGTTGAACCGGTTCAATCGAATCGGTCCATTTCCATATAAGGGAATGAACGAAGTGGGCAGAGCGAGCGGGCCAAACAGACAAACGGGTGAGCGAACCGGCTGGCGAAATGTACGAGCAATCTAAATGTGATTGATAGGCATGTGAGGGGTTGGAGATGATCACGAGTGAACATATATTACTCATTGAGGGATATATCATTTCGCTCCTTTCAGAGAGGCCAAAGGGGAGGAAGCAAGGAATTTTGGGAGAAAGCAAGAAAGAAATTATGTGAAAGAGAAAAGTTGGAGGAGAATTTCTTCTTCAGTTGAGGTTGTCGAATAATTTGTGCTCGGCAGGAGGAAGAAGAAGAAAGAGGAGTTTATGAGTTTCTATTTCTAATGGCAGAGAAAGTGAAGAAATCCAGTTGATGAAAGTCTCGATTCGACGAGGTAGAAGGAAATTTAGGGGGAGAAATTTAACTGTTGAATCGTGGCAAAGCACTAGAACCAAGTAAAGGTTCTTGAGGAAATTTAGGTGTGCATTAAAGAAGGCCCTTTAAAGACTAAAGAAATTTGGAAGAGTTCCAACACACAAAAAAATAAAATAAAGTGAATGATTTCATTTATATAGCAGATACATTTTTAGTTTTCTTCGATGAAATTGTCTGATATTGTATCAAGCATGTGTACTTGTTAAATTTTAAAATATCTATTATGCATTAAATTGAGAAAAATGAAGCAATCAAAATTATAACATGATTTCATTTGTATGAACCCCTTCAGTTGAGATTTGCATTCAACACGGTCATCATCGGGGTTTTATGAGTATTGCCTTTTCGTTAGTCAACATTATCAACCCTACTTGCTTGCAAACAAAGGATCAGTTTCAGCTCATAATTTTTGGAGTTATCATATATATATATATATCAGAACTAGAGGTATTTATTTTAATATGTGAATTTTCTTTGTAAGAGATCTTGAAATCCTAATATGAACGTATAAAATTATATAGTTCAGTTAACTTCAACAATTGTCGGTTCTTAGAGTTTATGCTTTTAGCAGTGAATCTTTCTTATAATAGACCTTGAATGTCTAATATGAATGTATAAAATTAAATACTCCATTCGACATTACCAATGTTTAAAATTGTGTAATTGGATATTGAGGCGTTTTTTGTTTGTGAGGTGAGGCGTAAGCCTCAAAATAAAAAATTGCGTAAATGACAAATAAGGGTTAAAAATGATTTCTTATATAATACCCAAACAAGATGTTAAAAGATAACATATTATATTTCTATTGAACTATAAAGTAACACATTGACATACATATGAAATAAAATTACACAAGACGTAAACTGACTAGTGACAAATTACATGAAATATAATTGAAATACAAATATTAGATGAGCAAAATAATATTAAATGTAGAAAATGCTTGAAGTATCATATAACATTAAGTTCAGCTCCAAATTCTTTATTTCTCAGTTCTCTACTCATCTACATTTAATTTATAAAAAAGATTGAAATAGTTGGTAATAACTAGAAAATCATCTATACTATCAATACTGAGGGGGTCTTTATTTGAGTCATAATTATAAAAAATTGGTCTCTCCCCTATCTCATCATGTGGAGCCCAATGCCTCCTAATATACTTATTATTCATTTATTTCAGCCATCTTCCTCTCTTATAAATGTTTTTCAACAACATAAAGATAAGATTAATACTCTAAGGTGGTGTGCGGCTTTCAAGTGATCCTTAACGGCGGCTATGACGACAGTGGATGTGGCAAAGGTGACAAGTTGGAGATTGAGGTAGTTGTTGCAACTTAGTGTTGCATGAAGGCGTGATTTGTTTGGGGCTTTACTTTAGGATTTATGTAAGTTTTAATAAAAGAATCTATATAAATAGGGTGAGACGTAAGCCTCACGCTAGCGAGGCGAGTCACGCCTTAAGGCGGGTGTCAATGAAGCTGAGGCGCAAGCCTCATTAAAAAAAACCCGAGGTGCAGGCCTCGAGGCATTTTTCACTGGAATTGTGATAGGAAATACTTGAGTTCGCAAGTAACCCTAAGGGAAATACTTGAGTTCGTTAGCAAACCTATCACTAATTGGTGAAAACAACGATAATAATGCAAAATCTGAGCGAAATTAGCCCCAAAATGATGGATTGCAATAAGAGAAGCAAAGCTGAACAAACACGAGAACAAGATACAAATGATCCTCAATTTGAGAGGAGGATCGTCTCTCCCAAATCTCTAGACAAGAGAGTCTAGAATCCAAACTCCAAGAAACTCTAATTTGCAATCAAACAAAATATAACATCTCCCTAATCCCCTCATGCACTTTAATACAAAAGTTTTCCTAATCTAATTTCCCTCCCAAAACTCTACCCGCCCCCTCTATTTAATTTTAATTCATATTGATGGGTGGGACCCATCAATTTGGGAGGACAACAGGAGAGGAGGCGGAGCTTGTCCGCCTCCTATAAACTTGAGTCGGCCTTTGAGCCGGCTCAGTCGGTTCAATATGAACCGGCGGCTTAGTGCTAAGGCGGGCCTCAATGCGAGCCTCATATTGCGCAATTTTAAGCAATGAACAATACGACCATTATTTGTTTGGTGGTTCAAATTGCGTTAACTCCAGTCCATTCAAAAAGAAGGATTGAACTTGAACTTAAATTCACTTTTGACCTCTGCAATATCCCCGGGCGTCGTGTGTAGATATATGACGCTCATCAGGGCTCATGCGGGTACTTAAATTTCATTTTAAATGATATGTGTGTGTATGTCAGCATACTTATACAATGTATTTTGTACGTTTGAAAATTCATTCATTATTTCTTTAGCCCACGCAGCATCCTCAGACATCACATATACGTCATGCTCATCAAGGCCCATGCAGTTATCTTAAATTTCATTTTAAATGATATGAGTGCGTATATCAGCAAACTTATACAATGTATTTAGTACGTTCGAAAATTCATTCATTATTTCTTTGGTCTGTGCAACATCCTCAGATGTCACCTTAGGTGCGTAGCGGAAGCGGAGGCGACGGCGAACGACGAGTTGACAGGACGCATGAAACCTGTGATGCACAAATAGATTTTTTATTATCATTTATTCTATTTAATTTTATGCATATATTTATTTATATTATTTTTTAAAATGGAGGCTACAAAGAAAAAGAGAGGATCCAATCCCTCTTTCTAGAGAGAGAAAGACAGGGAAGGAATGGATTTAGTTAGGGTTTTGGTGGGAAGGGTGTAGTGGTGAGTGTTGTGGTGTTAGAGAGAGAAAATTCCTCTCTCACTCCAAATTTAGAGAGATAGAGAGAGAGGGAAATTTTTTTCTCTTTAGGTTGAGGGAAGAGCATGAACAGGGTGAGAGGAAGTGGAGGTGTTGAATGAGGTACTTGAAGGTTGAAATCATGGATTTTCTCTCCCTTTCTATAGAGAAAATTCTCTCTCTAGAATGGGATGATGGAGCTTTTTGATTTAGAGGGTGTAGGAGATAGAGATGAGGCTTCTTTTGTGAAGGTATGTTCATAGTTTGAGGGATGGAGATGAAGAAATAAAAAAATTAGGGTTAGATTTTGGGGTAGGTTTTTGGGTAGATTTTGAGGAGGAAGCAGAAGAGAGGAAAGGAAGAAGAGAAGAAGAAAAGGAGGGAAATGGAAGAGGAAGAAAAAGGAGAAGGCAATGGAGAGAAGTTAAGAAAAAGAGAAGAATGATATTTTAGGATTTAGGTTTTTTATTTTCATTTTTATTATTATTATTTTTTTAATTTCATTTCTATTTATTATTACTTATATTATATAATATCCAATTTTTTAATTAATTGTGCATCGACATCGTCGTCATCATTCACATTCGCACGCTTCAATGTTGCCTCGTTTCACACATGCAAAATTTAAATTTTCGCCAATCGACGACCATAACAAATATGAGTGTCGATCTTAGTTGTTTCTATTGCTCTGGACGCATTAGTACTGTTTGTTTTGCAATCGGAGGCCATTTATGTGATTTGGATTTTTGGTCAAAGCTCGTCGGGTAAGTTATGCATGAAGTCGTGCTTTTTTGCTTCCGAAAATCATCATAAGCGGTCAACCCAACCTCGACACTAGTATTGATGTCAACAACCATGAGAGAAAATGACTGCACAAAAAAAATCACACTTAGGAGATCATTGAACTACCAAGAAGGAAGAAATTTGCAGGATGCAAATGATTTATTTTTTTCGATTAAATATAGAGCAGATGGAAGCGTTGAACAATTCAAAGCAAGATTGGTAACCAAAAGATATACCCAATCTTATAGAATCGACTACCAAGAAAATTTGCTCCATATGCGAAAATAAATATAGCAAGTATCCTAATTTCTCTTGTAGCCAATCATGGATGGTCCATGTAGCAGTATGATATCTATATGAATCCAATATAAGAATGCTTTCTTATAGGGATACATTCGAGAAGAAGTCTATAAGAATCCACCACTTGGATTTAGTAATTCTTTCATAAAAAATAAAGTGTGCAAATTAAAAAAGACTATATATGACATTAAACAATCTCTGCGAGCATGATTTGGCAAATTCACTAAAGTTATGTATGAAGTTGGATACAAACTAAGCAGATTCTCTTCATAAAATACTTCATTGATATTAAAATCTCAATTCTCATTAGATATGTTGACGATATAATACAAGTAATGATAACAGTAAAAAGAAGGCTCTCAAGAAAAAGTTTACTTGGACAATTTAATATTAAAGAGTTGGGCAAACTTAAATATTTACTGGCATAAAATTTGTTCAATTAGAACAAAGAATATTCATCTCTCAACAAAAATTATGTCACAAATCAACTCAAAGAAACAAAAATGATTGATTACAAAACCTATAAAACTCGAACTGAATTAAGTCAAACATTAGACATAGATCAAGAAGAAAAATTAGACATGAGACAATATTAAAGATTAGTTGAAAATTGATATATTTATGACATCATATTATAGCAAGTCTCATCGAGTAATTCATGCACACAATATACTTATAGAATCCTTAGATATCTTAAGGTAAAAGAATTTTATATAAAAGATAGGATACTTTACAAAATGAATGGTGTATTGATGTAGGCTATGTAAGATCACTAGTGGATAGAAGATTCACGATTGGATACTGTAATTTTTTTTAGGAAAACTCATAAACTGGAAGAGCAAAAACAACCTTTTATTTCAAGATCTAGTGCTGAATTTAAATTTAGTGTCATTACCCACGAAATCTGAGAGCTTTTATAAATCAAAATTATCTTATAAGATTTAAAAATAAAATGGGAAGTGCCCATGAATATATATATATATATATATATATATATATATATATATTGTGATAATAAATATGCTATAAGTATTGCTTATAATCTAGTACAACAAGATAATACCAAGTATGTTCAGGTGGATAGGCATTTCATAAAAAAGAAACTAAAAAATGGGTTGCCTTGTACTCCATGTGTCAGCAGAAAATTAACTTGCTGACATTCTTGCCAAAAGACTCTGCAACCTCATGTTCATAAATATTATAAGCAAACTTAGAATGAAAGATTTTTATCATTAAATTTGAGGGGGTGTTGAAATCAATCAAGCTTGGTATGATGATGATGGTTTTAACTGGTGGATCGATTCTCTTATAACCTTTAGATTACGCTCCATGTCCCTAGCCTTCCTATTTTAGCTGCTAGCTCTCTTGAGAACTATTTTCCTTTTTTCTTTTTTTGTAATTAGCTTTGATTTATTTCCATTATAAGGCTTCTAAAAAAGTCAATATATACTTCCACAATTTGTACATAATCAAAAAAATAAAATTCAAGCTAGATTTTTCATATTTTTTTTTTTTTTTCTATAAATATTAATTTGATTATTCATCATAAGATTAATATTAGTAAATGATTTATCAGCAGTTACATCATCCAATTGCTCAATCAGCTCATCAACTACAGCATATATGATTTGTTTAATTTGACATTCAGAAATAGCCTCAATTTCTATTGGATGTTCAAGTTCACATATGATCTCAAGCTCAAATTTGCATTTAAGCTCCAATATTAACTGCTTTTCAATAATAACTTGTGTTGGTTCATTTTATTGTAGGTACAGCTTTAAATTCAATTATGTTAAGTGTATATTCATATATTATCATAATAAAATCTAATCTATGTATAATACATCATTAAAAGAATATTCATGAACAATCATCTCTTTTATAAGATCAAATTCAACTACACAAGTCTTTTGTTGTTCTGTGTATGACAGACTTCAAGGGAGATGGTATTGATTTTTCTTTAAGGATATTAATCACAAGCACGATAGTTCTAATAAAGTGGTTGGCAATTCCTTGATATCTAATAATCTTTACAAAGCCTCATAAAAAGTTTTTGAATTGTTTTAGCTTAATTCTTTCATGATATCTTGCATAGGACCTTTAGTGAACAAACTAATCTAAAAGCAAATAATATTGTAAAACTTGCATAAATACTAAAACAAATTATAACCACTTTGTTTATAATCTTTAAACAGATTATGCAATTGGCCCCTATATTCATCAAATAAAAAGTATTGTTGTTTTAAGTTTATATTTCATATCACTCCAAATAGATTCAGTACAGCACTTTGCCAAAATGATTGAGCACGTACCACTAACTTTGATATAACAATTTCAACTCTATGAAAATCAAACACATATAATATTTAAAAATATCTACCGAGTTATCAATCTAAATTGAAAAATTTCTTTGAGTACCACCCATCAAATATAGGGTTGTATTTTGAGCATCGTAATAATCAAATTATAGTTGTCTATAACCATAACTTATTTGATACTATTTAAATTTTTTTTTTTTTTGGTTAAACCATTTCATATGTCATCTAGTAGACATGATGATGTAATATTAAACTTTGATACTTATTTGATGCAAGATATCTTAGGGCCTAGGGTTCTTAAAGTTGCAAGATAGCGACACAAAAAAGATATAGCGAAATGGATGAAGATCACACAACAAAGATATGGGTTCCGCAGATTCAAAAACCACCTGTTGAAAGAAAAATTCACTTTTGTTTATGTATATTTAAAAATACGGGAAATCCAAATAAAAAGATAATCCAGCAATCGATTAAATAAAACAATAAATATTTACCGTTACCAAAAATCTACAAGTCAATTAAAATTTCATGCCACAATTGAAAGCCCTATTGTTAAAAATTTGACAAAAATCAAGAACTCTTGAAAAACCATCACAAAATATTTAGAAGAAAAAAGAGAACAAAGAAAGATTCCATCAAGTAAAAGAAAACCCAATCCTCTCGTTGGCCGAACGAGCTAAAAATTTCTGAAAAAAAAAAAAAATCATTAC